>OZ024869.1:61758430-62198430 GCA_964017185.1 Rugalucina vietnamica | reverse complement strand
CGGATTCGTGCGGATAAGCGGCGTTATCCGCACGACAGGGAAATCGATATCCAAATGTTAAAAATGTCTAAAAATGGATACATTTTAAGTTGATAAATATATTACACTGCCTTCAAAACTGAAACAGAATATTACACATGCAGGAATTTTTTACTGTTGTAATTTTGCTGAAATTGGCTTACCTGTGAATTTACCTGTAAAAATCAGTCATGCGTATGCGTAAATGAGAAAGAAATTATGTCAGTTATCGTAACCTAAATATTAAAAAAATTGTGGTAAGGTAATCCAAAAGAATAAACAGCCTTTGATTTTAACAATGAAGTGTGGAAACATTTCAGTTACACAATTAAATAATTGCAATGATTATATTTTTTTTCCGTCTGCTGTGATTCAGTTTGCATCAGCTGGATAAATCAAATCAAACTAGTTTTCTCTTAGTCATAATTAACAAAAATGTTAATTTCGAATGTATTTCTATATAGCTAAAACCATAATTTATTTATTTAATGACAAATTGATAGTTTAATGCATTCGTAAGCTTGTAAGAAAATCTTATACTCCCGTCGTGCCGATAGCCAATACCTGTAGCATTGGCTATCCGCACGACGGTCGGGCCGATAACGCCGCTTATCGGCACGACCGTCGTGCGGATAACGCCGCTTATCGGCACGACCGTCGTGCGGATAGCCTCAGCCCAACAAAACACTGGCCCCTGATCCGTTTGTTAGGGTTCAAGAATCTATAGATGGACATGGTATTTATCCGTCATTACGAAAATATGTCACCCACCTGTGTTGTGTTCTGGAAATTATTACTAAGAGGCTGCGCCTGAAGTTGCCACTTAGCCGTCAGTTACACCAAACATCCTTCTCTATATCAACAGCAAAATGAAGAAAATCCAGTGTCTCGCAACAATATAAAAGATGTTGAAAAAAAATTATCCATTTCGCCATGTTTCAATCTACAGCGGGAAGAAATGTAAACTTCCGGTTTGTTCGATTTTTCGGTCCGTAGAATTACCAAAACACACCCGAAACACCGGTAATTACCGGAACACACTCTAGTTTTTGATTATTGCCTTTTTATTGGCAATTGTATGGTAGGTGTATCGCCAGTGTATCACTGGTGTGTGGCAGTATATAGAGAGATCAATATAATTCTTCTAAATAAAAAAACAAACTATAAATTTGCTTATCACAATTTTGAGGGTCTAACCAATCTTGCGCACCTATATATATTGGTAGGATTTAGAATCGGTCCTCCCGGTTCCATGATGCCCCCAGTAATTGATATCATTTCTTTTTGAAGGAACCTGTCCCCCCGCCGGTCCCTACATCCGATTTCAATGCAATTCCGTTATATTTTCGTAACAACAATTCAATCTATTCTTCAAGGATCATTGCCACAAGAACATTGATTTTTTTTATTCTGATTGAATACTTCGGGTGTCTCGAGTGTTTCCAACTATTTAGCAAATACCTATATCCCTTTCGGCGAGGGTTTCCATGAATAACTGCATTATTTACAACGCACAATTACAAATAGAAGTTAAAATCGTCACTAACATGTTCTGATGCGTTTTGTACCTCGCTTATTTTACCCAGACAAGTTTTATTTACAAAATCGATACTTGACGATCGCCGTTATCAATTGCGAAAGTACAAATAAGTTGTCTGACCAAAAGGATTGAATAATAGAAGAGAGAGGTGTTGACTTCAATAATCACCGACGAAAACGTTGAGCAACTTTGCGCACGTAATACCTGTCATAAATAGCATACAACCACGTTTGTCATCTCGTTACGGTCTATAGATAATCCCCTAGCGAGAAATTGCACATGCTTGTCGTATTCTAACTACTTTTAGTGCTAATCTTATGAACATATTGGGCGTCATTCACGCTTTGCGAGCAATGAAGACATATAGAAATCACTTAAACTTGACAATTATCACACATGAATAAACACGCCATTCAAACAGCCGGTTCATACACACATAATGCTTTTTATTAAAAAACATGATATTTCCATTTTTAACTCATATAAGCCTGGTGGTCATTTTGTGGGACATAGGCAAACAGCATAGCCCGAGATGGACGCCGCCCCATATATGAATTCATATGTGAGACAAGCCATGTTTTTTAATGAAATAAAAACACACAAAAAAAAAACATTTTTTTATTTAACAGAATTATATTGATCTCTCTATTTACTGCCACACACCGGCGATACACCTACCATACAGTTGCCAATAAAAAGGCAATAATCACCGGTGTTTCGGGTGTGTTTTGGTAATTCTACGGACCGAAAAATCGAACAAACCGGAAGTTTACATTTCTTCCCGCTGTAGATTGAAACATGGCGAAATGGATAATTTTTTTTCAACATCTTTTATATTGTTGCGAGACACTGGATTTTCTTCATTTTGCTGTTGATATAGAGAAGGATGTTTGGTGTAACTGACGGCTAAGTGGCAACTTCAGGCGCAGCCTCTTAGTAATAATTTCCAGAACACAACACAGGTGGGTGACATATTTTCGTAATGACGGATAAATACCATGTCCATCTATAGATTCTTGGACCCTAACAAACGGATCAGGGGCCAGTGCAACAAAATCCTCACCCATACAAGTGATATTTTCCTGGTAGGGAGGTCGGTGATTTTCCATAATTTCAAAAATTCAAGTGGACGACCAGTAGATGTAGAAGATCATTAGAAACAATTAGCAGTTTGAATTTTGAAAATCCGTTGAAAAATGACTGAGTTATTGAATTTTAAACAAGTGTCATTGTTTACTTTCATCTGACTTTTTCTGCCATTCTATCATCAATATACACAGCTGGTACCCGGCATTTTTCTGGTCGGTAGACTCGCACACTCAAATGATGTGTACAATCTCCATGGAGCGAAACATCTTGTCACCATTCCGAATGTACTTTCAGCCTCGCGTCCATCCGTTAATCCACGGGGACCCAACTGTTAATCGTGATTATTGATGTGACGTGGAATGGTAATGCATGCTAATATGAAGTTTCATATGCGTCGGCGAGATCGTTACGAATGCGACGTTCCACATCCTCTGCCCTTGGACCGTAAGTAGCACATGTTTTGCTCTCTTGAAAATAAACAAAGCCGAGTTTGCAAAATCGGTATCCACTATGATCTGCAATTTTTTTCTATGTTCCCACTTGAAGTCAATTGGAATACTTACGGCACTTGTGTTTTTTAGCTAATGGTTTATAACGTTGACATGTAGATACAATTTTGCCACGGAAACTAGTTACATTCTTAAATTCCTTATGTTTTTCCTTGTCTTGGTCGTAAACTAAGAAGTGTAACACAGTCCTGTGGGTGTCTTTATTGAAATTTGTAACGGCTTTGTAAATGCACATTTATTTACTGAGCGTGAGAAACAGTAAGATAAGCATCTTTTGTATGCATCGAAGACGAAGGTACATACTACTAGAATGATTCATGGAAGAATTAGCATTTTTGTTGTGCTCTTTCAAAAGTTATTTACGTACATGCAGAAGCATAACAAGTGCCTTTATCAAGCGAAATATTGCATGGCGTATTTTCCTTGGACTACATGCACTTTGTTGAGCGCGCTTCAAAGCATATACCAATTTTATTAGCTCACCTGAGCCGAAGGCTCACAAGGTAAGCTTATAGTATACCAATCAGTCCGTCGTCCACAATTTCAAAGATCTTCTTCTCTGAAACCACTTGGCCAATCAAACTGAAATTTTATGTGGAGCATCCATGGGTAGGGGGAACGAAAGTTTGTTCGCAGGATCTTGATCACATGACCAAGATGGCCGCCACGCCCATATATGGAAAAAACCACTCAAAAATCTTCTTCTCCAGATCTGGCAGGCCGATTTACACGAAACTTGGTATGTAGCATCGGCGACTCCAGCCCATTATAGTTTGCGCAAATGATGACCCTGTGATGACCTTGACATATACATAGGCTTTTACATGGGAAAAAGTGAAAACTATGGATTTTGAGCTCACCCGAGCCTTCGGCTCACAAGGTGAGCTTATAGTATAGTACAGTGTTCCCCAATGCTCGTCTGACCGTCGGACATTGACGATAATTTTCGTTTCGGTCTGATAAACAGATCGCCAACGGCGGACCGCGTGTCCGGTGTTATTTTCGGGCCGAAACGACCTTGCGCGAAACAGTGTTGCAGCATGCCCTTTCACGTACTGCAGTACGTAATTCACGTACAGAAACTGCTCTGCACGCACAAATTACCTGCCGCTTACGAGCAAAAACGTGTACGAAGAAATGGTCAGAAATTAAAATACCTGTGCGAGCGGCTAGTAAATTTGTGGTCAGCCAAGAATTTCAGCCAATCGATTTTCACCACCAGGCAGCGTGTTTGCGCTAATTTCAGCCAATCGATTTTCACCACCAGGCAGCGTGTTTGCGCTTGCGCAGTTTGAATTGTACTTTCAGTTTCACTGGGAGAAATAGTCTGACTGGTCAGCCATCAAAATGAAGTATCATACCTAGTGGTTCATTTTGCCGTCTGACTCCAGCACATTATCAAAAAGCCAAGCTGTTAGCCACTTTTGGGTGAAAGCCATTATATACAGAATAACAAGTTTTTATGAAAAAAAAAAATGGTGTCAAACACTGTCAAACAAAATAATAAACAAACCTCCATTTGAAAATTCATAAAATATATCCAAGTCAGGGTTGGGGTAATTAAAATTGTAATTGTAATTAATTGCAATTTAATTACATTTTTCAAAATAATTGAAAATAATTGTAATTCTGTCTTTACTTTAATTACAGTAATTGAAATGTAATGAATTACAGTGTCAAAAAGGGGTGTAATTAACAATTACTTTTAATTACTTTGAATTACTTTAAAGAAAATATCTGTGACATATACATTGTATATTTAGAGATCATTATTGTGAGAGTGTACTGCTGATTATCCTGTTCAATCTTGTTTCCTTACATGTATCATTGAAGTTTATAATCAAATATACGGTACTCAAATTAAATATTTTCCCATTGACATAAGTTATGTTACAACAGTAGTCAAATTTTGTCTCTTCATCTATTAAACATGTCTCTTCATCTACTGATAAAATTAAGTCTTGGTCACTTTTAACATGTTTAATCCTTTCCTAAAACTGGTGACCTTAGAGATATTTATCATCTTATATGCACATGATTGATCAAAGGAAGTGTGAAAACTCAAATAGTTATTACCTTTTCCTTTGTGTCCTTGATTGGTGTATTGCCTACAGGATTTTGTTTTTAATTTTTCACACCTCACTGATAAATACATAATTTAACTGGTCACAAAATTAAACTGCTTCTTTTCAATGTCATCTTGTATTTCTAATTTATGAAAGATGGAGTGAACATAAATACATGTATCATGTTTTCCAAATAGGAAACTAATGAAAATTTTTGGTCAAATTTTTTTATATTGTTTCTATGATTGTAAGATACATGTACAGTCAGACAGTATAGCCCTTGTTAGCACTTGTTTAATTTATGGCTCTACTGATATTTTGCAGTTGTAAGGACAGTGCATGTATACATTTGACTCTTTAGATGTTTCACATGTGACATTTGACTCTTTAGATGTTTCACATGTGACATGTTTTTTGTTGTATTTTTATTCATTTGCCAAATCATAAGAATCCATCTTTTATCAATAAGCCAGCGTCACAGTCAGTAAACTTGTCTTGGTAGAATTTATAAAAAAACATTTGTAATGTGCTTTAACTTTTCAGTCATGCGAGAACAGGTATACTTCTGCTTCCTAGTTATTAACTGATGATGTGAGGAGTTATCATATTTGCAAATAATCTTTTGACATTTGATGGGATACGTACGATAAACTTCTAACCGTATCATTTGATGGTTACTTCTGTATACATCAGTGGATTCAAGCATCCCTGTTAAGTGGGGACAAAAAGAAAAAAAAGGAGGCACACAGTACATAAGGTTCCTGTCAGACTTTTCCCTGTCATTATCACTGCAAGTGTTTTATTTCTATTTATGAATATTTTTGGACTAAAAGTTTGATGCGTCTCAACACTCGATGCAAAGTAATTGTATGTAATGAATTACATTTGACTAAGTAATTGTATGTAATGAATTACTTTCCTGAAATGCCTAGTAATTGTAATTGTAATTTAATTGAGCAAATGTCAATGTAATTGTAATTCAATTAATTACTTTTCAAAATAATTGACCCCAAGCCTGATCCAAGTGTTGTTTATTTTGATGATCATTCATCATGGCTGACATGTTTTTCTTCAAAAAGTCATCTTGAAAGGGGAGACAATTCTAATTGCGAGCTTCTGATTGGCTCTCAGAGAGTGCATGACCTCAGCACCCAGCCATCAACCAATCAGATTAGGAATTCCCATAAAATCAATGTCTATAAACAGCTTGCAGAGATATTAATAGAACTTGGGAAATTTTGATAGTGTTGGAGCCAGACGTCAAAATGATAAATCAGTTATCAAAAATTAATTTTGACGGCTGACCCGCTAGACTATGGGAGAAAATGATGTCCAATTCTTTGGCCTATTTCTTTAAATTATGACCCATCAGATTTGTTTTATTGTATGTTTAGTTGAAGAACACCTGTTAAACTTTATTTTTTTATTATTTCTATGCAAGCAATTTATTGATTCTGCGATTAAAAGCTAATGGGCACCCTAAAATCGGACACAACTTACGATCTCTGTTAACCGTGGGACACCCACTATGCCTGTATTATAGACAGCGTGATTGCTGCATTTAGTTGCAATAGGAGTTTACTTATCAAACTTAGATAATTTCCACGTACTAGCTCATTGAGCAAAACACATTTTTTACAAGAGGAAGCAGCAACATCCTAAATATTTTGTGTCATTTGAAATGTGGATTATTGTCTTTTCTTGTTGCTTAAAATAGATTGCAAGTACAAGTATTAGCTTTTATGGAAAAACAAAGACATGCCAATATATATTTTACTGAAAACATCAACATTCACTACAATGTCATTGTACCAGTGTACTGTCACTGTGGGGTGCTACCTGGGGTTTTGGAATCTGGGGATAAGGGTCATTTGCTGAAGATAAGTTGGACAACTCGGAGGAAAAAGGATTGATCTCGTATTAATGCATAATGTGTTTCATTTCAAAAACATGGTGTACCCTCAAAATTTGGCCTGTACCCTCAAAATTGGAACACAAAGGGTGCATGTACCCTCAGCTGAATATTAGAGCACTTGGGCATGCTGGTGTTGGAAAAAATTGACCAATACAAAGCAATAATTGTCTTGGCTACATGTTGCCAAAACTATAGGTCACTAAGAGGATTAAGTAGCCGAAACTGCTTTCTTGTAATATGTTGACTGAACACTGTTAAAGGATCTCGGTTTTAATTTTTATTTATACAGCTTCATGCTTGAATTATACATTACTATACATGTACTTATGTTAAAACAATAAAGTATACTGTGCGAGAGTAGACGATTTAATTTTTCTCATATACATTGTTTAAAATTTCGGTCCTGTAAAATATTAGTCGGTCTGGTAAAAAACCAGCCTTCACTAGACCGAATGTCTGGTAATGTCTGAAAAGTATTGGTGAACACTGATAGTAGTCGAGCCGGCGTCCGTCCGTCCACATTTTCAAACTTGAATATCTCTAAGACAATAAGGCCAATCATGACCAAATTTTATCTAAAGCATCATTGTGGAGGGGGAAAGGTTGTATCAGGTTTTGGGCCAGGTCGGATCAGAACTCTGGTTTCCATGACAACAGATAGCTCCCATAGACTTACAATGGGAAAAGCATATAAAAATCTTCTTCTCTGAAACCACAAGGCCAAGAGCTTTCATATTTTGTGTGTAGCAATGTCTAGTGGTCCTCTTCATAAGTCCTGCCAACCGTGCCCCTGGGGTCCATACGAGCCCCGCCCCGGGGGCGTCATGGGGAAAATATAAAAAAATCTTCTTGTATGAAACCACAAGGCTCAGAGCTTTCATATTTTGTGTGTAGCAGTGTAAACAGTATAGTGGTCCTCTTTATAAATCCTGCCAACCATGGCCCTGGGGTAAAAAATGACCCAGCCCCGGGGGTTATTAGCTCACATAGACTTACAAGAGGAAAAACATATAAAAGTCTTCTTCTCTGAAACCACAAGGCCCAGAGGCCAGAGCTATCATATTTTGTGTGTAGCAATGTCTAGTGGTCCTCTTCATAAATCCTGCCAACTGTGCCCCTTGGGTCCATACTGACCCCGTCCCAGGGGCGTCATGGGGAAAATAAAAAAAAATCTTCTCTGATACCACAAGGCCCAGAGCTTTCATATTTTGTATGTAGCAATGTATAGTGGTCCTCTATATAAATCCTGCCAACCGTGCCCCTGGGGTCCATACAGGCCCCACCCCGGGGTCGTCATGGGAAAAACATTAAAAAATCTTCTTCTCCGAAACCACAAGACCCAAAGCTTTCATATTTTGTATGTAGCAATGTATAGTGGTCTTCTTTTTAAATCCTGCCAACCGTGCCCCTTGGGTCCATACGAGCCCAGCCCCAGGGGTGTCATGGGAAAACCATAAAAAATCTTCTTCTCTGAAACCACAAGGCTCAGAGCTTTCATATTTTGTTTGTAGCAATGTATAGTAGTCCTCTTTATAAATCCTGCCAACTGTGCCCCTGGGGTCCATACGGGCCCCACCACGGGGGTGTCATGGAAAAAACATAAAAAAATCTTCTCCGAAACCACAAGGCCCAGAGCTTTCATATTTTGTTTGTAGCAATGTATAGTGGTCCTCTTTATAAATCCTGCCAACTGTGCCCCTGGGGTCTATACAGGCCCTGCCCCGGGGGCGTCATGGGAAAAACATAAAAAAATCTTCTTCTTCGAAACCATATGGCCCAGAGCTTTCATATGTTGTGTCAACCAATGTATAATACTCTCCTTTATAAATGCTGCCAACGGTGCCCCTGGGGTCTATACAGGCCACGCCCCAGGCATGTCATTATCTACCATAGACTTATAATGGAAATATATGAAAAAGTCTCTGCAACAGCATGACACAAAGTTTGTATATTTGATATACAACAATGTCATGTGGAGCTCTACATAAATCCTGCCAATCATGTCCCTGGGGTCAAATATGGCCCCACCCCGGGGGTCATTATAGGACCCTGACCTTGTTAGATGATTTTTTCAAGTTAACCAAAATGTCAGAAAAGAGGATACACAAACCAGACAAGAGCTATTCTACTGATGTAAGTAGGGTTTCAAGGTCACATGACCAAGATGGCCACCATACCCATACATGGTAAAAACCCAAATTACTTTGTCCAGTGACTGTACTTGTTAACTCTCAGGTGAGCGATCATTGCCCTTGGGCTACTTGTTAGCTCACCTGAGTCAAAGGCTCACAAGGTGAGCTTATAGTACAGTAGTCGAGCCGGCGTCCGTCTGTGCGTCCGTGCGTCCACATTTTATCTAAAGCATCATTGAGGAGGGGGAAAGGTTGCATTAGGTTTTGGGTCACGCCAGATCAGAACTCTGGTTTCCATGGCAACAGATAGCTCCCATAGACTTACAATGGGAAAAATATAAAACAATCTTCTTCTCCAAAACCACAAGAGCTTTCATATTTTGTGTGTAGCTACGTATAGTGGTCCTCTTCATAAATCCTGCCAACCGTGCCCCTGGGGTCCATACGGGCCCCACCCCGGGGGCGTCATGGCTAAAATATAAAAAAATCTTCTTCTCTGAAACCACAAGGCCCAGAGCTTTCATATTTTGTATGTAGCAGTGAATAGTGGTCCTCTTTATAAATCCTGCCAATCATGCCCCTGGGGTCAAAAATGATCCCGCCCCCAGGGTTATTAATAGCTCCCATAGACTTACAATGGGGAAAACATAAAAAAATCTTCTCCGAAACCACAAGGCCCAGAGCTTTCATATTTTGTCAGTAGCAATGTATAGTGGTCCTCTTTATAAATCCTGCAAACCGTGCCCTGGGGTTCATACGGGCCCTGCCCCGGGGGCGTCATGGGAAAAATTTAAAAAATCTTCTTCTCCAAAACCACAAGGCTAAAAGCTTTCATATTTTGTATGTACATGTAGCAATGTTTAGTGGTCCTCTATATAAATCCTGCCAATCATGCCCCTGGGGTCAGAAATGGCCCCACCCCTGGGGTCATTAGCTCCCATAGACTTACAATGGGAAAAACATAAAAAAATCTTCTTCTCCGAAACCACATGGCCCAGAGCTTTCATATTTTGTGTGTAGCAATGTATAATGGTCCTCTTTATAAATCCTGCCTACCGTGCCCCTGGGGTCCATACGGGCCCCGCCCCAGGGGTGTCATGGGAAAAACATAAAAAAATCCTCTTATCCAAAACCACAAGGCCCAAAGCTTTCATATTTTGTATGTAGCAATGTTTAGTGGTCCTCTATATAAATCCTGCCTATCATGCCCCTGGGGTCAAAAATGGCCCCGCCCCGGGGGTCATTAGCTATCATAGACTTACAAAGGGAAAAACATAAGATAAATCTCCGAAACCACAAGGCCCTGAGCTTTCATATTTTGTTTGTAGCAATGTATAGTGGTCCTCTTTATAGATCCTGCCAACCGTGCCTCTGGGGTTCATACAGGCCCCGCCCCAGGGGCACCATGGGAAAAACTTAAAAAAAATTCTTCTCCAAAACCACAAGGCCCAAAGCTTTCATATTTTGTGTGTAGCAATGTATAGTGGTCCTCTTTATAAATCCTGCCAACCGTGCCCCTGGGGTCCATACAGGCCCGCCCCAGGGGGGGGGGGGGGGGTCATGGATAAAACATAAAAAAAATCTTCTTCTTCGAAACCACAAGGCCCAGAGCTTTCATAATTTGCTTGTAGCAATGTATAGTGGTCCTCTTTATAAATCCTGCCAACCATGCCCCTGGGGTCCATATGGGTCCCGCCCAGGGGGTGTCATGGGAAAAACTTTAAAAAAATCTTCTTCTCCAAAACCACAAGGCCCAAAGCTTTCATATTTTTTGAGTAGCAATGTAAAGTGGTCCTCTTTAAAAATCCTGCTATAAATTCTGCCAACCGGGCCCCTGGGGTCCATGCAGGCCCCACCCCGGGGGCGTCATGGGAAAAACATAAAAAACTTCTTTTCTGAAACCATATGGCCCAGAGCTTTCATATATTGTGTGGACCAATGTATAATACTCTCCTTTATAAATGCTGCCAACGGTGCCCCTGGGGTCTATACAGGCCATGCCCCAGGCATGTCATTATCTACCATAGACTTATAATGGAAATATATGAAAAAATCTTCTCTGCAACAGCATGACACAAAGCTTGTATATTTGAGATACAACACTGTCATGTGGAGCCCTACATAAATCCTGCCAATCTTGCCCTGGGGGACAAATATGGCCCCACCTCGGGGGGTCATTATAGGACCCTGACCTTGTTAGATGATTTTTCAAGTTAACCAAAATGGCAGAAAAAGAGGATACACAATCCGGACAAGAGCTCTTCTGCTGATGTAAGTAGCGTTTCAAGGTCACTTGACCAAGATGGCCACCATACCCATAAATGGTAAAAAACCCAATTACTTTGTCCAGTGACTGTACTTGTTGACTCTCAGGTGAGCGATCGTTGCCCTTGGGCTACTTGTTTGAAAACTATTGCAGCCTGAGACCTGAAAAGTGATAGATGCAAACAACTAACAGAGTAGATGAAGGTATGTGATAGTGATGGGCCGATAATCGATTATAATCGAAAGCTAGTTGGTTTGGGCTTCGGACTGCGATAATCAATAGTGAAATGCAGCTATCGATTGTAATGGGTTTCAAGACTCAGGGTGTAGAAAATTTAACTTTGTGCTTTTTTATATTTGACAAAGTTTTAGGTTAAATAAAAATGTCAGAGTTTGAGATATATCTCACTAATCATAACTTGTACTTGCATATATAACTACTTTGGAGCAATTTTTCTTCTTCATTTTCTTCAAAATATCAGAACAGAAAGGTAAAAATTTTTAAATGCATGCCCTCTTATGTTCATGTAAGTGGAATTGTTCTAAATAAATTCTGTAATCATATCTAACAGACTTTATGGCTCTCTCCTTGACCCCTCAGTCTGCATGGTGATGACACGCATGCTGGGCAATTGCACAATATATAGCTAATTGAACCGATTATACAATCGATAGCTAGTTGGTTTAGTCCTCCCGATTATAAACCGATAATTGATTGCAATCTCAAACCGATGGCCCAACACTAGTATGTGATTAATTTAGGTCAAGGTCATCTCTTGACCTTGGCCTGTCTGTTGTCCATACACAGTTTTCAAAGATCTTCTTCTCTGAAACCGCTTGGCAAAACCAGGTCACATGACCAAGATGGCCGCCACGCCCATATATGGTAAAAACCACTCAAAAATCTTCTTCTGAACCAGCAGGCTGATTTTCACGAAACTTGGTATGTAGCATTTAGGACTACAGCCCATCATAATTTGATCAAATGATGACCCTAGGATGACCTTGACCTGTTTTACAGCAAGGTCAATTTTGGAAACATAGGCTTTTACATGGGAAAAAGTGAAAATTATGAATTTTTTGAAAACTGTTGCAGCCTGAGACCTGAAAAGTGGTAGATGCAAAACAACTTACGGAAGTATGTGATTAATTTAGGTCAAGGTCATCTCTTGACCTTGACCGGTCTGTCGTCCATACACACTTTTCAAAGATCTTCTTCTCTGAAATAGGGGGAAGAAAGTTTGATCGCGAAATTAAGGTCACATGACCAAGATGGCTGCCACGCCCATATATGGTAAAAACTACTAAAAAATCTTCTCCAGAACAGGCAGGCCGATTTTCACGAAACTTGGTATGTAGCATTTGGGACTCCAGCCCATCATAGTTTGATAAAATGATGACCATAGGATGACTACTTATTTTACGGCAAGGTCAATTTTGGAAACATAGGCTTTTACATGGGAAAAAGTGAAAACTATGGATTTTTTTAAAACTACAGGGTTCCCACGCATCAGGGAAAAGTCAGGGAAAAATGGAATTTTGCAAAAGTCAGGGAAATGTCAGGGAATTTTGATGAGTGTCAGGGAAATTTGAAAAATAAGGCAAAAGTCAGGGAAATGTCAGGGAATTTTGAGCAGACTGTCAGGGAATTTTCATCCATTGGGATCTAGTTTCATGTGTGCCAGTTTTTAGCTCACCTGAGCCGAAGGCTCACAGGTGAGCTTATAGGATAGGCAGGCATCAGTCGTCCGTCCGTCGTCCGTCCACAATTTCAAAGAAGAATATTTCTGAAGCTAGTAGGCCGATCTTGATCAAATTTAATGTGAACCATAATTGGGTTGGGGGATTGATGGCATTAGGTTTTGGAGCAGATTGTATCAAAATTGTGGTTTCCATGGCAACAGATAGGTCCCATAGACTTACAATGGGAAAAACTAAAAAAATCTTCTTCTCTGAAACCACTAGGCCCACAGCTTTGATATTTGGTATGTAGCAATGGCTAATGGTCCTCTACATAAATTGTGCCATTCGTGCCCCTGGGGTCAAATTTGGCCACGCCCCGGGGGGTCGATAGTCTCCATAGACTTACTATGGGAAAAAAATTAAAAAATCTTCTTCTCTGAAACCACAGGGCCCACAGCTTTGATATTTGGTATGTGGCAATGGCTAATGGTCCTCTACATAAATTGTGCCAGCCATGCCCCTCGGGTCAAATTTGGCCACGCCCCGGGGGTCGATAGTCTCCATAGACTTACAATTGGAAAAACTAAAAAAATCTTCTTCTCTGAAACCACTAGGCCCACAGCTTTGATATTTGGTATGTAGCAATGGCTAATGGTCCTCTACATAAATTGTGCCATTCATGCCCCTGGGGTCAAATTTGGCCACGCCCCGGGGGTTGATAGTCTCCGTAGACTTACTATGGGGAAAAAATTAAAAAATCTTCTTCTCTGAAACCACAGGGCCCACAGCTTTGATATTTTGTAGGTGGCAATGGCTAATGGTCCTCTACATAAATTGTGCCAATCATGCCCCTGGGGTCAAATTTGGCCACGCCCCGGGGGTCGATAGTCTCCATAGACCTACAATAGGAAAAAAAAACTAAAAAAATCTTCTTCTCTGAAACCACTAGGCCAACAGCTTTGATATTTGGTATGTAGCAATGGCTAATGGTCCTCTACATAAATTGTGCCATTCATGCCCCTGGGGTCAAATTTGGCCACGCCCTGGGGGTTGATAGTCTCCATAGACTTACTATGGGAAAAAAATTAAAAAATCTTCTTCTCTGAAACCACTAGGCCCACAGCTTTGATATTTGGTATGTAGCAATGGCTAATGGTCCTCTACATAAATTGTGCCATTCATGCCCCTGGGGTCAAATTTGGCCAGGCGCCGGAGGTTGATAGTCTCAATAGACTTGCTATGGGAAAAAAATTCAAAAATCTTCTTCTCTGAAACCACAGGGCACACAGCTTTGATATTTTGTATGTGGCAATGGCTAATGGTCCTCTACATAAATTGTGCCAGCCATGCCCCTGGGGTCAAATTTGGCCACGCCCCGGGTGTAGATAGTCTCCATAGACCTACAATGGGAAAAACTAACAAAAATCTTCTTCTCTGAAACCAAAAGGCCGAGAGCTTCTATATTTTGTATGTAGCAATGTTTGGTGGTCCCCATTATAAATTGTGCCAGTCATGCCCCTGGGTCAAATTTGGCCATGCCTGGGGGGTCAATAGTGTCCATGCATAGACTTTCATTGGTCGATTCTCAATTATTTTAAATCTCATGAGCTTACAATGTGATAATCTCTCAGGTGAGCTACAGGACCAATGGTCCTCTAGTTTCTAAGCTAATTAAGGCAGACTCATATGTATAACTTTTTGCTTTAAGCCTTATATTTATACACAGGTACAAACAATACGTCACAAACCATGTGGTCTATAAAATACAGGTAAGTCATGTGACTTTCACGTGACCTCTTTTCACTTCCGGGTGGCAAAAAAGCGACCTCCAGTCAATGAATGTGTAATGAATTGTTATGTTTTGATGTATAAAAGTGTAAAATAATGTCAAAATATTACTTATTCATAACAAATTAATTTCCAAATATGTTTGTACATTAATAATAATTATTGGTGCTTGTTTCTAATTTAGTATTATTAGTATTTTAGCGTTTCTTCCCGTGCGGAATTAGAAATATAAATATCAAAAGATGAAATATTTACACGGTAGAAATAAGATATCAACGTTAAAATTATATGAGCCGTGTTTGAATCAAGTTTAAAAAAAAAAAAGAGAAAAAAAGGGGGAAAACCCGTAAGCCGTCAGTTGGGTGCTCTCTCTCTCTCTCTCTCTCTCTCCCTCAAGCACACGATTAAATTGGCCTTACATGCGGTGAAATAATAAAACCACTTACATTATTTTCAGTCCGTGTAATAAATCTAATAAATTCACAAATTAAAATTACTTTTTGTTTAGTGTATCCAATTTTATTTAAGACACTGGAATCATAATTATCTTTTGTTAATCCATGCGATAGCAGCACAGACTGACTGATCACACAAGCCGGCTGCCCCAGGGGACTTCATTAATCCCTTTTAATCATATTGTACCCCAAGAATGTGTCGTTTCTTTGAAGAAGGTGTCATGCATAATAATTAAAGAAGCCGATTATCATAATTATGGACATCGTTATTTGAGACGCGTCATACATTGTAAAACTTCTTCAATAGCCGAAACCGCGTTTCTTTGAAATCAATTATCATCATTAATATATGCATAGCCATTTAAATTGGACCAAGTTATATTTGAATGGGATTATTTTAAACTATATTTGACGAATGGATTTTCCCATCTTTATCAACTGGGTGAGTCCACTTTCATTTTTAGGGCTTTTAGGAGTGATTTTTTATTTTCTTATCTCATTTTTCGATGAAATTCCTCCAAGCAAACAGAATAGCCCCAGATGCGACGCCGCGTTCTGCGGCGTTACATCTCGGACTGTGCTGTTTGCCTATGTCCCATAAAAGGGACGCCAGACGTAAACGAGTTAATATAGTGGGATCAAGAGTTGATGTTCTGAAGATTATAAAAGAGCAAACAAATCAATGAATACAAATGCCAAAATTATTTGTTATTTTGTATTTAGAAGTCGGCGTCGTCCCCTGATTGGGATGGCACCACACGTTTCACTTTAATTCTAACTCAGTCATGTATGTAAACAACATTGGACCGGAAATGTTTTTGCCACCCGGAAGTGAAAGTTTTAACCACAATGCAACGCGCACTACGTCATCGAGGTCAAGGTCAAATAATGTAAACAATAACATTGTACCTGTGTATATAAAAGAGTTCATGTAAATTCTTTTAGAACTTTGATATTGTTTAAAGAGTAATAAAAATAGAATGGATTGCCTCCTGTGTTGGTTCAAATTTTGCATCACTTAAATGTGTTCAATATAATGTAGAATATATGCTCTGTTTTGATTCCTATTGAGCCGCTGTCTGTCCAAGCAGGAGTGAAAAGTCATTGACTGGGATGATCAGCAGGGACTGCCTTACCTCAAGCAATGCAAATGTAGAGGTGGAACTCCTTTTGAATGATTTTAGTTCATTGCATCATGTTTACATGTAGTCTGATATTCTGATAGTATTAGAAACATGCTCTTCGCAGTCATTCCAAAAGAAACTGGATAAAAACTAACAATAATAAGGGTTTTGTTTGTTCACAATGAGTACATTCCATGTGAGCAATTTTATAGCTGTTACATGTATCTTAATAGATATTTCATGCAAAACATTAGCTTTGGTATTATTGAATAAGAAGGGGACTTTGGATTGAAACGTCGATGGAATGTCAGGGAAAATTAGATTTTTGTCAGGGAAAAGTCAGGGAAATGTCAGGGAATTTTGAAACCGCTGGAGCGTGGGAACCCTGAACTATTGCAGCCTGAGACCTGAAAAGTGGTAGATGCAAACAACTAATAGAGTAGATGAAGGTATGTGATTAATGTAGGTCAAGGTCAGTTTTGAAAACATAGGCAAACATGGAAACATGGGAAAAGGTGACAACTAGGTCTCGGGTACGCATTTACAGGTCCAATGATCCTTGACCTCTTTAACATGTATCTAAAAATCTTTTATGAAGAAAATACATCACTGTCTCCATATCGCAACATTTGCTATTTTATTTACTGAATCATTGTTCTCATTCTTCCACGATGAATTTCTGTGTCGCATATTAAATTTTAACAACATCTTCGATGCATACAACAGATGTTTATCTTACTGTTTTTCACGCTCAGTAGATAAATGTGCATTTACAAAGCTGTTTGGATACATATTTCAATAAAGACACCCACAGGACTGTGTTATACTTTTTAGTTTACGACCAAGATAAAGAAAAACAAAAGGAATTTAAGAATGTAATGAGTTTCCGTGGCAAAATTGTATCTACAGGTCAACTTTGTAAACCATTAGCTGAAAAACACAAGTGCCGTAAGTATTCCAATTGACTTCAAGTGGGAACATAGAAGAATTTTGCAGATCATAGTGGATGCCGATTTTGCAAACTCAGCTTTGTTTATTTTCTCGAGAGCAAAACATGTGATACTTAACGTTCAAGGGCAGAGGATGTGGAACGTCGCATTCGTATAATATGTATATAAAGCCCAAACTCACTTATTATTGCTTTTTCATACATAGACCTGACATTGCTATTCAAAATTTACTCAGTAGATTTGCGTACATTGTATTTACGCGTTCTGTAATACGAAAGACTCCATGCTAAGACTCGGTACGTTCTCATAGCAATGTTTCGATTCTTATTTGGGGATCTATGAACAGAAGTTTGGTCTACATTTTTAGCTCACCTGAGCAGAAGGCTCACAAGGTGAGCTTATAGGGTGGCCATGATTCGGCATCCGTCGTCCGTCCGTCCGTCGTCCACAATTTCAAAGATCTTCTTCTCTTAAACCGCTTGGCCGATCTAGTTGAAATTTTATGTGGAGCCTCGTTGGGTAGTGGCATTTCAAGTTTGATCGCGAAATCCAGGTCACATGACCAAGATGGCCGCCGCGCCCATATATGGTAAAAACCCTTCAAAAATCTTCTTCTCCAGAACCGGTGGGCCGATTTCCACCAAACTTGGTATCTAGCATCGGGGACTTTTGATAAAATGATGACCCTTGGATGACCTTGACCTATTTTGTGGCAAGGTCAAATTTGGAAACATAGGCTTTTACATGGGAAAAAGTGAAAACTATGTTTTTTTTTGAAAACTATTGCAGCCTGAGGCCTGAAAAGTGGTAGATGCAAACAACTAATGGAGTAGATGAAGGTATGTGATTAATATAGGTCAAGGTCATCTCTTGACCTTGGTCAGTCTGAGGTCCATACACACTTTTCAAAGATCTTCTTCTCTGAAACTGCTTGGCCAATCAAAGTGAAATTTTATGTGGAGCATCCATGGGTAGGTGAGACAAAAGTTTGATCGCGAAATCCAGGTCACATGACCAAGATGGCCGCCACGCCCATATATGGTAAAAACCACTCAAAAATCTTCTTCTCCAGAACCGGCAGGCCGATTTTCATAAAACTTGGTATGTAGCATTTGGGACTCCAACCCATCATAATTTGATCAAATGATGACCCTGGGATGACCTTGACATATTTAACGGCAATTTCAATTTTGGAAACATAGGCTTTTACATGGAAAAAGTGAAAACTATGGATTTTTTTTAAAATTGTTGCAGCCTGAGACCTGCAAACAACTAATGGAGTAGATGAAGGTATGTGATTAATTTAGGTCAAGGTCATCTCTTGACCTTGGCCAGTCTGTCGTCCATACACACTTTTCAAAAATCTTCTTCTCTGAAACTGCTTGGCCAATCAAAGTGAAATTTTATGTGGAGGGGTAACGATAGATAGGGATAGGGGGAACGAAAGTTTGATCGAGAAATTTAAAATTGTGTCACATGACCAAGATGGCCGCCATGCCCTACTATGGTAAAAACCACTCAAAAATCTTCTTCTCCAGAACCGGCTGGCCGATTTACGTGAAACTTGGTATGTAGCATTTGGGACTCCAGTCCATCATAATTTGTTGAAATGATGACCCTAGGATGACCTTGACCTATTTTACGGCAAGGTCAATTTTGGAAACATAGGCTTTTACATGGGAAAAGGCTGAAACAATGGATATTTTGGAAACTGTTGCAGCCTGAGACCTGAAGGTTGCTAGATGCAGACAACTAATGGAGTCAATGAAGGTAAGTAATTAATGAAGACCAAGGTCATTTCTTGACCTTGACCCAAGGTCATTTAAATACCAAAATTAAAATTATGGTTTTCTCAGAAATCACTGGGTTTGGAAACTATTGCAGCCTGAGACCTGAAACTTTGCAGATGCAGACAACTTATGAAGTCAATAAAGGTGTGTGAGTATTCAAGGTCAAGGTCATTTCGTGATGACTTAATACTCCAAGATCAGGCTTCAGGTGAGCGTTCTCAAGACCAATGGTCCTCTGGTATTATTTTCATATCATTATTTCACAGCAAATAGCGCTAAATATATCATTAAGAACCCCTCGGCGAATCTCATCAGAGGTCATCCGCAATATTTATGTATAATAAATGTTGAGTTTAAATTCATCTATAATAAACATCAGTCATCTGTAATGCAACACTGAACTGTGAAAATAAATGATGTTGTTGCTTGAGCGGATAGATAATATATCAATTTTTATAATGTACTGATTGCAATGTTCATATTCATAAAGTCTAAAAGAAATATATAAATTCATTATGAATGAATTTGTTAGACTTCTTTTCAATATTTTATTAAATACAGCCATTAAAATAATGGAAGCACCACCAATTCTGACCATTAGAGGAGAGCAAATTCAAATTTCTGAAGCTGAAAAAACTGCTAGGTGTTCATGTTAATAACACCTTAACCTGGTCTGTCCACATTGAGGCAGCCCTGAAAAAATGTAACTCATTACTTTATCTCTTAAACAGGATAAAACAGTACATTAATGTCCCAACCAGGAAACTCTTCTCTAATGCCTACATTCTCCCTCATTTAGATTATTGCTGCTCAATATGGGGCAATGCAAATACTGAGCTTATGAATGCAGTAATCAAATTTCAGAAGAGAGCTGCACGATCAATATTAGATATGCCAATAGACACACCATCAGAACAACTCTTTGCTGAACTAAAATGGATGGAATTCCCAGTGAGGGTTACCTACCAGAAGGTGATCCTTATGTACAAAATTATGCATAATTTGACCCCACCCTACCTAACTAGTCTTTTCAAGTTTTCAAAAGAAGTCCATGATAGAACCCTTAGATCTACATCAGAAAATCTTCTGTATGTTCCTAAACCAAACTTTGAATTTTACAGAAACAGTCTTGCATATTTAGGATCTAAGATATGGAACTCCTTTCCAGACCATCTCAGGAGTGCAACTTCTCTTCAAATTTCAGGAGTGGATATCTAAATTGGATAGCAAATAATTCACTTTAGGCATAGAACTCTTTTGTTTGTTTGTATTTATTTGTATGTCTGTATATTTATGTTTAAATGTTTGTAAATATTGTTTTAATAGAGGGCCTCAGGGAAGATTGGACTTGTCCAACTGAGCCCCCTCTCTAAATAAAGTCATTATTATTATTATTATTATTATTATTATTATTATTAATTTCCCTGTCGTACGGATAACACTGCTTATCCGCATGACGGTCGTGCCGATAAATGGCGATATCGGCACGACAGTCGTGTGGATAGCCAGTGTCCATTTTTACTCCAATTTTCAAAATCCTAGTGAGAACTCTGCAGTTGCTAATAATTTTTAAAAATCACAATTTATTAGGCAGATGTCACATTGTCAAAGAAATAACAAAAATAAAAAATCTTAGCCAAAAGGTTTTAGGACAAAATTTGGCCCGAATTCGATCAGGATTGGTCTATTCTGAGAGTGGTGAAAAATGCAACTGGGAAAACTTTCTTCCTTCTTCCATCTCTATCTTATCATATATTGCTTAATGTGTACTTATTTAAAACTTATTTATCATATTCATATATTTTCTATTTATTTTGTACATAGTCTTTTATCTGCCTTTATTCGTCTAACTTTTCTTTTCTTGCATGGTCACCCGACATAATGGTCAACGCTGACAGATTGTCGTACAGCATATACATAGACTTAACTCGATTTTGGCTGTACAGTGATCAGGTGATGACATACATGTGATATTTCCCGATCTCTGCATCAGGAAAACATGTCCATGAAAAGTATACCCCCTGATGCCCCACATTTATATAGGAAAACTGGGGTATGCAGGGGTTATACCTATTTTTCTTATTTTTGCTCCAAAACATAGATTGTGGGTACTCGTTTTATTATTATTTACATGTAAAAATCAGCCATACGTATGCGTAAATGAGAAAGTAAGGTTTTTATTAGCTTTTTTTTTTTTTAAAAAAAAAGGCTCACCGCTTAAACCCCAGGTGTCAGTGAATCAGAAAGACATCAAAGGCAGACAGAAACAACTTCCGCAAGTTAGAAAGCTTCTCAACAAAATTATATATGAGAATTTGTAGTAATCGGTGGTAGCATTAGATAAAAATGTTTTTTGTAAAAATATTCTGAGATGAATTTTCAAAACAGTTTTATTAAAAGATTTAAATGATCAAAGTTTACAGATTTATCAAAACATATATTAATTTTGCAATTTTCAACTTTGTGTAAGCTCTTCAATTCAGTCACAAACTTTCCAACTTTATTGTAAGGTTGTAACTTGCCTCAGCTTTTAAGACCAATGTTTGTGAGTGATTTTATGGATGTAATCCACAAAAGTTTATTGTGTTTCAGACTTTGTGAAGATGGCAGACAGATTCTACTCTGTATTTGTGGGTCATATTGATCCAAGTACTAGAAAGGTAAAGTTTTGTTGTTCATATAACCCATATTTGAAAAATGGATTTTCCCATTCTGCGGCGTCACATCTGGGGCTATTCTGTTTGCCTATGCCCAATAAAAGAGAAGCCAGGCTCAAGTGAGTTAAATGCACTTCTTTTCGGTCGGTCGTCTTTCAGCTGAATAAGGTTGGTATTCGAGTTCATGTTTTATCTCGAGGATTTCATAAAAATGGTGCAATTGTGAGTGAGCATTTCTCAGTAGCCTGTATATAAGGATTTTAGAAATTTGAAAATCATCGACGCTCGTTGCTTCGCAAGTTTGGTACCGTTTTGTTTGTTCGTCAAATTTTCTTGTTTGCGGAATAGAGGAGGAAAATCGGATATCTACGACGAGGATGCGTGTGATACACAAAGATATTAGTATCATAAGTATATTTACGATTTCTATAAATAATGAAAGATTTTTAGGTTTGGTTTTCATTACGTTTTGCTGTTTCATGAGAGATGATTTAAGAATTTAGATTAAAAGATTTTGTTGTGGCAAAAGAAACATGTTGGGTCCTTGTATAATTTAGTTATATTAAGCCTGCATATACATGTATGAATTATTGCTCACAATGGAATGTTCGTAAATTAACCGTTTTTCCTTTTGAGTTTCAGTTGTTATCAAGTTTCGATGTATTCGAGCTGATGTGATGATTTGGGTACAGTGTACAAGTATATAGCTTTTCATAAATCCTTTACCAGCGTATCCGCGACTATTTAAGATAAGTACATACTTTTCTGTTCAGTTTTGACTTTGTATCAAAGGCCGATACTTGAAGTATTATCAGTCATGACCGTTTATGACGATAATATTTTAGTTTATATATAAAATAGTGCATTATATACGGATCATATTAAAGTACCGAATTGTTTGTAGGTTGGTCAGAAGGCTTACTATTAGGATTTATTCTTTCAAGTCAATATATTATAAATCTAGGTTTGGGAAAAAATAGATATTCGATGTTTTGCTGTTAGATCAAGACGAATAAGGTTTCTGTATATTTCAAATATTTGGGTAAACAGTTTTAATTCAAGATGAAATTGAGATTTGCATAATCTTTTAAAATAGTTATTTATTTGTCATCATGTCTCTGAATTTCCAATGGTATTTTTAGCTCACCTGAGCCAAAGGCTCACAGGTGAGCTTATAGTATGCCCATGCTCCGGCGTCCGTCCATCGTCCGTCCGTCGTCTGTCTGTCGTCCGTCCGTCGTTCATAATTTCAAAGATCTTCTCCTCTGAAACCGCATGGCCAATCAAAGCCAAACTTCATGTGGAGCATCCTTAGGAAGGGGGAACGAAAGTTTGTATAAATGGTCCAGGTCACATGACCAAGATGGCCGCCATGGCTATAAATTGCAAAAACCTTTAAAAAATCTTCTTCTCCAGAACCAGTGGGCCGATTTCCACGAAACTTGGTATGTAGCATCGGGGACGCGGGCCCATCATAGTTTATATAAATTATGACCCTAGGATGACCTTGACCTATTTTACGGCAAGGTCACCAATGCATATGAATGGGAAAAAATGGTAAAATGCTATTTGATGGGTAAAACTTACTGGGAATAGGCAAATGGACAGAAGATTAATGTTCATGGAAAATTTTAGCCCCTGGGGGGTTGTCTGCCCCTGCCCCGGGGCTATATACATGAATATGACCATAATATTCTTACTCCTTCTTCTCTGAAACCGCTAGGCCAATTAAATCCAAACTTCATGTGGAGCATCCTTGGGAAGGGGGAATGAAAGTTTATATAAATGGTCAAGGTCACATGACAAAGATGGCCGCCATGGCTATAAATAGCAAAAACGTTTAAAAATCTTCTTCTTCAGAACCAGAAGGCCTATGATTTTGAAACTTGGTGTGAAGCATCTGGGAATGGAGCTCTACAAAGTTTATATAAATCATGACCCTGGGATGACCTTGACTTATTTTACGGCAAGGTCAACTTAGGTCTCTCATGCATCGGAACGGGAAAAAATAGGAAAATGCAATTAAATGGCAGAAAACATGCTAGAAATGAGCAAATGGACAGAAGATTTATGTTTAAGAAAATATTTTGGGCCCAGGGGGTTGTCTGCCCCTGCCCCGGGGCTATATACATGTATATGACCATAATATTGAAACATCTTCTCTGAAGCCGCTAGGCCAATCAAAGCAAAACTTTATGTGGAGCATCCTTAGGAAGAGGAAATGAAAGTTTTTATAAATGGTCAAGGTCACATGACCAAGATGGCCGCCATGGCTATAAATAGCAAAAACGTTTAAAAATCTTCTTCAGAACCAGAAGGCCTATGATTTTGAAACTTGGCATGAAGCATTAAGGAAGAGAGGTCTACAAAATTTGTATAAATCATGACACTGGGATGACCTTGACCTATTTCACGGCAAGGTCAACTTAGATTGCCCATGCATTTGAATGGAGAAAATTATTAAAATGTCATTTGAAGGACAAAACTTGCAGTTAACTGGCAAATGGACTGAATTTTTATGATTTGAAAAAGACATTGACTCCAGGAGTTATTCTGACCCTGCTCTAGGGTTATATACATGTATTGTACCATTCTAGTCTAACAAGTTTATTGGTTCATGTATATATCTCAGGTCTCAGGTGAGCGTTTACAGGACCATTGGTCCTCTGGTTTGGTGGAAGCGGTCTGTGGGTGCGTAAAGGTGGGGCCGGGGGCCGAGGGTGTAGTGAGGACGGGTTACTTGGTGGCTTGTGTGAAACAGTTTACGTATTTTTTAGACCATTCGGTTGGATGGTTTGGGCAAGCTGAGGTGCAGATGGTTTGTGGCCGTTGGTGTGTTTTGTGTGGGCATTGGGGAAGCATCGTTTCAATCGCTTGTTAAATTTATATTCCTGAGGCCAAAGTGCGGCAGACAGCTTTGAAATCATATCGAATTAAAATCATTGTTTATTTCTTGTCACTGTTTAAAGTAAAATAAAGATTCTGTTCATTGGGTGGTTATTTGCTTTGAATGAAAGTTTGGATATTATCTGGAAATTATCTGTTTTCTTTAAGTACCTGTATCAGGCGTTTTCTGTGGGCTGTGGTCGATGGATCGAGCTTTGTGTATGCAGAAAGGAGATATTTTTAAAAAATTATTACTTGATAGTCACGCTTAAATAAGGGAGGCTACTTTAGAGATCAATATCTTAGTTTGTTCTTGTTAGTCTTAAGGAATTTGTTTGATTTTCACAAAAATATTGTTTCGCTATATTTTTTTTTGTGAGTATATGTAGAAGTTTAGTGTATTTTATGAAAAATGACTTCGGTTATTTAGAAACACTTTCATTTATTTATATGCATGCCTTATATATTTACTTATATACTGCTCACACTAAGCCGAACTTTAAACGAACATGTTGTTTCATTTCGTGATGATACTATTCTTGTAACCGGCATGGTCCCGTTATAATTGTTCGCTTACTTCCTTCCATTCGATAACCTTGATACGAATCTTCGTTAATCTATTTTAATGTCGTTTGTCCATTCGTATGCCATGTAAATGTGAGAAATAACGTTTTGATTGTTAAAGTACTTCCTTCCATTCGATAACCTTGCTAGGAATCTTCGTTTAAAACTAATTTAATGTCGTTTGTCTATTCGTATGCCATGTAAATGTGAGAAATAGCGCAGTGTGAAATGCAAAAATGTTTTCCGGGGAAGAGGCCGAGCTTTAGATTTGGTGATACATGTACCTAGCTTGTAGTTAATAGTCTACATTTTTAAAAGCAAACAAATAAATAAGTAATATATTTTCGATTTTTAGATGGTTTTAAGTTAACATGTCTGTGTAATTGTATGAATCTGAGTTTTTTAGTTTTGTAGGGGTATTGATTTGGATAAGATTGGATGGCATATTGTGCGGGTGTTTGGTATGGCAATCGTTTTGGCTATTTAAAGCCGATGACACATTCATATAACAGTGAAAATTTGTCTGGAAATTCTCACTGTTTTAAATAGTATTCAAAAGTGCATAAGAGTGCTGCAGAATATGGAATCAAATTGATCTTTTAATATCATAATGTTTTATAAAACTTTGAATATGTGAGATTCGGACTGGGGCTGGAGATAGTTGCAATTTCTGCTCGGATTCGGTTTACACAAAAACGAGTTGTAAATAGTTATGCTTTAAGTCTGTGCAATGTGGTTTGTTTCGACACAAATAAAATCTCAAGTTTATATATTTTTCATATTTATATGATGAATTTTGTTTAAAATCAAAATGAGATCCATGGGGGGAAAACGATTTTCGACTAGTGCGTCACAAGTTGATAGTTCTTTCAAATAATTCCATGAAAAAGTTGAAAATAATGAAAATCGAACCATCTCAGTTTTATGGTTTACTGGTATGATATTATAGAATATATTGGTTCAGAGAATAGATTAGTTTTCTGATATTTACGGTTCCGTAAAAAAAAAAAAAAAAATTGTGTTGTCTTATTATCATGCATTTTTGCTTTGACTGTGTTATTTTTGATGCAGGGGCTTTATTGTGGTTGTTTTGTTGGACAGGGCTTTAATCTCGACATTTCATGTGTTAGAGTATATCTGTCATAGAAATCTCTGTTATTTGTCGTTATTTATCTGTAAGTGTGAAAGCACGATATATAGACTCAGTACCGTTAGTTTGAAACTAAAATATTTAAATGGTTGAATAAGGGATTTTGTTCTCGAGCACATATGGTGTTTGGCGATGTGGTTATTGTGGGGCGTGAATAATTAAAAATAGGTACGTTTTAATGAAGAATCATTGGTAATAGGCAGTTGTAGAAATATTGGTACACAAGTTTATGTATCTGTGTGGTTGAATGGTTTTGCTGGTTCTGTGGCTGTTGGTTGGGTTGAACAAACAGGTGTTGGAAATGGTTGTATTTTGAGTTGCTTAACCTTTAGCATGCTGAGCAATATAGTGAAATCGATATCGCAGCCCACTGACGTTTTTTCCAATTTTTTTCCGTGTTTTCTTAATTTTTGAGCCATAAAAACAGCTGAATAAATTCAACAAACGCAGTAAACAAATCTACTTTCGGTTTCGGAAGTCTTTGTTACGCCGATTTCTAGCGTAAAAATTCATCATACGTACCGTTACGATGTCATATTTCGGGTGTAAATGCACCCAATTTTCCATTTACCAGCGAAAAAAGCGCTGAAAATGCATTTCTAATGCAAAAATAACGAAAATCCGATCAAAATCGGCCGACAAATCGGTCCCAAAACCACAAGCCGCCATGTTGTTTTATGCGCAACTGTCTGGGCATCGCTCATTAATATTCATAAGTAGGCAGTGGGCGAAAAGTGCGGGAAATTTGAAAGCGGTTTTTCTTGTCGACCGCAGTCGCCTCTAGTTGGCACAGATAGGTATTCCACGGTCGACCGCAGTCGCCTACAGCATGCTAAAGGTTAATACAAGGACAAATTGTAATGATTTTTAACAAAGCTTTAGATACGGTACTTGGGTACATAACATCGATGGATTGAAGGTTGGAGTTAGCAAAAGTAAAGATGAGTAAAGTTCTGTCGTGTTTTAAATGGTGCACGAAAACGAAAAAAAAAAAAAAAAAAAAAAAAAAAAAAAAAAAAAAAAAAAAAGTGGTTTTTAAAGGCTTAAGATAATATGTTAAAGAATTGGCAATGAGTGCCTAAGCAAGTTGAAGAGAATATTGTTCATTGTTGCCATTTGTTTAGATAGAAAAAAGTTGAAGATAGGTTTGGGCCTAAAAAGTAAAAAAAAATAAAAAAAAAAAAAATAATAATGATAATAATTATAATAATAATCAATAAATAAAAAAAATAAAAAAAAATAAGTAATTAAGAAGGTCAAGGAATGAGACCGCCTGGGCGGCTAAAAATGCGAAAATGACATGAGATATGGAGAAAGCCTGGTAATGAGTTTTTTTATGTTTTTTGCTTACTCTATTCAAAATGTATTTTATTGGCATCAGTGTACGATAATATTATGGATGCACATACAGCTCCGTTTCATAAGTTAAGTACATACCGATTTGTTTCATAAGTAATGGCATAGCAGTACCAGTACTTGAATCTTAGCCAAATTTTATTGGATGTTTCCAGATTCAAACGGATTTCGCTGTGTCAAACCTAATACATAAAGCTATGCACTGATTGTAACATTTTAGATTTTGATCGATTAATTTATAAATTGTAACACATTAAAATGACAAGCAAAATATCATAACTTCTGGGATACAAATATCAACATTAACAATGATTTCATACCATTCATGACAGGTTTAACCAAAAACATATTATATTGTTAAATTGGCATATTGCCCGGTAAACTACACCTGGCATAATATTTGGTCTACCCTGTGTATATTCAAGTTTATTGAAACTTGAACTATTGCACCCTACTAGCCCTGGTACACTATATTATACAATCAGTAAGCGTTTGATACATAATAACACACACAATCGGTTGTATTTACAAATAACACTGGTCAAACAGTTGCATGTAAATATTTGATCCCAAGGATGCCACTCGAAAAGGTACTGTGACACAAATGACAAAAAGACTGTGACAAAAAAGACAAAAAGACAAGGTAAGGCAGTATTGCAGGATGCAAGATTTCAAGCTCCTATAACCTCGACTGTACGTACGGTAGACCAAATATTATGTAAGGTGTTGTCTACTCGAAGCTCTTCCATTTTATTGGAATAAAAAAAAAATTAGTTCAAATTTTTCTGTAGTGTGAGAAATCAATGTTAACATTGATATTAGTGTCACAGAAATTGTGTTATTTCTTTTATCATATTTTATGTGCTATTATCTATTTATAAATCAATCAAAATCTAAAATGTTACAATCAGTGAATAGGGCTATGTATTAGGTTTGACATAGCGAAATCTATTTAAATCTGCAAACACCCACTAAAATTTGGACAAGATTCAAGTACTGCTACTGCTATGCCATTACTTATGAAACAAATCGGTACGTACTAAACTTATGAAACGGAGCTGTATATATTCAGTCTACAATATTTATTATGAGGAATAGACAAAGCGTGGATATAAATGAAGAGATGGTAAACTAAAGGAAGGAATAGAAGAGGGGGAGTATTTCAGAATCTTTTACATTTTAAGGAATTTTGTTTTCGAAATACAGGTGCGTTCACTTATTAATATACCCCTTTGATATTCACAAATAAATTGACAACTTTTCTTGTTTTTGAACAATCGTCACTGGCAAGAAATAGACAACTGGATGGATTTGTTTATAAAATATGTTATGCATGTCTATAAATATTTGCTCTGTATAGAAAACTTCCAGATCGTGTGATACCGTATGCCTAAATTGATTACATAACATATGGAGCCAAATTATTTACCAAAAAATCGCTGATATTCAAATTTCAAATATTGCACAAGGAACCATGGTAAATCGTTGGTAATTTTGTTTGTACATTATGAAAAAATAGCCATTTTTGTGCTACGGCTGAAAATTTGGTGTCTTTGTGAGCTTTATTTACAAAGTTATACATCCTGATTTTCATTCATTATACATTTTAGAATTTCATGATAAAGCGGTTGTTACAATACAAATCTAAGCATGTCAGTGTTATTTGGCAAGAAATCTAATATTCATCTAGGACGGTCTTATGACCAAAGCTTGCTAGTGGGTCCGTTCATGAATTAAGCATGGCTTACAGCACTGTGGAGTCACCCATGACTTTGTTATCTGCCAAAACGTGGGATTGGCATTTCATCATACAGTTTCATGATTGTTTCCTACCCACCGAGGGGCTAAGTTGGCTAAATATATTGTTAGGCAATGACTCTAATCTCCTCTTCTTGATATTTCAAACCTCTTCTACAGCGTTTAAGTCATGGAAATATACATGCCAATAAAGGATGTCAAAAAATTATGCAAGGCAATGTTCTTTGTATTCATCCTTAATCCGCAAACACATTATTGATGTTAGAGGAATGTCTGTCTTTGCATGCCCTGGTTGTTTTCCTTGACTTATGCATATACGAGAGGATTTTAATATTATGAATATAAGCAAAGAGAGAAAGCCTGGCTATTAAACATTATCTGTGAAAGTCCCAGTTTCCTGTGGTATTCTGTCCCGAGGAAACAAATCATGAATTGTATGATGAAATGTCAACCCACGTTTTGGCTGAATACAAAGCCATAGGTGACTCCACAGTGCTTTAAGGCACGCTTACTCATAAAGGGACCTACCAGCAAGCTTGGTTCGTAAACTCGTCCTGGCAGAATATTAGTTTTCTTGCAAAATGACACTGGCATGCTTAGTTTTATATTGTAAAAACCGTTTTACCATGAAATTCTAAAATGTACAATAAACAAAAATCAGGGTGTAACTTTGTAAATAATGCTCTTAAAGACACCAAATTTTCAGCCGTAGCACAAAAATGGCTATACTTTTATAATGTACAAACACATTTACCAACCATTTACCATGGTTCCTTGTGGAATCTTTGAAACTCGAATATCGGCGAAATTTTTGTTAAAAATTTGGCTCCATATGCTATGTAATCAATTTAAGCATACAACATCACACGATCTGAAAGTTTTATATGCAAAGCAAATATTTATAGACATACTTAACATATTATATAAACAAATACATCCAGTTGTCTATTTCTTGCCAGTGACGATTGTTCAAAAACAAGAAAAGTTGTCAATTTATTTGTGAATATCGCAGGGGTATATTAATAAGTGAACGCACCTGTAAACATGAAAGAGCGGAGGGCATATAAATCATATACTGGTATGTTTCCACTTCTTTGTTTGATCGAAAAATGAAGCAACAGCGGCATTTCAAAATATTGTGTTATGTTCTTTATTACTCTGCAGAAGGGTTCTTGAATTGTGATTAGTTTTGCAAGGCAAGACCTTATATTAAGACTGATAGAGAAAAGACTTTATTTATTTGGGACGAACGAAGTGAGGGAGAAAATAAATGCACTTCTTTTCGGTCGGTCGTCTTTCAGCTGAATAAGGTTGGTATTCGAGTTCATGTATTATCTCGAGGATTTCGTAAAAATGGTGCAATTGTGAGTGAGCATTTCTCAGTAGCCTGTATATAAGGATTTTAGAAATTTGAAAAATCATTGACGCTCGTTGCTTCGCAAGTTTGGTACCGTTTCGTTTCTTCGTCAAATTTTTCCATATAATTTAGAGTAAAAATGTTCAAATATGTTTGGTCATAATAGCTGGATTGACACAATTACACTTAATGTTAGATTACATTTGTAGATATTTTGCAAACAAGATCGGATAAATGAACAAAACAATCACATGTTGCAAATAAGATCGGCTAAATTAACAAAACGATTACATGCACGCTTGCTTAAAGAAATTATAGTAAAATGGTATTTGGCATTGTCTCCAGTAAAAATGGTAAGTGACGTCCAAGGGAAAGTGGTTTTATGTTCATGATACAACTGTTTATTGTGGCTGTCCTTTTTCGTGCCCGTTTTCCATACTTTTGGTTGAAAATTAGCCTACTTATTACTTTGACGAGAGAGAACAAGTCATTCTGCTCCTCAAATTTGTTGCCGGAAAAAAAAAAATGTTTTGTTATGTATTATGTATTATGTATTTTCCCCCGACCCGGTGTCTACGTTGGGACTTCAAATTTAATTGCATTGATTTCTCGTTCCTATATTCTTACTCTTTAACGCAAACCACGAAATTACGGGCTTTATGGGTATTTTAGAATCTTGTCGTACATTTATTTGACAAATGTCGGTTCAAGTTTGAGATTTTACGGTAATTGTAACTTCGTTTTAAGTAGAACTTTGTTTTTAAAAAATAGTAAGTTTGATTTATATATGTATTCAGTTTTGCTGTTTTAAAATGCAATGTTGTTGTGCTGTGTTTAATAAAGTATTCTAAGTTTCAGGCTGTTGAGAGATTAGAGATGTGTTACAGAGATGGCTGGCTATAATCCGAAACTGTAGCTGTGAAATGGGATGGAAACAGGATGCGTTTTTGTGGAATAATAAACATATATGTAGACAGTTTTAAACTGCTGAAATTGAGTGTGGTTGTTATTGAGTCGAAAAATGAAGCAACAGCGGCATTTCAAAATATTGTGTTATGTTCTTTATTACTCTGCAGAAGGGTTCTTGAATTGTGATTAGTTTTGCAAGGCAAGACCTTATATTAAGACCGATAGAGAAAAGACTGTATTTATTTGCGGACGAACGAAGTGAGGGAGAAAATAATGTAGATTGGATTTGGTGTTTTCTATGTGTGGTAAAAGTTGGGACCAACTGAGTAATGTAACTGTATTGCATTCTGTACAAACATTGTTAATTACATTAAACAGGGCTGCAATTTGCGGATATGTTTTACAAATCAACAAGCTATATGAGAGTGAAATGATAAAAGTTTACAAATCAACAAGCTATAAGAGAGTGAAATGATAAAAGTTTACAAATCAACAAGCTATATGAGAGTGAAATGATAAAAGTTTACAAATCAACAAGCTATATGAGAGTGAAATGATAACAGTTTACAAATCAACAAGCTATATGAGAGTGAAATGATAAAAGTTTACAAATCAACAAGCTATATGAGAGTGAAATGATAAAAGTGAGCAATGATGAGGAACCAGGGATTTTTTTCGGGTGTCTCTGGGGCCGAAATAAGGCCCCATTCCCGTATGAGATTTAGGAGAATTTTTTCCCAATTTGTAGAAAATAATTCCCAATCACAGCTGAAAATTATTTTCAATAGTTCAATTCCTTGTGAAATACAAGTTCTGCTGTTTGAAAATTCCTCAAGAAAATTTTAAGTCCCCTCTAAAACAATGGCAAAACTTCTGACTGGCAATAATGTTTTAAATTGGAAATCAGCTCGCAATCACATTCAACTGCAAAGAAGCCTTAAAAAGTTGCCTTTGATAAGATTTCTGAAATCCAGATTGAAAATTTACTACATGTATCTCTCTAAGCGGACCCAACCACTTCATGTACTATTAGATATTTTGGGGGTCCCAAGGGGCTCCTTTCATTTTGGGAGTCCCTGACATGCTTTTGGGAGTCTGAAACTCCCATTTGGAAGTCAGGGAAAACTCTGGTCCCACCCTAAAAATGGAGATGGGAAAAGCAATTTGACAAGTACAAGGATCGGTCAAAAAATTCTGTCATAGGTGTAATATTTAGGTTAATAGATATGATATGTATGTTGTATACATTTTTTGCAAGAGCAACATTTCTCCTTTATCCTCTTTATAATGGTACCAGAATCATGCCAAAAAGAAGTAAAAATCATTTGTCTTGAATGACAAATGGGTGTAACCACTGGCATGTTTTCTTTAATTTGAGAACCTTATATTGTGCCTTTCAGGTGTTGTTTATTATAACTACCAGTCACATTTTCTTCAACTTTTAATCAGTAAATTTCGTAATATTTAGAAAAGCAATGTGGCAGAAATGAATGTTACCAGTGCACTGTAGACTGTATAAGAAAGCGATATAGATGCCGTCATAGAAATATGTAACCCCGATAACTAAAAAATTCAGATACCACTGAATCATTATGATTGCTGACATTATTATGATTTTCTTGAGAGCCTACTACGATGATACAATTAAATGGTAAAATGCATTTGAATCTTTAAAGCCTGTGCCTAGATGTCAATGTTGCCCTTTGAATTTAAACAGCAGTTAGCGACAAAAGATTTCAGAAAAATGACTACGAAAATTTATAATTAGTGCAAAATACTTTTTGAACATTACCTAATAAATCTTGCAAAAATGAAATTTATTCAACTGAATTTAGTTCTTTTATTGCATACAAAATGTTGAAATTGACTTGTCATGGCATACTTTGAAACTGTGTTTTCGCTACACAAATAGTACAATTTCTCTTCTTCTTATCCGAAATTTCAAGCATCTACCTTTCGTCTGTGACTGTACAGGCTGGTTTGTGTTGGACCTGTTCGGAAACCCTGAGGACCTGTTTTCACGTGTCACTGCTCATATTATTCCAGTATGACTTGCGAGACCTGTTTGAGAAGTGTGGACCAGTAGCAGATGTGTTCATCTGTCCCAACAACAGGGAGGGCACTTACAACTTCGGGTAGGTTCTCTAGCACTCTACATGTAAGTTTGTATATGTTTGTGAAAGAAATGTGCACTTTTAAAGTACTTTCAACTTGCCTCTGAGAGGCGTGCCCAGGAATGGTGTGGCTACAGGGTGGCCACGGACTCTGGAAAACAGGGAAAACAGGGAAAATGATGAAAAAAAATTCCCTGCAGGGAAAAATCAGGGAATTTGAAAATTTTAAGAAAATCATGGAAAAATCAGGGAATTTTGAAAATCCATTGTTGATAAACTGAAGCTTGTCTAGCAGCCATCATAGTTTCTGGTGGTTTCTATCTGAATTAACATAAGTGAAATTCTCAATTTGACAGTTGTATGATATGTACAGTGTAAGTAAGGGGTATGCTAAGTAAATAAGAATTCTCATTTTAAAAATTCAAACTTATGGGCATGTTTAAAATGACAGAGGCACAGGTTTGTAAAAATCCTTATATTTTTTTTCTGAGAAACATTATTAATGTGCCATGATCTGTTAATTGTAAATTTTGCTAAAAGACATAAATGCAACACAAATCATGTATACTAAGAATGGTCAAAAGTTAAACTAAGATAGCTAAATGGAATTGAGCCACTGCTGATATGTCAACACACACCGAAAATGCAGTTCGACAGTCCTGGGGTTAAGGTCCTCCTGCTCATATTTTCCACTATTTAATGGGGTTTTCGGTCTTTATGCATTGTTAAACCATATTTACATGGAATTGCATCACCTGATTTCTTATAATGTGCTCTTTGAAAGAAAAACAAAAAAAAAAAAAAAACAAAAAACAAAAAAAAAAAAAAAAAAAAAAAAAAGCGAGAGCTCACCTTTGTGTGTTTATCCAAATATGGGGATTTCCACTACCTCGACAGTTCCCGGATGTGGAGTGGGAACAAATTTATGTTAACACATTTTCGAGGTAGCTCCCCTGATGCCCACCCATGGTATTGCATGGGCCTGTTTTCCTTATGAACTCAGTGGAAGAAGATAGATAGTTAGAAACATTAATATCATGACTGGTTTTAGTGGTTTACTTTGAGGTATTGAATTCTACATTGGTTTACCAAAGACTCTGGTCCATCCTGCCACCAGAAAAAAATGACAGAGGCACAGATTTGTAAAAATCCTTATATTTTTTTCTTAGAAATATCATTTAATTTCAACTTTCATGTGCCATGATCTGGTAATTGTAAATTTTGCTAAAAGATATAAATGCAACACAAATCATGTATATACTAAGAATGGTCAAAAGTTAAAATAGCTAAATCGAATTGAGCCACTGTTGTCACAGAGCTATACCAGAAGACTGTGCATGCATGCCTTAAAATGGCATATGCAAAATGTAATGGCAAACACCGCCGCCAAATACTGTAAAAGATTTTTTTTTACCAAGCACACTCTTCATTAATTATGTTGCATTACAAAATGGCTTCATAGATTTTGCTTTATGAAAGTTAGACTTAATTGATGCTAAATTGCTGACACTGTTATTTGATGATAATAAATTCTGTGTAATTCCATGTTTCTTGCTTTATTTATATTACCGGTAGCTCTTATTATTATTAAGTAGTAAATGTTTATAGACAAGAATTGTGTCAGTGATAGAATATTTTACCCCAGCGATTTAATGTGCAAAGGGACATACTGTACTGTCAGAGGTCCCATGGTTATCATGTTTCTGATTTCTTTATAGTTTCAGGGCTCAGCTTAAAGCTCTAGAGAGGGAGAAACATTGACTATTGATGAGATATGGCCAAAAAGTTTTGCTTTCCTCTATTTTCTATATACCTGTATGAAATCTGAACTGAAACTCTCAGCTGAGTCCTGGCCTGTGTTGTCCACTTTAAATTGACAGACCTTTAGACAGTACCATGTACAAAGAATAAAACTGATAATTTTGACAAACATGTTTGTAACATTTTTGGAGGAGTAGGTATGGCTATGACATATACATGATATAAGGGGAGGTCGGGGGACATACAAAATTTTAACCAATTGGTTTATATTACCGTGCAAGTAAATTAGCACTTGTATGGTTTTGATCAGTCTCTACTCAATGATTTGATCAGTCGGTATACATGTATTATTATTAATATGAGAAGGGGCAATCATTGGAGGTTTTGATAGGAAAATGAACACACTTTTTGTCAAAATAAACGAGTTCAAAACAAAATGATTTGTCTCTGTATGAGTAAATTTTATCAGGGAAAAATGAGTCCATATCAGGGAGAAATCAGGGAAAAATCAGGGAATTTGATTTCCAAAATTGTGTGGCCACCCTGGGCTAGAATACGAGGGGCAGTTGGAAAATACCTAGTATGGCATCATAATTTCTTAATGCGTTGGTTAATATATTGGTGTAATACATGTATGGAAAGTAGAAGTTCTCTTGAAGATGATGCATTGATTGTTGGAGAAAGAACAGGCCTGCATGTGCCTCGCATGCTCAAAGTGAATAGAATACGAGGATTGGATTGTTAGCTCACCTGAGCCGAAGGCTCACAAGGGGAGCTTATAGGATGGCCATGATCCGGCGTCCGTCCGTCGTCCGTCGTCCACAATTTCAAAGATCTTCTTCTCTGAAACCGCTTGGCCGATCTAGTTGAAATTTTATGTGGAGCCTCCTTGGGTAGTGGCATTTCAAGTTTGATCGCGAAATCCAGGTCACATGACCAAGATGGCCGCCATGCCCATACATGGTAAAAAACGCTCAAAAATCTTCTTCTCCAGAACCGGTGGGCCGATTTCCATGAAACTCGCTCAGGTGAGCTTATAGTATACCCATGCTCCGTCGTCCGTCCGTCGTCCGTCGTCCACAATTTCAAAGATCTTCTCCTCTTAAACCGCTTGGCCAATCAAAGCCAAACTTCATGTGGAGCAACCTTAGGAAGGGGGAACGAAAGTTTATATAAATGGTCCAGGTCACTTGACCAAGATGGCCGCCATGGCTATAAATAGCAAAAACCTATAAAAATCTTCTTCTCCAGAACCAGTGGGCCGATTTCCACGAAACTTGGTATGTAGCATCGGAGATGCTGGCCCATAAAAATGCTATTTAATGGTTAAAACTTACTGGCAATAGGCAAATGGACAGAAGATTAATGTTAATGGAAAATTTTGGCCCCTGGGGGGTTGTCTGCCCCTGCCTCGGGGCTATATACATGTATATGACCATAATATTCAAACATTTTCTTCTCTGAAACCGCTAGGCCAATCAAAGCCAAACTTCATGTGGAGCATCCTTGGGAAGGGGGAATGAAAGTATATATATATATATATATATATATATATATATATGGTCCAGGTCACATGACCAAGATGGCCGCAATGGCTATAAATAGCAAAAACCTTTAAAAATCTTCTTCTCCAGAACCAGAAGGCCTATGATTTTGAAACTTGGCATGAAGCATCAGGCAATGGAGCTCTACAAAGTTTATGTAAATCATGACCCTGGGATGACCTTGACCTTTTTACAGCAAGGTCAACTTAGGCCGCCCATGCATTTGAATGGGAAAAAATAGGAGAATATCATTTAATGGCAAAAAACTTGCTAGGAATGAGCAAATGGACAGAATATTCATTTTTTTTTTTTAAATATTTAGGCCCAGAGAGTTGTCTGCCCCTGCCCCTGGGCTATATACATGTGTATGACCATAATATTCAAACATCTTCTCTGAAACTGCTTGGCCAATCAAAGCCAAACTTTGTGTGGAGCATTCTTAGGAAGAGTGAATGAAAGTTTGTATAAATGGTCAAGGTCACATGACCAAGATTGCCGCCATGGTTATAAATAGCAAAAACCTTTAAAAATCTTCTTCTCCTGAACCAGGCCTATGATTTTGAAACTTGGCATGAAGCATCAAGCAATGGAGCTCTACAAAGTTTATATAAATCATGACCCTGGGATGACCTTGACCTTTTTACAGCAAGGTCAACTTAGGCCGCCCATGCATTTGAATGGGAAAAAATAGGAAAATGTCATTTAATGGCAAAAAACTTGCTAGGAATGAGCAAATGGACAGAATATTCATGTTTATGAAAAGATTTTGGGCCCAGAGAGTTGTCTGCCCCTGCCCCTGGGCTATATACATGTGTATGACCATAATATTCAAACATCTTCTTCTCTGAAACCGCTTGGCCAATCAAAGCCAAACTTTATGTGGAGCATTCTTAGGAAGAGTGAATGAAAGTTTGTATACATGGTCCAGGTCACATGACCAAGATAGCCGCCATGGCTATAAATAACAAAATTTTTAGCTCACCTGAGCCGAAGGCTCACAAGGTGAGCTTATAGGATGGCCATGATCCGGCGTCCGTCCGTCCGTCCGTCGTCCATCCGTCGTCCACAATTTCAAAGATCTTCTTCTCTAAAACCGCTTGGCCGATCTAGTTGAAATTTTATGTGGAGCCTCCTTGGGTAGTGGCATTTCAAGTTTGATTGCGAAATCCAGGTCACATGACCAAGATGGCCGCCACGCCCATACATGGTAAAAACCCTTCAAAAATCTTCTTCTCCAGAACGGGTAGGCCGATTTCCACGAAACTTGGTATGTAGCATCGGGGACTTCAGCCCATCATAGTTTGATAAAATGATGACCCTTGGATGACCTTGACGTATTTTACGGCAAGGTCAAATTTGGAAACATAGGCTTTTACATGGGAAAAAGTGAAAACTATGGATTTTTAGCTCACCTGAGCCGAAGGCTCACAAGGTGAGCTTATAGGATGGCCATGATCCGGCGTCCGTCCGTCTGTCGTCCGTCCGTCGTCTACAATTTCAAAGATCTTCTTCTCTGAAACTGCTTGGCTGATCTAGTTGAAATTTTATGTGGAGCCTCCTTGGGTAGTGGCATTTCAAGTTTGATCACGAAATCCAGGTCACATGACCAAGATGGCCGCCACGCCCATATATGGTAAAAACCACTCAAAAATCTTCTTCTCCAGAACCGGCTGGCCGATTTCAACGAAACTTGATATGTAGCATTGAGGACCTCAGCCCATCATAGTTTGATAAAATGATGAACCTTGTATGACCTTGACCTATTTTACGGCAAGGTCAAATTTGGAAACATAGGCTTTTACATAGGAAAAAGTGAAAACTATGGATTTTTAGCTCACCTGAGCCGAAGGCTCACAAGGTGAGCTTATAGGATGGCCATGATCCGGCGTCCGTCTGTCCGTCGTCCACAATTTCAAAGATCTTCTTCTCTGAAATCGCTTGGCCGATCTAATTCAAATTTTATGTGGAGCCTCCTTGGGTAGTGGCATTTCAAGTTTGATGGCGAAATCCAGGTCACATGACCAAGATGGCCACCACGCCCATATATGGTAAAAACCCTTCAAAAATCTTCTTCTCCAGAACCCGTGGGCCGATTTCCACGAAACTTGGTATGTAGCATCGGGGACTTCAGCCCATCATAGTTTGATAAAATGATGACCATAGGATGACCTTGACATATTTTACGGCAATGTCAATTTTGGAAACATAGGCTTATACATGGGGAAAAAGTGAAAACTATTGATTTTTTGAAAACTATTGCAGCCTGAGGCCTGAAAAGTGGTAGATGCAAACAACTAATGGAGTAGATGAAGGTATGTGATTAATTAGGTCAAGGTCATCTCTTGACCTTGGCCAGTCTGCCATCCATACACACTTTTCAAAGATTTTTTTTCTCTGAAACTGCTTGTCCAATCAAAGTGAAATTTTATGTGGAGCGTCCATGGGTAGGGGGAACGAAAGTTTGATCTCGAAATTTGGGTCACATGACCAAGATGGCCGCCATGCCCAACTATGGTAAAAACCACTCAAAAGTCTTCTCCAGAACCGGCTGGCCGATTTTCGTGAAACTTGGTATGTAGCATTTGAGACTCCAGCCCATCATAGTTTCTTTAAATGATGACCCTTGGATGACCTTGACCTATTTTATGGCAAGGTCAATTTTGGAAACATAGGCTTTCACATGGAAAAAGGCGAAAACAATGGATATTTTGGAAACTCTTGCAGCCTGAGACCTGAAAGTTGGTAGATGCAGACAACTAATGGAGTCAATGAAGGTAAGTAATTAATGAAGGCCAAGGTCCTTCTTTGACCTTGACCCAAGGTCATTTAAATATCAAAATTAAAATTAAAGTTTTCTCAGAAATCACCGGGTTTGGAAACTATTGCAACCTGAGACCTGAAACTTTGCAGATGCAGACAACTTATTAATAGTCCCTTAGATGACCCAGGTAAAAATAAAATTCGCTGCACCCCAAGAGGTACCAAGGTTCCTTTCATCAATAAAGGAATTGACTTTATTGATTTACCAAGCATATTCCAGGATAAATCAGTGATACAGTCTATACCTACCTACTTCCAAAATTCAGAACCTCCTATTATTTGTTACAAATATAACAAACCAATCAGAAATACAATTTTTAATTTCAATAAACTTGTTTCTGATCTTGATATCCATGCTAATACTCCTAAGTCTTGAGATTGTAAAGATTCAAAATATGTTTATCAACCCGCTGGACATATTGTTACTGGAAATTTAAAAATAATTTCGGATTCTAGAATTCGCAAAATTGTTTCTAAAGGTCCGAAATATAGATTCCCTTCCTACATTAATTTCGACAAATGTAGAGAGGAGATTTCATCTGCATTAAATGATTTCGGTAATCGATGGTGTAAACGAGAGGGTGTTGAGGATAATGCTCTTAAAGAATGGAAAAGAAGTATCTTCACTATTGTGGATAAACGTATTAAGTTTTATTCACAAAATACTAATCTTTTACCTCCTAAACCCAAATCGTCATTTAGGCATTTGAAGCAGGGTATCCAAGAATTTCATAGAAAGTATGTCTTGGTTCCGGCAGATAAAGCCGCAAACAATGTTGTTGTCGTTTGTAGGCTTCACTACGTTAACACCTTAAAACAGGAGCTTGATGGTACCAGGGCTTATCTGGAGACAGATACTGATGAGGTGTCTGTAGTTAATGCCCACTTAAACGATTTACCTGTTAAGTTTTCTGTTTGTGTCAATGATGGCCAAGACAAACTTCCTACGATGTATTGGTTACCTAAGCTTCACAAAAGACCATACAAAGCTAGATTTATTGCAAATTCTAGCTCTTGTACTACCACTGAACTTTCTAAATTATTAACTTCCTGTCTTACTGCTATCAAATCTCATGTTATAAGATACTGTGAGACAGTGTATGAAACTTCAACTAAAAATTGGTTTTGGTCAATTAAAAATTCTGGTGAGGTGCTCAGTAAATTGAAGTGTAGAGGGTTCCGTGCGACAAGCTTGTCTACATATGATTTTTCTACTCTGTATACTACATTACCACATAATCTAATTAAAGAAAAACTTCTGGATTTGATAGAGTGGACCTTCAAAAGGGCATTAAAAAACTATGGTTCACTTTATTTGGCATGTAATGACAGAAAGGCTTTTTTCACTTCCTCTGACCAAAGTCGGTATACACTTTGGTCATGTCAGAATGTATGCGACGCCTTATCCTATCTCCTTGATAATATTTATATTAGATTTGGGACCAAGTTATACAGACAAATTGTTGGAATTCCGATGGGTACAAATTGCGCACCTCTCGTAGCTGATTTATTTTTATACTGCTACGAAAGAGATTTCATGGATTCTCTTAACCATGATAATCAAGCTGATGTTATCGAGGCTTTTAATTCCACATCTAGGTACCTCGATGACCTTTTGAACATTGACAACCCTTATTTTGAAGGTATGGTCAATCAAATTTATCCACCTGAACTTCAGTTGAACAAAGCCAATATCTCAGATACTGAAGCCCCCTTTTTAGATCTACATCTTTCTGTTGCAAATGGATTTGTTTCTTCTAAAATTTATGACAAGCGCGATGACTTTGATTTTGATATAGTAAATTTTCCTTTTTTGGATGGCGACGTTCCTCGTCGTGCTTCTTATGGTGTATACATTTCGCAACTTATTAGGTTTGCTAGAGTCTGCAATCATGTTACAGACTTCAACGCTCGAAATAAATGTTTAACGGCAAAACTTCTCCAACAGGGCTATCGGTATCATAAACTTCGAAAAACATTTTCTAAATTTTATCGTAGACACTATGAATTGATTTCCAAATATAATGTTGGGTTAAAGACGCTTTTAAGTGAGGGCCTTTCGGAACCTGAATTTTATGGTGACTTGGTTTACAAATTTAAGAAACTTAAAGGAATTAATGATTTTTCTTTTCAGTTCAGGAAAATCATAACACGTTACAGACGTATAGGTTATAACTTGAATGTTATGCGACAGTCTGCATGCTTAGTTTTTAACCCAATCATGGTTGATAACTATGCTGCCTTCTTTAATTGCACGCCGGTGGGTCGGGCGTCAGACTCTATGATGGCCCCGACATAAAGCTATTCATTTTAGTTGGTTGGGGCCGGAGCTTCTTGTCTGTTGCTTGGCCCACCGGGGTCCAACTGGTGTTTTTCTTTTGCTCCGGAGTTAGTAGGTTATTCGGCGCCCAGGGATCTCCATCGTCGGGCAGCTTACTCAATCTGTGAGTCCTGGTTTTTGATTCATCAGGATGTTTATCATGATTTATTTGTTTGTTCTTGATGATTCGTTGACTAGTTAGAGATTCACCACGAGGACCGAATAACTAACTAAATGTTATGAACCACTGCTGAAGCTGAGGGTGAGGTTATGGCCATGTAAAACCGGTTTAAGCCCGCCAGTAACTTTGAGTTACTGATCGTTCCAAGTCGATACTTCTGTGGTGGTTCTTTTCGTTTTATGTCTTGGTGTTTGAAAAATTTTTTGTGCTGTTGGCGCCTTATGTATGTTTTCATATTTTTAGTTAAGTTAAGGTAACTGAGTGGCCACCTATTGGGAAAATAGCTGCTCATTCGGCTTACGATATGTTTCATGGTATAAGTACCTGATTGTTGGTTTGGTTTTTTCCCACCTCGGTTTTTGGAGTGGGAGTCTTTTTCTGATTGCGCCTTTTCCTGATCTTTGCCTACTTGTACCTTGCTATATACCACATTGTAGGTATTTTTATGCTGAATTCAATGCACAATGTTGTCAGTCTGGTAACCTGTGCAGAAAGTTTGTAAACACGATTTTGTAGCCAGGGTATGACAAAATCTATTTTTTCCACCAAATATGAAAACGCGATCGTAGTGCTTCCCTGTTTCATGTCTGTAAGTTACTGAAAGAACTAATGATATGTCTATTGACTCTAAAAGTATTAGAAGAGTGGTTGTCTGTGCAGAAAGTTTGTAAACACACTTTTGTATGGCCAAGGTATGACAAAATCTAATTTTTCTACCAAATATCAAAACTTGATCGTAGTGTTTCTTTGTATTATGTATGTCACTTGCTCATGGTTCTAATGACTCTTAAACACTTGAAGACGCATGGTAGCACCGACGAAAGTATATGACAATGAGTTGTTATGTTTCAAGGTTGACATAGGGGGTACCACCCCTTTGAAACATATTGGTTTTTGGGTGAAAATCGAAAATAATACAAAAATGGCTAACAGTTAAAATAATTTATGCATTTATAGTTCATATCTATGGCTATTTCATGATGTATGATTCTTTTCATTCTGCATTAAAAAATTAAAGAAAGCATACTAGTCGATAATAATAATAATAATAATAATAATAATAATCAAAAGAACACAATTGCATGTATATTCAATATCCATAACAGAGGAATTAACACATGAATCATTGCAATTATGAATGGAATGTTTTTTAAAAACCTCAGTGACTACAAAAAACAACAACAAAAAAAACTGTTCGATACTGTTTTTCTTTTACCAAAAATCCCAATATTTAAATCATTGAATTTGCATATTCATGAATATCAACCCATGTTTTGAGAAATTGACTTTCCCACCATTATCACTTGGGTGAGCCCATTTCCAATTTCAGGGGCATCAGCAGTGATTTTGTTTTCATTTTCAATGAAATTCCTTTTAGCAAACAGAATAGCCCAACACGTGGCGGTATATTTGGGGCTATACTATTTGCACATGTCCCAAAAAGGACAGCAGGCTTATATTGTATGAGTTAATATACGAAATCAGAAAAGAGTAGCAGAAAATTTGGAGTACATATAAAATGACATGTTTTTCACTTTCTGCAAGGACATAGCAATTTTACATTAATGCCTAACGTTTTAAATCATTTAATTTGTACACTCATGAAAATTTGTATAAGAAATGAGCAAATGGAGAATCATTCGCCAAAAATAGGGGTACTACTTACACAAACACTTGTTCCTGTGCTGTTCATAGACCGGGGATGCTGAAAGTGGCATCAAATGAATCCTATGGCAATGCACTACAGCCTTCAAATCTGGTATAAGAAGCCCCAGATTTTCAGTTCATGGATACTTGTGATAATTATAGTAATTGGAGAAAAATGACACTTAAATTAAGTGTTTTACCTACAAAATAACTTATGTATCTAGTCAAAGAAATGCTGATAATTGCTGAAAATGGTATCAACAGCTTGCTAGGGCAATATAATATCACCATATGCTTTAACATATAAGTCATTTTATTTTTCGATGCATGAATATTCAATAAAATCTTAAAAAATGGATAAAGATGCGAAAGAATTAAAGTGGTATACCTATAAAACCAAATGTGTATCTTGGCTACCAATAATCCTAGACAGCTTAAATTGCTATGAAATGAATGCTAGGACAATTTACAATGACAATGCTGTATATAATCTGATTCTTTGTTTCACAATTATTTATGGAAATCTTAGAAATAAGAGAAAAATCACGAAAAATGAAGTGGATATACCAATAAAATAATGTATAAAATAGCTACCAATACACCCAAAGAGCTTAAATTGGCATCAAATAATTGCTATGACAATGTATCATTGCCATGTGGTCAGATATACACAGTTTATAAGATATCAACCAAGATACATGTTATTCTGACGAAGGATAATCTCAAATTTTCTATTTATACCCAAACATTTTGAAATTATATGCAATCATCACAAATTTTATCTAGCATGGTTTCTTTTGTCAGACAAAATGGACAAAAATGCATGACCCTAGTACTTTTTGTCCCATTACAGCGCTCTAATGCTATCGGCAGTAGAGTTCGGAGTGATCTTGTTAGTATACCCCCTTCATTTTTTGTTCATATAAATATTCATCAAACAAAAAAGGGACAATTATATCAGATACAATGTTATATTGATTTGTCCTATCATTCCTTTGATCATCTCTCTAGGACTACATGTATCATTAACCAAGATACATGCGGTTTTATAGCTACACCACATTCTTCCGCATTTGTTCTCCAGTTTCTAGAAATTTTATAAATATGACACTAAACTCAATTGACATTATAGCGTAAGGCGATACAGTATAACCCAAGCATATTCTTTATACCATTTTCAGCCTTTAAGAATCTTTCTTTGCCCAGATATAAGCCTTTTAGAATCTTTCTTTGCCCATATATAAGTTGTTTTGTAAGCAAACCTGTTAACTGTTTCCATTTTCTTCTCAAATTTCTCAAGTTTAATTAACATTCATGAAACTGAAAAGTCTGGCTTGAAGGCAAAAGTGTTTAGCCATAGTATTCATTTGAATCAACTTTTAGCATCCCAGGGTCTATTAACAGCCCAGGAACAAGTGATTTTGTAAGAATAACCTCTATTTTTTGGCAATATTTTCTATGATTTCTTATGATGAATTTGCAAATTCAATTACCGTACTTCGAGATGTATTATACGCACTCGTGCATAACACGCACTCAATTTTTAGGGGTCAAATCTGGTGAAAAACGTCATGTTCCTATACATAACACGCGGCAGATTTGGACCACAGATCGAAGCTGTACTAAACTGAGCATTGTAAGTTCATATAAACCTTCCTCTCCAATTTCAATCACCCATCGTAGTATACGACACTGGCATCTCATCAATGATGAATTGAAAAGAAAAAGAAAAGAAAAAAAAAAAAAAAGAAAAAGAAAAAAAAAAAAAATCGTTCGCTAGGCATTCGCCAAGGTGCAGTTTTCTTTCAGTATCTCTTCATGGTACTATGAGAAAGAAAGAAAAAATAAATAAAAATAAAAAAACATCGTTTGCTAGGCATTCGCCAAGACGCAGTTTTCTAACAGTTTTTCTTTATGGTACTATGAGATCAAGTAATATAACTCATCTTCCGGCAGTAAAAACTTAAAAATCATCTTTTCTAATAGAAAGCATAATATGTGTATGAACCGTGCATACATGTGACGAGTTTGAAAGAGGAATCAGGGAGATTTTGCTTTCATTTCAGGGAGATTTTTGAAAAATGTATAGAATATGTAGGAAAATCTCTGATTCATTTCAGGGAGATTTTGAATTTTTGTTAAAAAGTGGTTCATTTTAGAAGAAATTTGTCCATTTTTACGGCTCATTTCCTGGAGTCTCCCTGATGATGAGGGAGGTATCACATGTATGACCGTGTCGGCTGCCTAAATAGCTTGTGTATTCACAAGTGATAATTGTCATTTTTAGACAACACAGTATAATGCTAGCAAAGCGTGAATGACACACATTGTTTTCTTAAGATTAGTGATAAAAGCTGTGAAAATAAGGCAAGCGATGCACAATTACCCGCTAGGGGATTATCGATAGACCATAACGTGACCATAAACAAAGGTTGCTGAAGGCTATTAATGACACATGTTACGCAACGTTGCTCGATGTTTTCGTTCAGTGATTACTGAAGTCCAAAAATTGGGACACCTAAATCTTGTATTAATCTACCATTTTCGATAATGTTCTTCTTCTTTCGCGCTTGAGAACGGCGCATTGTAAATACGGTATCGTTATTGTAAAGGTATAACACCACAAGCAAAAGTGATTCAAGTCCGGTTGCGCCGAAAAGTCAACGGCGGAGCTCTATTCTATTCTATTCTATTCTATAAACAACAACAATTCGCAGTTATCTTTCTTACCAAAATGGCGGTCGATCTTCCATAAAACATCGCGACACATGCAAAATATACAAAAACAATGATTTTACTCAATAAAAATCAGTAGAAACCTTGGAAATCAACCGATCTTTACGTTTTCTCACATCGATTGGCATTTGTATGCAGTTTGAAGCTCATTATCAATCATTTTAGCTATTGTCATGAGTTTTCGCGACCTACGAAAAAAGTCTGAAATTTGGTGTTCCTATACAAAACGCGCACCAAATTTTGTACACCACAATCTGGGCAAAAAAACTGTGTGTTATACGCATGTGAATACGGTACATGTATTTCAAGTATTAGGCAAGTAAAATTTCTATGTCCTTGCATTACTATTGTACAAATAATAGTATTCTGGAGCATGTTGTTGCTTGGGATATGAGTAATTTGTAGGTACATTCCGTTCTTTAGAATCACATTTTGGGTGACTGTGGTAAGGGTGACTGTGGTAAGTATTCAACTTTGCATCATGCAAATGTGTTCATTGTTGAGGACAGTATTTTTTTGCATTTAGGCATTCCCTCTGACCAATCTGGCAGCCATAAAACCTGTGCAAGGTATATGTCTTATTATTCACCCAAACACCTTCAATGGCAACAGTATTTCCTTTTTTCTGTAATTTTCAAGTTTTAAATTAATATTCACCATTATGAAAATGAGAAAATATCCATTTAGGCCCATGACATCAATAAATTTGTCAATGATATTACTGGTGTAATAACAATGTGGCACAATAATAGTTTGGGCCTGAAATTAGTTTATTAATGGTTTTAATAATGAATCTGTTATTTTAATGATCTAAGTAAATTCATGAATATGTAAATTGAATAAACTTACCATAGGCTTCTATAATACCCATTAGCATGGGTGCTAATTTAAACTTCTTGCACACCGGTGTAATAATAATATTTTGACCCGCCTAAAAAGTGACCCGCGGGTCATAATATAATGACCCGGGGGTCACTTTTTCCCTATAATATTTTGACCCCCCCCCCCCCTATAAAATATTGACCCCCCTATTTTTTTTTTCTGTCAACTGCTTAAAACAGCATTGGAATACTTATGTATGTACTCAATAAGAAGATTATAATATATTTACTAAGGTACGTCAAAGAATAAATTTCATGGGTAGGGGGGTCAAAATATTATACCATAATATATTGACCCCCCCATGTTCAAATTACTTTTCTATTGATAATAGCTAGCCTTTTTTCTCGTTATCACAAACGAAACCAAACAAGTGCAAAAATGATTTACATTTATCTATTTCCATTATCACTGTTAAGGAGGGGGGGGGGGGGGGGGGGTCAATAATATTTTGACCCCCCCCCCCCCCCCCCTACTATGTGTATGGTATTTTTAGATGATGATAAATGACCACTTTCTCATTAAATTATACATGAAATTCAGACATCTGATTGAAATAAATAAGCTTCACTAGGTTACATTCACGGACACAACTTTGGGGGGGGGGGGGGTCAAAATATTATAGGCAAAAAGTGACCCGCGGGTCATAATATTATGACCCCCACTACCCTGTTTATGCAATTTATTTATATGATGATAAATTGCTTTTTCTTCTGTAATTACACTTGAAATTCAAACAAATATAACAGCTTCAACATGCATCTATTCATGATACCAATGGTAGAGGGGGGGGGGGGGGGTCAATATATTATGGTATAATATTTTGACCCCCCTGTTGGGTGTATGCTATTTGTTTAGATAATGATAAAAGACCAGTTTCTCCTGCAATAATGCATGAAATTCAGACATCTGATTGAAATAAAACAGCTTCACTATCTTACATTCACAGACACCACTTGTAAGGGGGAAGGGGGGGGGGGGTCAAAATATTATAGGCAAAAAGTGACCCGCGGGTCATAATATTATGACCCCCCCCCCCCCCTACCCTGTTTATGCTATTTATTCATATGATGATAAATTGCTTTTTCTCATGTTATTACACATAAAATTCAAACATTAAATCAAATATAACAGCTATGGTATAATATTTTGACCCCCCTGTTAGGTGTATGCTATCTGTTTAGATAATGATAAAAGACCAGTTTCCCCTGTAATTAGGCATGAAATTCATATGATGATAAACTGCTTTTTCTCATGTTATTACACATAAAATTCAAACATTTAATCAAATATAACAGCTTCAACATGCATGTATTTTCATAATACTGGTACAGGGGGGGGGGGGGGTCAATATATTATGGTATGATATCTATGCTATTTGTTTAGATAATGATAAAAGACCAGTTTCCCCTGTAATTAGGCATGAAATTCAGACATCTGATTGAAATAAAACAGCTTCACTACCTTACATTCACAGACACCACTTGTAAGAAGGGGGGCGGGGTCAAAATATTATAGGCAAAAAGTGACCCGCGGTCATAATATTATGACACCCCCCCCCCCCCTACCCTGTTTATGCTATTTATTCATATGATGATAAATTGCTTTTTCTCATGTTATTACACATAAAATTCAAACATTTAATCAAATTTAATCAAATATAACAGCTTCAACATGCATCTATTTTCATAATACTGGTACAGAGGGGGGGGGGGGGGTCAATATATTATGGTATAATATTTTGACCCCCCTGTTAGGTGTATGTTATTTGTTTAGATAATGATAAAAGACCAGTTTCTCCTGCAATAATGCATAAAATGCATAAAATTCAGACATCTGATTGAAATAAAGCAGCTTCACTACCTTACATTCACTTGTAAGGGGGGGGGGGGGGGGTGTGTGAAAATATTATAGGCAAAAAGTGACCCACGGTCATAATATTATGACCCCCCCCCCCCCTACCCTGTTTATGCTATTTCTTCATATAATGATAAATTGCTTTTTCTCATGTTATAACACATAAAATTCAAACATTTTATTAAATAAAACAGCTTCATCATGCATGTATTTTCATAATACTGGTTGGGGGGGGGGGGTCAATATATTATGGTATAATATTTTGAACCCCCTGTTAGGTGTATGTCATTTGTTTAGATAATGATAAAAGACCAGTTTCTCCTGCAATAATGCATAAAATGCATAAAATTCAGACATCTGATTGAAATAAAGCAGCTTCACTACCTTACATTCACTTGTAAGGGGGGGGGGGGGGGGGGGGTGAAAATATTATAGGCAAAAAGTGACCCACGGTCATAATATTATGACCCCCCCCCCCCTACCCTGTTTATGCTATTTCCTCATATAATGATAAATTGCTTTTTCTCATGTTATAACACATAAAATTCAAACATTTTATTAAATAAAACAGCTTCATCATGCATGTATTTTCATAATACTGGTTGGGGGGGGGGGGTCAATATATTATGGTATAATATTTTGACCCCCCTGTTAGGTGTATGTTATTTGTTTAGATAATGATAAATGACCAGTTTCTCCTGCAATAATGCATGAAATTCAGACATCTGATTGAAATAAAACAGCTTCACTACCTTACATTCACGGACACCACTTGTAAGTGGGGGGCGGGGGGGTCAAAATATTATAGGCAAAAAGTGACCCACGGGTCATAATATTATGACCCCCCCCCCCCTACCCTGTTTATGCTATTTATTCATATGATGATAAATTGCTTTTTCTCCTGTAATTACACTTGAAATTCAAACAAATATAACAGCTTCAACATGCATCTATTCATGATACCAATGGTAGATGGGGGGGGGGGGGTCAATATATTATGGTATAATATTTTGATCCCCCTGTTGGGTGTATGCTATTTGTTTAGATAATGATAAAAGACATAATGCATGAAATTCAGACATCTGATTGAAATAAAACAGCTTCACTATCTTACATTCACAGACACCACTTGTAAGGGGGAGGGGGGGTCAAAATATTATAGGCAAAAAGTGACCCGCGGGTCATAATATTATGACCCCCCCCCCCCTACCCTGTTTATGCTATTTATATTCATATGATGATAAATTGCTTTTTCTCATGTTATTACACATAAAATTCAAACATTTAATCAAATATAACAGCTTCAACATGCATCTATTTTCATAATACTGGTACAGAGGGGGGTGGGGGTGGGGGGTCAGTATATTATGGTATAATATTTTGACCCCCCTGTTAGGTGTATGTTATTTGTTTAGATAATGATAAAAGACCAGTTTCTCCTACAATAATGCATAAAATACAGACATCTGATTGAAATAAAGCAGCTTCACTACCTTACATTCACGGACACCACTTGTAAGGGGGGGGGGGGGGGTCAAAATATTATAGGCAAAAAGTGACCCACGGGTCATAATATTATGACCCCCCCCCCTACCCTGTTTATGCTTTTTCTTCATATAATGATAAATTGCTTTTTCTCATGTTATTACACATAAAATTCAAACATTTAATCAAATATAACAGCTTCAACATGCATAATACTGGTACGGGGGGGGGGTCAATATATTATGGTATAATATTTTGAACCCCCTGTTAGGTGTATGTTATTTGTTTAGATAATGATAATGATAAAAGACCAGTTTCTCCTGCAATAATGCATAAAATTCAGACATCTGATTGAAATAAAACAGCTTCACTACCTTACATTCACAATTGGTGTCCGTGAATGTAACCTAGTGAAGCTTATTTATTTCAATCAGATGTCTGAATTTCATGTATAATTTAATGAGAAAGTGGTCATTTATCATCATCTAAAAATACCATACACATAGTAGGGGGGGGGGGGGTCAAAATATTATACCATAATATATTGACACCCCCCCCCCCTCCTTACCAGTGATAATGGAAATAGATAAATGTAAATCATTTTTGCACTTGTTTGGTTTCGTTTGTGGTAACGAGAAAAAAAGGATAGCTATTATCAATAGAAAAGTAACTTGAACATGGGGGGGTCAATATATTATGGTATAATATTTTGACCCCCCCCCCCCCCCCCCCCCTACCCATGAAATTTATTCTTTGACATACCTTAGTAAATATATTATAATCTTCTTATTGAGTACATACATAAGTATTCCAATGCTGTTTTAAGCAGTTGACAGAAAAAAAAAATAGGGGGGGGGGTCAAAATATTATAGGGAAAAAGTGACCCCCGGGTCAAAATATTATGGGGGTCAAAATATTATCTGACACCGGGACTGTTTTTTTTTTTTTTTTATTCGTGGGTATCAAATTGTTCATTGGAACCCATTAATTCAAAGTAGATTTATCCTCAAACATAAACTGCAGTATGTAAAAATGCATGATTTCCATGGCAACCATCAACACGATTCTCTATAATGGCGATATACCTACCAAAAATGATCGTATCTCAGTGGTTGCTTATCATAGACCACTAAACATGGTCTTATTTTAGAGCTTTGACATACAAATGTTACGAATGACATATCAGAAGCAGTTCATAAATATATTGCCAGAGTTTCTGGTAAATGCATTTTAGCAGACCGATGGCACCAAATATATAAATAAATAAATAAATAAATAAATAAATAAATAAATTATTTTAATAATTAATCAAGTTAAACGTTAACAAACAAAGTTCAATTCAGCAGCCAAAATTATATACCAAATTTAATTCAAACAGAGCCCCAATACTACTTACATGTATATCCCGGAACGATGAACTTTTAAATACATCTACAATTAAAGGAGGTATATATGCATACCGACAAGACTTGTTAATATACTCTGAAAGAAGAAGTTGTACAGTGTAAAAATAAGATTTAATGAGCCAACAGGCTGTTTCTGTGCGTCAACAAGAACAAAAATGACAAATTAAAAATCCCATTTTACTGTGCACAAGTTACCCCACCCACCAAAGACAAATTGAAGTATTTTTGGTATGGTTTCTGCAATAAATCGATTGAAATGTATTTATTGTGTATTATCTAACCATTATTATAACATTTTTGTAAATTTGAGTTCATACATCCAAAAGAACATTGTTTGGAGACGATTTTCGTTCAACTTATGGATTTCACGTACTTTATATTTTCTCCCACCCCTTCCCTGCATTTGCGTGTTTACACAAAACCTGCACAGGTTTACAGCTTGACAACATTGTGCATCGTGTTCTGCATGGTGGGGGGGGGGGGGTGAAGCGAACTCCGTAAATAGCCCACATATTTGATTTCATCTAAGGGACTACAGTCAAACCTCTATAAAAGCGCCACCTTTAGGAGTGAGCTAAGCTGGCTGTTATACACAGGTGGCTGTCTTATCAAGGTTCAGTCAGAGCATTTGTCATCTAACGAAGGACTACCTGTATGTGTTTCATAAGTTGACATCATTTCATGCTTCGTTACACAAAAATATATGCAAAGCCTCATGGGTATTAACTTAATTGATTTTTTTCTGCTAATTAACTGTTTTAAATACAACAATAAATAATAATTGTCCAATTAACAGCTTGTAAATGGGAAATTTGACTTTAGGCAAGTATGATGTGGCTGTCTTATAGAGAGTTATAAGCATTTTGGGATTGATTTTACTGGCTGCTGGTTGTCTTGTGGAGGTGGCTGTCTTATGCAGAGATAAAATATAGTGAAAATGATTGGGAATGTTTCAGACTGGCTCTCTTATGCAGGTGGAGCTCTTATAAAGGTGGCTGATTCAGCAGGTTCAACTGTATAAGTCAATAAAGGTGTGTGAGTATTCAAGGTCAAGGACATGTAATGATGACTTAATACTCCAAGATCAGGCTTCAGGTGAGTGTTCTCAGGACCAATGGTCCTCTGGATTGAAAACTGTTGCAGCCTGAGACCTGCAAACAACTAATGGTGTAGATGAAGGTATGTGATTTATCTAGGTCAAGGTGATCTCTTGACCTTGGCCAGTCTGTCGTCCATACACACTTTTCAAAGATCTTCTTCTCTGAAACTGCTTGGCCAATCAAAGTGAAATTTTATGTGGAGCGTCCATGGGTAGGGGGAACGAAAGTGTGATTGCGAAATTTGGGTCACATGACCAAGATGGCCGCCATGCCCAACTATGGTAAAAACCACTCAAAATCTTCTTCTCCAGAACCGGCTGGCCGATTTACGCGAAACGTGGTATGTAGCATTTGGGACTCCAGCCCATCATAGTTTGTTGAAATGATGACCCTGGGATGACCTTGACCTATTTTATGGCAAGGTCAATTTTGGAAACATTATAAGGCTTTTACATGGGAAAGGGCGAAAGCAATGTATATTTTGGAAACTGTTGCAGCCTGAGACCTGAAAGTTGCTAGATGCAGACAACTAATGGAGTCAATGAAGGTAAGTAATTAATGAAGGCCAAGGTCATTTGTTGACCTTGACCCAAGGTCATTTAAATATCAAAATTAAAATTATGGTTTTCTCAGAAATCACTGGGTTTGGAAACTATTGCAGCCCGAGACCTGAAACTTTGCAGATGCAGACAACTTGTGAAGTCAATAAAGGTGTGTGAGTATTCAAGGTCAAGGTCATTTCATGATGACTTCATACTCCAAGATCAGGCTTCAGGTGAGCGTTCTCAGGACCAATGGTCCTCTGGTTTAAAATCTTCTTCTTCAGAACCAGAAGGCCTATGATTTTGAAACTTGGCATGAAGCATCAGGCAATGGAGCTCTACAAAGTTTATATAAATCATGACACTGGGATGACCTTGACCTTTTTTACGGCAAGGTCAACTTAGATCACCCATGCATTTGAATGGAGAAAATTGTTAAAATGTCATTTGAGGGACAAAACTTGCAGTTAATTGGCAAATGGACTGAATTTTTATGATTTGAAAAAGACATTGACTCCAGGAGTTATTCTGACCCTGCCTTAGGGTTATATACATGCATTGTACCATTCTAGTCTAACAAGTTTATTGGTACATGTATATATCTCAGGTCTCAGGTGAGCGTTTACAGGACCATTGGTCCTCTGGTTCTTGTAGCCCATTAAAACATGAAAAAAAAAAAAAAAAAAATTGTGGGGGGGGGGGGGGGTATGCGAAGGGGTGGGGGGAGAGGACAGAGAGGGGTCAACATCTATGAGTTGAGTGTAAATACAGTGATGGGTGAGGCATTATTATCATACTAGCCCCTGTAAGTAAGTCTCTATGGAGAAGACTTCAGTTTGAGGTGTGCCACTAAAGGAGGATAATATAATACATGCACAACAAAAGCGTTTATGGCAGCCAAAAATTCAACGTTAAAATACAGCGTTTCCAAAGGCTTAACGCCCATTACGCACACTACGCACGTGCGTAATGTTAAAAAAGAGACATGAACATTCCTTATAAAAATCTCTTGAAAGAAAACAAATTTCCTTCCATAAAAGAGGCTTTAAATCGTTCTCCAGCCATCCCGAAAATCAATTTTTTCTCGGGGGAGGGCCCCTGAACCCCCCAAACGAGAGAGAGAGAGACCCCTGCTCATGATCTACCCCCACTTGTGTGCGTATACATTTCAAATTCTTGGTTACACCTATGGTTTCTTTGGCAATTTAAGCCTGGAAAATGCATTTGAATCAGGACTTTTTGCAAGGAAACACAATTACAGGCCTATTGAATGTAAAAAATGCGGCTAATAGATAGTTGTAATATATTTTGCTCATAAAAACGAAACAGTTTCTCGGCGACCGTTTCTCCCAAAGTCTAGTTCAAAGGCCAGCAGTAGATAATTTGCAGTTATTAAATCACAGAAGCGTGTCTTCTAGTCAATAATTCATGACTCCGCCTCTGAACTGCCCCTTGTCAAAGTTGCTTTCGACACGTGACTCTAATTAATTAGCCAATCAGCATTGGTGACGAATCGGCTGACACTTGCCTATACTACATGTCGGTGTGAAATGCATGTGTTGTTTATTGAGGCAATTATCCAATAATTGCATTGGGATTAACCAATCAAGGTTATCTGTTTAATGTCACTTGACAATTAGCTGTGTCGCCGTGGGTGAAAACTGGCGTTATTCGAGAGCTGTAAACAATCAAACAAGTGAATCACTGTGATCAAGTCGAAAGTAAACTTTTGAAATCTGAAAAAATAGGGCGAAGTCGACTTCTCTTTCAAGGTTACATAAGGCGAAATCTCGCAACTTTTGGCGATATTTTTCGCCGTAGAGCCCAGTAACTAGACCCCTGGAGAAAGTAGAGGAATTGTACTATCTGTGTAGTGAAAACAAAGGTGCTGATCAGCTTCGCAGTTACTGTGAAGCTGATCTGCACCTTTGTTTTCGCCTATGCAGATTGTTGGTTTTCCGATGCGGCTGTTCAAATTTCATTTGAAACCTTTTTAGAAAGAATTATGTACAGGTTTCAATAAGCAAGTTTCCAAAAGATGTAGTTTAATACAGCTGAGCTGTGTTTATGATGTTTGCCAACTTTTTTACTGCTTTACAGGTTTGTACGTTATAGTGAGCGTGCCCATGCGGAGAGAGCAATCCGAGAACTCCACAGATGGGAGGTCTGTGGCTCAGCAATTATTGTACAGATGGCCAGAGACACAATAGAAAAACTGAAACGAGGTAAAGTACAGCTTCCACTAGCCAATATTATGGTAGGGTGACAATCCAGGCTAAAAAATTGAGGTACCCGGTCATCCGGTATAACAAAACGTATCATATATCAAAATGTTCAGCAGGGACTGTAGTATATGGAACTGCCGGCATAAATTGGCAAAAGTGATGGCGAGCTGAGAAATCCAAGATGGCGTCCAACATGGCCGCCAAAGTGAAAAATCCAAATTTTAGGGTATACATGCATTTCACAGATTTCAGGTAAACAATATACACAATATTTTGAGATTTTCTAAAACTTTAAGTGTGTGAGGCATCAAAATATGCAAATTTGATAACATTTCAAGGCAAAATGGTGTTTAAAATTCAGCTTGTAAGGCCTTGGGGGTTGTTTCTAAGGCCCACCAGAGACAAAAATAATTTTTAGCATGAAAATAAGTGATTTGTTTGGCTTTATTTCACTTTCATCAAAGACTAAGTTTGTCTTATACTAGAATCTGGTCATTTAAGCCACAACTGTACATTATTTGCAAAGTTATTTAATATTTATTTACCCCACCCCCTTATTTTAGATTTTACATGTTTTCAGGTATTTCCCAAACTGCTGTTAGAAATCACATGTACTTTGTTCCTTACAGCATGCAGTCAACAAACTACACTCTGTTTGATTTTATTGCACTGGATTCAATACAAATATGCTGTTTAATCTGAGATAAAGATAAAGAGATTAGAAAGTCCACCTAGCGGCCACTTTATGATTGTCGCGCGTGTACCTGTGGCGCCACCTACGATCCGCCGCCATAATGGATCGAAGACAAAACCAATTCTATAAATATCGGCGTTCATTGGCAATTTCATACATCCAATGAGATAATATTTTATTCAGTAGAAACTGTTAACATTTAATATTTTATTAAGGAACCAGATTTTGATGTTTGTAGTGAATCTTATTGGATTTTTGATTGTTAATTATACGTTGATAAAACACCTAATTCCTTGTTCGGCGTTTCAAAATGGCGACCAAGCGGATTATAGTCGGTACTTTTTGACTAAAAGGCGTTGTTACTAAAAGGCTAGGTAATCTTTAAACAACAAAATATGAAAGAAGAAAGGCATAAAAATCGTTTTATTTGTTGATAGGCACACAATCTCTGACTGTGTTTGTCTTACGATCGTATAAATCTTGACAATTTTTGTCATTTAAGCAAAAACGGTTTGGCCCGATCTCAAAACAAGGTGTAATTGATTTTATTAAAAAGGCTTCTATGCATGACTTTTCTTTGGCAAACAAGATCAATTTTCTCAAAGAACAATGTCTTACAAATCGTTTTATTGCCCTTCGATGCGCTTTGGGTATTTTTGAAAGCTTCAAATCGCCCTAATGAATCAGCTGTTTTTCACAACTTTTCGCGGCTTTGGCGTCAAAATGGAGATTTTTCTACACATTGGTTGGCATTGCAAATAAGACCAAAAAGTTACACTTGAATGCAGAATGACATATCATGCATTTACAGATGATCTCCAGTGATCGGTTGTCTATTTAGCCGATAGTTTATTTTGTATTTATAACCACACACCGTCCCCATGTGCCGTGCCCGGGACAGGATTTGGGATAGCCGCATGCCCGGAAATGTGATGGGGACAACAGAACAATTAGTTTCCACATTTTTTCGAAATAAAAACAGTGACAAAAGAAGAAATGACATATGCGTAGCATAATGCAGGAATTTAATTATACGTTAAGCCCGAATTCGAGAAGAAAAAAAAAATAGGATCCTGCGAAAGGCGCTCTGATATGCAGATTGCATTTTGACTTTGATGCTTTTGAAAAACATCCCATTGATGCATTTTCGTGCAATGTGAAAACTGCGAGACCGCGCTTGAAAACAGACACCATAGCATCTATTGAAAAGAAATCGTTGCTCAGCACGGGCAAGTATACATATAAAGCTAGAGTATTATCTTTTCAACATTTTGAGTATGACTATATCATGATGAGAGCTAACATTGCAAGAAAAGTGTGGTTGCATGTTGGCCTAGAGTGTATTATTATTTTTCATTATGTATTTATTTCAATTACTTTTCCGAATACAATCTTCAATAAAGTTACATTAAACTGTGTCAGGTATCTGTCATTAATGCGGCACGTGCCTGCAACGTGACATAAGTGCGTCTTTAACGGCTCGAAGATCAAACAAGTCGCCGAATCAACAGGTATTGCACGGTGCAATACAGGTAGCTGGTAATAAAAGTGTCATTTTTTCTTTTGAAATTTCGGCGGCGACTTCTTAGAATATACATGTACATGAATACAAGTACGAAAGATAGAGGAGGAAAAAAAAAGAAGAATATTCAAATTCATGCCTGACTGATTCCATTTAATTCACATAATCCGTTCCTCCACTGCCCTTTTGTAGAGAAAAGTATAAAATATGACCAACAAAACGAAGGGGAAAAAAGAAGATAGAAAAAAGCGAAAATGGTTGTTGAACCAAACGTATCTCTCCAACGTGTGCAATTGAATTATATTCGGATATTGGCGGTATTCTTCATTGAACGTGATAGGTGTGGCTGGAATTGATATAGGGCAATCTCATTATGCTCATTTACGTCGAGGGACATCAAAATCGTTGTTGTCAGGTCTAAAGCTTAAAAAAAGATGCTTTAATTTGAATTGAAGCTTTCACCTTGTTCAATAATTATCGTTATTTTTACGGTGTTAAGTATGATTAGAGATACGGCGAGATAAATCAGTTTGCGTTTTCTTTAATCTAAAGATAATCCGTTAAGAATCGTTGTATGTGTCAAGTAGCGTAGAAAAAAAAGCATAATTATGGGCGTAATTCGTAAGGAAAAAGAACAACAGCTTGTGCAAAATCGACTGATAATGGATAAACAACTAAAGAGATGACTATCTCTCTCTCTCTCTCTCTCTCTCTAGTCTTTCTGACAAAGATGCCGGTGTTTAGTATCTATTTGTTGGAATTTTGAAGCTCTATTTAACAGAAATAAAATCTTTCCCTATTATATGAATTATGGCGAAGAATTTAAACGATTTATATTTGCTAATATACAAAAATTCGGACCACATACAGCGGCCGGTAAAATATTGATTTTTTTCACCGATTTACCTGTCTACCTAAGCGACAGACACAGCGGAGGCAAATATCAATATTCAATAGCAGTTTCAGATCTCTTTATCTTTATCTCAGGTTTAATGAACAATTATAAGATATTCAAAATGAACAACATCCAAGATGGCCGCCAAAACTTACAATTCTTTACATTACATTCACCAATATGCTTTAGATGACTTTGATGTATCAAAAATGTTTGGTTATTGTTTCTGTGCTTTTTGAAACTTATTTGTACGTATAAAACTAAGCTTAAAGTCATTTATGATGGCATATAAGATGTTTTAGACAAAGATTCATATACAAGTCCATACATAGGTTTCAAAAATATCTGGAAGAACACGAGTACCTTGTTTGTTTCTTAATTTAAGATGATGTGGGTTCTTATTTATTTCTGAGAAATTTTCGTAACTCCAATGAATAAAATAGTCTGATTGTATTTGTATATATTACAGTGTCAATTTGAGAGGCACATATGACATCAAAAATGGCTGCTGAGCAATAAAGTGACATTTATATACGGCTTTCTTCTTCCACATGACAACGGTAATTACATTATCAGGTTTTCCATTTCTCAGCATGCTTATTTTGTCCAGTCTCAAACCACTAGTGCATGCTTTTGATTAAAGTACATTGAATGTCCATTAAAAACAATTGTAAATCCAATATAATGTAACACTTTGGTTGCTTTCAGGGCAAGAATCGTGTCGGCACTTGGATGTTTACTCCAACCACCAATCCTTTTTTGTCATTTCACTACGAAACACAAAAACTTAATTCATCCATTTGTTTTTAGACAACCCTCCCATAATGTATGTAATGTATGATGCACTAGAGTTCTAATGAGGGAAATGGGGATGATTATATTTACTGTGTGTATACAGTTTCTCCCCTTTGTTTATGTCCATGTTTAGATTTTGTCTAAGGTTGGTTACGATGAATGTCAAGGTCTTAATACTCAACTATCACCATTATCATATTCTGTTTTATATTGAATAAATGGGTTCTCAACACCTATATCATGCCAACAGCATCAGATGGATAGCTTCACAGGGGTGATATGCAAGTCTGGTTCTACTTTAAACAGCGTCTTTCATGAAATAATATGTTTTTACCTATAACTACCAGGTACTTTAGCAGCCCAGAACACTTTTATTAAGCTACGGATGGTGATCTTCTATATTGAGGTCAATACTTCCATGTCTTGTTAAGATAATCATGAAAGTGGCACAAACTGGAGTTTCCAGTCTGGAATCGATTCAAACTCCTAAATTTTTCAATACTGCACGCTGCTTGAAAAAGGTACAAGTAGGCAAAGATCAGGAAAAGGCGCAATCAGAAAAAGACTCCAAAAACCGAGGTGGGAAAAAAAACAAACTAACAATCAGGCACTTATACCATGAAAACAGTTCCTAAGCCAAAAGAGCAGCTATTTTCCCAATAAATGGCCACTCAGTTACCTTAACTAAACTAAAAATACGAAAACATACATAAGGCGCAACAGCACAAAAATTTTAAACACCAAGACATAAAACAAAAAGAACCACCACAGAAGTATCGACTTGGAACGATCAGCAACACAAAGTTACTGGCGGGCTTAAATCGATTTTACGTGAAACATGGATTATTTTGAAGCAATTTATGCATTATTTCACATGCAAAAAATATGTAATAGCTCTGGCCCAAAATTTTATGATAAATTCTTACAAGATGACCATGGCCGATGTTGCATAACAAGTATACTCCTCAAACAAATCTAAGGGCCACTGTAATATTTTCCATATATTCTTGTGTAAAGTACCCAATACTTAACCAAAATTTAATGGCACTACCCAAGGTCACAGAATGCCTGTTTCATTTGATTTGTTTCTGATAATGCTTCGAAGTACACTGTAACTGACTAAAAGAAGTTTGATAAAGCATAATGTCCTCCCAAAGTCCATGGAACAGGTTTTGCATTTTTTTTTTTCAAAAATCCTGAAATTATGGCATTTTTCTGAAAGTCCACAGATTCACGTCAATTCAACTTAAGTTTGATTTTTCCATGAAAGTCACTTTTAAAGCATTGCAGCAATTGTGGTTACTGTGAAATTCTCACTTGCGTGTAAATGTCACATTTTAGCTGATTTTCAAAAAAATGCCAATTTTTAAAAAAAAAAAAAAAACAAACAAAAAAACTCAGATTTGCTAAAAATTCCATACAGGTTTTGGCAGGGTGTTTTCTGTTTCAAATTTCGTACATTCATAACCTTCCAGGCAATATAAAAAATAATGCAAATGCAAAGGGGTATCTGCGTCCTTTTGGATTCCAATTTAATTTGAGATGAATTTGTGGTACCTGAAACTACAATATATGGGAAATAATACATTGGCCCTTAGAATTTTTTGAGGAGTATATATAGACCTATCCTGTTTTATCTAACAGGGCTACCTATCTCCACAATTCAGTATAGCATACATGTATAATCATTGCTTGTCAGTTTGCTACTGTATATTTGAGGTATAACGTTCCAGTCAACATTTTCAGACATGGCCAGAAGGATACACCACTTCCTTGTACTATTAGAAGCAAATTATGCAGTTTACTAGATGACACAATCCACTGCTAGTGGGGTACGAACCCAGGACCTCTCGATTCTGAGACCGATGCCTTGCATAATGATGCTGTGAAAAAGTTTAACTGATTTATTGAATTTATGCTTAACGTTCCAGTCAACAGCTATGGTCATGTCGGGACTTTGCCTCCATTTTATCGTACTTTATCCAAAATTAGGATGTCATGATATACACAAAAGGCTTCAAATATAACCACCCTACTAAACCAACAAGATTATATATGTATGGTTGGTTTGACAAGCCACTTTCTCTGGGCAGGTTCAGACCTGAGTGGTTAAGCTGTAATCAGATGGTCAGTCAGCAGCGAGGAACCTTTGCGAGGAGGCATCAGCAGCCCTTTTATTTCTTTGGGCTCCAATGAGTAGGGCCCAAAGTCCCACCCGACCACCCTTGGAAATCTATCTTGTTGCTATTTGTTAGTGTTGAACTGAAAACCTGTCACCGTGACTGAGGAATAAGTATTTATTAAACAAACATAGATAACAAATATGTAGGTAACAGGACGTGAATATATCAAGGGTGTATTTGCACAGTATGTTTCCAAAATATTGTAACAAATGTAGCTGAAATCATTTGTGGCTGTAACCAAATTATGAAAATTGGTTTTGCAGCATTTCGATGGAAAATGTACTCCAATTGGCTGCATAATATTATAGTATCTGAATGATACTGTATCATATCTGAATGTATTATTTGAATAAATCACTTTAAATTAAAAATATGTAGTGGTCTGTTTGGTTCAAAAACATGTTTGTATATCCTTTTGGCTTTGCTGTTTTATACTTACTAATTATATCAGACATGCTCATTAAACAGGTTCAGTAAGAGGCTTACTTGTAGCCGAAACCATGGTATGGCCCATCCCTTCTCTCATTTATAAGCTCACTGCTTTTAAAGGATCTCAGTTCTATTTTTAGCTCGCCTGCACGAAGTGCATAGAGCTATTGTAGTCACCTCGGTCGTGCGCGTTTACGTTTACGTGTGCGTCCGCGTCACACTTTCGGTTAAAGTTTTTTAAAAGTCTATATCTCTTGACCATGTTGATGGATCAAGTTGATACTTTGCATGTTGCTAGATATTGGTCTGAAGTTTTACGCAGTACCATCATGACCCAACCTGGGTGACCTTGAGGTCAAGGTCACAGACTTAGAAATTTTGTGTTTAAGTTTTTGGTTAAAGTTTTTTAAAAGTCTATATCTCTTGACCATGTTGATGGATCAAGTTGATACTTTGCATGTTGCTAGATATTGGTCTGAAGTTTTACGCAGTACCATCATGACCCACCCTGGGTGACCTTGAGGTCAAGGTCACAGACTTAGAAATTTTGTGTTTAAGTTTTTGGTTAAAGTTTTTTAAAAGTCTATATCTCTTGACCATGTTGATGGATCAAGTTGATACTTTGCATGTTGCTACATATTGGTCTGAATTTTTACGCAGTACCATCATGACCCACCCTGGGTGACCTTGAGGTCAAGGTCACACACTTAGAAATTTTGTGTTTAAGTTTTTGGTTAAAGTTTTTTATAAGTCTATATCTCTTGACCATGTTGATGGATCAAGTTGATACTTTGCATGTTGCTAGATATTGGTCTGAAGTTTTACGCAGTACCATCATGAACCACCCTGGGTGACCTTGAGGTCAAGGTCACGGACTTAAAAATTTTGTGTTGAAGTTTTTGGTAAAAGTTTTTGTAAGTCTATATCTCTTGACCATATTGATGGATCAAGTTGATACTTTGCATGTTGCTAGATATTTGTCTGAAGTTTTATGCAGAACCATCATGACTCACCCTGGATGACCTTGAGGTCAAGGTCACGGACTTAGAAATTTTGTGTTTAAGTTTTTGGTTAAAGTTTTTGTAAGTCTATATCTCTTGACCATATTGATAGATTGAGTTGATACTTTGCATGTTGCTAGATATTGGTCTGAAGTTTTACGCAGGACCATCATGACCCACCCTGGATGACCTGGAGGTCAAGGTCATGGACTTAGAAATTTTGTGTTTAAGTTTTTGGTTAAAGTTTTTGTAAGTCTATATCTCTTGACCATATTGATGGATTGAGTTGATACTTTGCATGTTGCTTGATATTGGTCTGAAGTTTTATGCAGTACCATCATGACCCACTCTCGGTGACCTTGAGGTCAAGGTCACAGACTTAGAAATTTTGTGTTTAAGTTTTTGATTTAAGTTTTTGTAAGTCTATATCTCTTGACCATGTTGATTGATGGAGTTGATACTTTGGATGTTGGTAGATATTGGTCTGAAGTTTTATGCAGTACCATAATGACCTACCCTGGGTGACCTTGAGGTCAAGGTCACAGACTTAGAAGTTTTGTGTTAAATGTTTTGGTTAAAGTCTAAATCTCTTGAACATGTTGATGGATAAAGTTGATACTTGCATGTTGATAGATATTGGTCTCAGGTTTTATGCTGTACATCACAACTCACCTGGATGACCTTGAGGTCAGGGTCAGGGACTTGGAAGTTTTGTGTTTAAGTTTTGGTTAATGTTTTTATAAGTCTGTATCTCTTGAACATGTAGATTGATCAAGTTGATACTTTGCATTGGTCTGAAGTTTTATGTTGTACCATCATGACCCACCTGAGTGACTTTGAGGTCAAGGTCATGGGTCATAGATTTTAACAGATGTAGTGGCAAAGCACAAGTCAGGCGAGCTACGCTGTCCTGCGACAGCTCTTATTATTCATTATTACAGTAATTCTCTTTGGCTCCATGTTGCCAAATCTGTAGGGTCACTGATGGGACTTAAGTAGCTGAAACCATGGTATGGTCCATCCAATTTCTCATTTATTTGCTCACTGCTCTTAAAGTATCTCACTTTTAATTTTTATTTTGTAATTAATCATTAAACAGGTTCAATCAAAGAACTGTTTAGCAGGAACCTCTGTACATAAGAAATGATCTGTTTGATACATCCTAGTACCATGTTAGAACTACATACAAATCTCTTTCATAGACCTGTTAGTTGTAGGTAAAACAGATAATTTCATGAAAGACACTGTTTAAAGCTGAATCAGAATTGCAAATCACTCCTATGAGGCTATCCATCTGATGATGTAGGTATGATATAGGCATTGAGAACGCAATTTATCAATATAAAATAGAATATGATAATGATGCGTGTTGAGCATTAAGACCTTGACATGAATCGTAGCCAACCTTAGACAAAATCTAAACTTGGACATAAACAAAGGGGGAAAACTGTATACACAAGGTAAATAAAATTATCCCCATTTCCCTCGTAAGAACTCTGGTGCCTCATACATTATAAACGTGGCAGGGTTGTCTAAAAACAAATGGATGAATGTAGTTTTTGTTTTTTTGAACTGGAAATGAAAAAAGAGATTAGTGGTTGGAGTAAACATCCAAGTGCCGACACCATTCTTGCCCTGAAAGCAACCAAAATGTTACAATATATTGTATTTACAATTGTTTTATTGAATGGACCTTCAATTTGCCTATATCAAAAGCATGCACTAGGGGTTTGAGACTGAACAAAATAGGCATGGTTTGAAATGGAATACCTGATAATGTGATTACCGTTGTCATATGGAAGCCGTTTATAAATGTCACTTTATTGCTCAGCAGCCATTTTTGATGTCATATTTTTGCCTCTCAAACAGACACAGTAAATTATACAACTGCAGTCAGACTATTTTATTTTATTTATTGGAGTTAATGTAAATTTCTCAGAAATTGATAAGAACCCACATCATCTGAAATTAAAAAAATGAACAAGGTTCTCTGTTTTTTCCAGATATTTTGGAAACCTATCTATAGAGTTTTATATGAGCCTTTGTCTAAAACATCGTATATGCCATCATAAATGACTTTAAGCTTTGTTTTATATGTACTGTACTACAAATAAGTTTCAGGCAGCACAGAAACAATAACCAAACATTTTTTATACATAAAAATCATCTAAAGCATATTGGTGAATGTAGTGTAAAGAATTGTAAGTTTTGGTGGCCATCTTGGATGTTGTTCATTTTGAATATCTTTTAATTGTTCATTAAACAGCATATTTGTATTGAATCTAGTGCAATAAAATCAAACAGAGTGTAGTTTGTTGATTGCATGCTGTAAGGAACATGTGATTTCTAACAGCAGTTTGGGAAATACCTGAAAATATGTAAAATCTAAAATAAGGGGATGGGGTAAATATATATTGAATAACTTTGCAAATAATGTACAGTTGTGGCTTAAATGCCTAGATTCTAGTATAAAAAAACTTATTCTTTGATGAAAGTGAAATAAAGCCAAACAAATCATTTATTTTCATGCTAAGAATTATTTTTGTCTCTGGTGGGCCTCAGAAACGACCCCCAAGGCCTTATAAGCTGAATTTTAAACACCATTTTGCCTTGAAATGTTATCAAATTTGTATATTTTGATGCCTCACACACTTAAAGTTTAAGAAAATCTCAAAATATTGTGTATATTGTTTACCTGAAATCTGTGAAATGCATGTACACCCTAAAATTTGGATTTTTCACTTTGGCGGCCATGTTGGACGCCATCTTGGATTTCTCAGCTCGCCATCACTTTTGCCAATTTATGCCGGCAGTTCCATATACTACAGTCCCTGCTGAACATTTTGATATATGATACGTTTTGTTATACCGGATGACCGGGTACCCCCTAGAAATAGTGGCCTTTTTGGCCCATTATCACCCTACCATTAGGGCTGATCTCTTGCAGCACATTGTGGGTGTCATGATTCCCAGTGTTTGGTGGAAATCCCAATAGTGGAAATCCCAATAGAATGGAGACAATGTGCCCAAATGACCATAACATTTCACTGAGATATAAACAACAAATCAAACCCTGGGATATTGCTTGTCTGGAAATAAATATAATTTCTGTTTCATTATGAAAACTTGACCATGCAATATATAGAGAATGTTTTCAGAAGCAAAAAATGAAAATTTCATTGGAAAATTTTTGATATTTTAAATATTTTTGCTCAAAACGGGGTTCTAAAGAGTGCCCACAATCTATGTTTTGGATAGAAAATAAGAATAGGTAAACCCCTGTGTACCCCAATTTTATTAGCTCACCTGAGCCGAAGGCTCACAAGGTGGGCTTATAGGATGGCCATGATCCAGCGTCCGTCCGTCCGTCGTCGTCCTCCACAATTTCAAAGATCTTCTTCTCTGAAACCGCTTGGCCGATCTAGTTGAAATTTTATTTGGGGCATCCATGGGTAGGGGGAACTGAAGTTTGATCGCGAGATCCGGGTCACATGACCAAGATGACCGCCATGCCCATATATGGTAAAAACCACTCAAAAATCTTCTTCTCCAGAACCGGTGGGCCGATTTCCAAGAAACTTGGTATGTAGCATTGGGGACTTCAGCCCATCATAGTTTGATAAAATGATGACCCTTGGATGACCTTGACGTATTTTACGGCAAGGTCAAATTTGGAAACATAGGCTTTTACATGGGAAAAAGTGAAAACTATGGATTTTTTGAAAACTATTGCAGCCTGAGGCCTGAAAAGTGGTAGATGCAAACAACTAATGGAGTAGATGAAGGTATGTGATTAATGTAGGTCAAGGTCATCTCTTGACCTTGGCCAGTCTGTCGTCCATACACACTTTTCAAAGATCTTCTTCTCTGAAACTGCTTGGCCAATCAAAGTGAAATTTTATGTGGAGCATCCATGGATAGGGGAAACGAAAGTTTGGTCGTGAAATCCAGGTCACATGACCAAGATGGCCGCCACGCCCATATATGGTAAAAACCACTCAAAAATCTTCTTCTCCAGAACCGGTTGGCCGATTTCCACAAACTTGGTATGTAGCATCGGGGACTTCAGCCCATCATAATTTGATAAAATGATGACCCTTGGATGACCTTGAGCTATTTTACGGCAAGGTCAAATTTGGAAACATAGGCTTTTACATGGGAAAAAGTGAAAACTAAGGATTTTTTAGCTCACCTAAGCCGAAGGCTCACAAGGTGAGCTTATAGGATGGCCATGATCCGGCGTCCGTCCGTCGTCCGGCGTCCGTCGGTCGTCGTCGTCGTCCACAATTTCAAAGATCTTCTTCTCTGAAACCGCTTGGCCGATCTAGTTGAAATTTTATGTGGAGCCTCCTTGGGTAGTGGCATTTCAAGTTTGATCGCGAAATCCAGGTCACATGACCAAGATGGCCGCCACGCCCATATATGGTAAAAACCCTTCAAAATCCTACTTCTCCAGAACCGGTGTGCCGATTTTCATGAAACTTGGTATGTAGCATCAGGGACTTCAGCCCATCATAATTTGATAAAATGATGACCCTTGGATGACCTTGAGCTATTTTACGGCAAGGTCAAATTTGGAAACATAGGCTTTTACATGGGAAAAAGTGAAAACTAAGGATTTTTTAGCTCACCTAAGCCGAAGGCTCACAAGGTGAGCTTATAGGATGGCCATGATCCGGCGTCCGTCCGTCGTCCGGCGTCCGTCGGTCGTCGTCGTCGTCCACAATTTCAAAGATCTTCTTCTCTGAAACCGCTTGGCCGATCTAGTTGAAATTTTATGTGGAGCCTCCTTGGGTAGTGGCATTTCAAGTTTGATCGCGAAATCCAGGTCACATGACCAAGATGGCCGCCACGCCCATATATGGTAAAAACCCTTCAAAATCCTACTTCTCCAGAACCGGTGTGCCGATTTTCATGAAACTTGGTATGTAGCATCAGGGACTTCAGCCCATCATAGTTTGATAAAATGATGACCCTTGGATGACCTTGACCTATTTTAAGGCAAGGTCAAATTTGGAAACATAGGCTTTTACATGGGAAAAAGTGAAAACTATGGATTTTTTGAAAACTATTGCAGCCTGAGGCCTGAAAAGTGGTAGATGCAAACAACTAATGGAGTAGATGAAGGTATGTGATTAATTTAGGTCAAGGTCATCTCTTGACCTTGGCCAGTCTGTCGTCCATTCACACTTTTCAAAGATCTTCTTCTCTGAAACTGCTGGGCCAATCGAAGTAAAATTTTATGTGGAGCATCCATGGGTAGGGGAGACGAAAGTTTGATTGCGAAATCCAGGTCACATGACCAAGATGGCTGCCACGCCCATATATGGTAAAAACCACTCAAAAATCTTCTTCTCCAGAACCGGCAGGCCAATTTTCATGAAACTTGGTATGTAGCATTTGGGACTCCAGCCCATCATAGTTTGATAAAATGATGACCCTAGGATGACCTTGATCTAATTTACGGCAAGGTCAATTTTGGAAACATAGGCTTTAACATGGGAAAAAGTGAAAACTATGGATTTTTTGAAAACTATTGCAGCCTGATGCCTGAAAAGTGGTAGATGCAAACAACTAATGGAGTAAATGAAGGTTTGTGATTAATGTAGGTCAAGGTCATCTCTTGACCTTGGCCAGTCTGTCGTCCATACACACTTTTCAAAGATCTTCTTCTCTGAAACTGCTGGGCCAATCAAAGTGAAATTTTATGTGGAGCATCCATGGGTAGGGGAGACAAAAGTTTAATCGCCAAATCCAGGTCACATGACCAAGATGGCTGCCACGCCCATATATGGTAAAAACCACTCAAAAATCTTCTTCTCCAGAACCGGTTGGCCGATTTCCACGAAACTTGGTATGTAGCATCGGGGACTTCAGCCCATCATAGTTTGATAAAATGATGACCCTTGGATGACCTTGACCTAATTTACGGCAAGGCCAAATTTGGAAACATAGGCTTTTACATGGGAAAAAGTGAAAACTATGGATTTTTTGAAAACTATTGCAGCCTGATGCCTGAAAAGTGGTAGATGCAAACAACTAATGGAGTAGATGAAGGTATGTGATTAATGTAGGACAAGGTCATCTCTTGACCTTGGCCAGTCTGTTGTCCATACAAACTTTTCAAAGATCTTCTTCTCTGAAACTGCTGGGCCAATCAAAGTGAAATTTTATGTGGAGCATCCATGGGTAGGGGAGACGAAAGTTTGATCGCGAAATCCAGGTCACATGACCAAGATGGCCGCCACGCCCATATATGGTAAAAACCTTTCAAAAATCTTCTTCTCCAGAACCGGTGGGCCGATTTCCACGAAACTTGGTATGTAGCATCGGGGACTTCAGCCCATCATAGTTTGATAAAATGATGACCCTTGGATGACCTTGACCTATTTTACGGCAAGGTCAAATTTGGAAACATAGGAAGAAGTGAAAACTATGGATTTTTTGAAAACAATTGCAGCCTGAAGCCTGAAAAGTTGTAGGTGCAAACAACCAATGGAGTAGATGAAGGTATGTGATTAATTTAGGTCAAGGTCATCTCTTGACCTTGGCCAGTCTGTCGTCCTTGACCTTGACCTATTTTATGGCAATTTCAATTTTGGAAACATAGGCTTTTACATGGGAAAAGTGAAAACTATGGATTTTTAGCTCACCTGAGCCGTTAGGCTTACAAGGTGAGCTTATAGGATGGCCATGATCCGGCGTCCGTCCGTCCGTCGTCCGTCCGTCCGTCCGTCGTCCGTCCGTCCACAATTTCAAAGATCTTCTTCTCTGAAACCGCTTGGCCAACCAAAGCCAAATTTTATATGAAGCATCTATAGGAAGGGGGAACCAATGTGTATATAAGAAATCAAGGTCACATGACCAAGATGGCTGCCATGCCCATATATGGTAAAAACCCTTCAAAAATCTTCTTCTCCAGAACCGGTGGACTGATTTCAACGAAACTTGGCATGAAGCATTGATGGCTCAAGCAATACAATGTATATATAAATCATGACCCTGTGATGACCTTGACCTATTTTACGGCAAAGTCAACATAGGTCGCCAATGCATTTGAATGGGGAAAACTTTTAAAATGTCATTTAAAGTAAAAGTCTTGCAGGAAATGGGCAGTAGGACTGAATATTAATGATTCTGAAAAAAATTGGACCCCAGGGGCTCATATGCCCCCACCCCGGGGCAATATACATGTATATTACCATAATATTCAAACATCATCTCCTCTGAAACCGGTTGGCCAATCAAAGCCAAATTTTATGTGAAGCATCAATAGGAAGGGGTAATCAATGTGTATATAAATAATCCAGGTCCCATGACCAAGATGGCCTCAATGCCCATATATGGTAAAAACCCTTCAAAAATTTTCTTCTCGAGAACCGGTGGATTGATTTCAAAGAAACTTGGCATGAAGCATCAATGGCTCAAGTACTACAATGTTTATATAAATCATGACCCTGTAATGACCTTGACCTTTTTTTACGGCAAGGTCAACATAGGTCGCCAATGCATTTGAATAGGGAAAACTTTTAAAATGTCATGTAAACTGAAAGTCTTGCAGGAAATGGGCAGTAGGATTGAATATTAATGATTCTGAAAAAAATGGACCCCTTGGGGCTCATCTGCCCCCACCCTGGGGCAATATACATATATATTACCATAATATTCAAACATCCTCTCCCCTGAAACCGCTTGGCGAATCAAAACCAAATTTTATGTGAAGCATCTATGGAATGGTGGAATTAATGAATATACATGTGTATAAAGTATCTAGTTCACATGACCAAGATGGCTGCCATGCCAATATAAGGTAAAACCCCTTTAAAAATCTTCTTCTCCGAATCTGGTGGACCGATTTAAAAAAAACTTGGCATGAAGCACCAATGGCTGAAGTAATACAATGTGTATATAAATCATGACCCTTTGGTGACCTTGACCTATTTTAGGACAAGGTCAACATAGGTCGCCGATGAATTGGAATGGGGAAAACTTTTAAAAAGTCGTTTGAGGTGAAAATCTTGCAGGGAATGGGTAGTGGGACTAAATATTAATGATTCTGAAAAAAAAAATGGACCTAAGGGCTCATATGCCCCCACCCCGGGGCAATATACATGTATATTACCATAATATTCAAACATCTTCTCCTCTAAAACCACTTGGCCAATTGAAGCCAAATTTTATGTGAAGCATCTATAGGATGGGGGAACCAATGTATATATTAATAATCTAGGTCACATGACCAAGATGGCCGCCATGCCCATATATGGTAAAAACCCTTCAAATATCTTCCTCTCTGAAACCAATAGATTGACTTCAATGAAAAGTTGGTGTGAAGCATCCATGGCTACAGTACTACAATGTATATATAAATCATGACCCTGTGATGACCTTGACCAAGTTTATGGCAAGGTCAACATGGGTTGCCCATGCATTTGAATGGGAAAAACTGTTAAAATGTCATTTGAAGGGAAAAGCCAGCAAGAAATTGGCAAATGGACAGAATATTGATTATTCTGAAAAAAGAAAACGGCCGAAGCGCTTCATCTGCCCCTGCACTGGGGTTAAATACCATAATATTCAAACATGTTTATTGGTATATGCAGCAGACTCAGGTGAGCGTTTACAGGACCATTGGTCCTCTGGTTTGAAAACTGTTGCAGCCTGAGACCTGCAAACAACTAATGGAGTAGATGAAGGTATGTGATGAATTTAGGTCAAGGTCATCTCTTGACCTTGGCCAGTCTGTCGCCCATACACACTTTTCAAAGATCTTCTTCTCTGAAACTACTTGGCCAATCAAAGTGAAATTTTATGTAGAGCGTCCATGGGTAGGGGGAACGAAAGTGTGATCGCGAAATTTGGGTCACATGACCAAGATGGCCGCCATGCCCAACTATGGTAAAAACCACTCAACAATCTTCTTCTCCAGAACCGGCTGGCCGATTTACGCGAAACTTGGTATGTAGCATTTGGGACTCCAGTCCATCATAGTTTGTTGAAATGATGACCCTAGGATGACCTTGACCTATTTTACGGCAAGGTCAATTTTGGAAACATAGGCTTTTACATGGGAAAAGGCGAAAACAATAGATATTTTGGAAACTGTTGCAGCCTGAGACCTGAAAGTTGCTAGATGCTGACAACTAATGGAGTCAATGAAGGTAAGTAATTAATGATGGCCAAGGTCATTTGTTGACCTTGACCCAAGGTCATTTAAATATCAAAATTAAAATTATGGTTTTCTCAGAAATCACTGGGTTTGGAAACTATTGCAGCCTGAGACCTGAAACTTTGCAGATGCAGACAACTTGTGAAGTCAGTAAAGATGTGTGAGTATTCAAGGTCAAGGTCATTTCATGATGACTTAATACTCCAAGATCAGGCTTCAGGTGAGCGTTCTCAGGACCAATGGTCCTCTGGTTTTATAAAATGTTGGTATAAGGAGCTTATAGGATGCCCATGATCAGCCGTCTGTCTGTTGCCGTCGTCCATGATTTCAAAGACCAAACTTCATGCGGATTTATCCATAGGAAGGGAGGGGGCTGGGGGGAGGGGCGAAAGTTTATATAAATGGTTCAAGTCACATGACCAAGATGGCCACCATGCCTATAGATATCAAAAACCTTCAAAATGTCATTTGAAGGGAAAAACAATTAAGATCTTCTTCTCTGAAACCCCTTGGTCAATCGAAACGGAGCATCCTTAGGAAAAGGAAACAAAATTTATATAAATGGCAGTGCTCCAGCTAGGATTTGAAAAGGGCAGGGCTGACTGGTTTTGAAAAGGGCACTTTCAGCGTGTGGCAAGGAGCAAAAAAGGCGTTTTTGGCGTGCGGCAACGAGCAAAAAGGGCACTTTTTAGTCCATGAAATACTTAAAATCCAAAAAGGGTTGAAGAAGTTAACCATGCAGTTATAAGACTGCAACTAGAGCTGCACTGTTGGTTACTCCAGCCTTCAAAGTTAAAAAAAAACTGTATCTTTCTTAATTTCTGTCTGATTTTTTATGATCTTTTTACCAAATTAAAGGGCAGGATGCAAACTGCATGAAAAAGGGCACAACAGGGCGCTGGAAAAGGGCATCAGGGCGATGCGCCCTACTAATTTATTCTAGCTGAAGCACTGAAATGGTCCAGGTCACATGACTAAGATTGCCACCATAGCTATAAATAGCAGAAACCTTAGAAAATCTTGTTCTCCAGAACCAGAAGGGAAATGGTCAAATGGACTGAAGATTTATAAATCTGAAAACCACCTCGGGGCAATATACATGTATATTACCATAATATTCAAAGATCTTCTTCTCTGAAACCGCTTGGCAGATAAAAGCCAAACTTCATGTGGAGCATCCTTTGGAAGGGGGAACAAAAGTCCGGGTCACATGACTAAAATGGCTATGAATAGCAAAATCCTTCTTCTCCAGAACCAGAAGGCCTATGATTTCGAAACTTGGCAGAGGAGCTCTACAAAGTATATGTGAATCATAACACTGGGATGACCTTGACCTATTTTACCGCAAGGTCAACATATGTCGACCATGCATTTGAATGGGGAATATTGTCAAAATGTCATTTGAAGGAAAACCTTGAAGGAAATGGGCAAATGGACTGAATATTTATGATTCTGAATAAAATTTGACCCCAGGGGCTGGTCATCCCACACCCTAGGGCAATATACATGTATATAGTTGGCCTCCCAACCCCCCAAAATATTTTTCTGTTTGCATTTTTGAGTACATTTTGGCATCCATGCCCAATGTGTACCTTAATGTGTAACAATACACGCTAGGGTGGATGCCAAGTTTGAAAATGCCCCAGAGTCCCAAAAATAGGTCAAAGATCAACTAAGTGCAAAATTTAAGATATTTCAACATTATAGCAGTATATTATGAAATATTTATACCCCCCGCCAAAACGAAGTTTTAAGGGGGGTATACTGTTTTCACGTTGTCCGTCCGTCCGTCCGTGCGTCCGTCTGTGCGTCCGTCCGTCCGTCCGTAACGTTTTGTTTCTTTAATATCTTGAAGACCCATTGATGGAATTTCATGAAACTTTGCAGGCATCTGTATATCTATGGGGCAAATATGTATATGCAAAAATTAAGGGCTAGGGGCCAGTCCCTTTTGAGTTACTTCCCTTTATAGTTCTTGATGGCTTTTGTATACAGTGAAGATAGTGCATTTATGGGCCGATCAACTCCTACAACAGTTTTTGTTGGAACTTTTTGATATTATGCCTAAATGATGTAGGCCCATTGGACATTTGCATGAAGAAATGTTATCGCGAAAAAATAATTTTTGACAAAATGACAGCTATGGGAACTTAGGCAATTTTCTTACTTTTTTTACAGGTAAGGGCTTTTACGAGCCGATCAACTCCTACCACAGTTTTTGATGGAACAATTTGTTATCATGCCTACATGATGTACACCCATTGGACATTTGCATGAAGAAATGTTGTTGCGAAAAAATAATTCTTGACAAAATGACAGCTATGAGAACTTAGGCAATTTTCTTACTTTTTTTACAGGTAAGGGCTTTCACGGGCCGATCAACTCCTACCACAGTTTTTGATGGAACAATTTGATATCATGCCTACATGATGCACACCCATTGGACATTTGCATGAAGAAATGTTATTGTGAAAAAATAATTTTTGTCAAAATAACAGCAATGAGAACTTAGAAAATTTTTCTTAGTTTTTTTGATAGGTAAGGGCTTTCACGGGCCGATCAACTCCTACCACAGTTTTTGATGGAAAAATTTGATATCATGCCTACATGTTGTACACCCATTGGACATTTGCATGAAGAAATTTTATTGTGAAAAAATAATTTTTGTTAAAATTACAGCAATGAGAACTTAGACAATTTTTCTTAGTTTTTTTACAGGTAAGGGCTTTCACGGGCCGATCAACTCCTACCACAGTTTTTGATGGAAAAATTTGATATCATGCCTACATGATGTACACCCATTGGACATTTGCATAAAGAATTGTTATTGTGAAAAAAATTTTTTTGTGGTAAACAGTTACCCTGCGGGGGGTATTTAATAAGCATTGCTTATTGTCTCTTTTTTCATTTATTTTATTTTATTTTTTTGTTTAAAAATCCCAAATTACATCTAATACATTTGTATGGTGTAATCAGTAACAATTGTTACAACAAAGTAATGCAGACTTAGGTCAAAGGTCACTTTAGTGCAAAAAATGCTTATTTTCATGCCCTTTTACAGTTGTCTGTATAAACATCAGTGTCAGTGGTATTCTGATGGGGATAAAGTTCTTTTAGTTACTTTTTTTGTATCAATTGTGTATAGAATATGATCGAAGCAATCATTTGATACCATTTTCAGCTCTCTACAGCTTTTGGTTGCTGAGATATCGCCAATTTTATTGGTATAGTCCCCTGCATTTGTCTGTGTTTTTTTTCTTATATCTTAAGTTTTCTTAAATCTTTGCAACGGGATAGTCAGCTTGGTCATATATATTATTTTACATGGTTATACATTATTGTCATAACAATCATTTGATACCAATTTCAGATTTCTAGGACTTCTGGTTGCTGAGATATTAACGTTTCCATTGGTATACCCCCTCTGTTTTTCTGTGATTTTATCAAGTAATTTAAGTTTTCCTCAATATTCAAACAACAAAAAAGTCGAACTATTCATTTATCTTATCAAATGTTTATAGAACATTATCATAACAATCATTTGATATGAATTTCAGCTCTCTAGGACGTTTGGTTGTTAAGTTATAAAACATTTCACTAATATTTAAAGATTTTATCAATATTCGAAAAACAAGAAAGTCAGATTGTTTGTGTGCCTTACAACATGGTTATAGAATATTATCCTAACAATCATTTGATACCAATTTCAGTTCTCTAGAGCTTTTGGTCACTGAGATATTAGCAGTTTATTTGGTATATCCCCTTCGTTTTCCAAGGATTTTTAGCTCACCTGAGCCGAAGGCTCATAGGTGAGCTTATAGTATACCCATGCTCCGGCGTCCGTCCGTCCGTCTGTCCGTCCGTCCGTCGTCCGTCTGTCCGTCCGTCGTCCACAATTTCAAAGATCTTCTTCTCTGAAACCGCTGGGCCGATTGTTCTCATATTACACATACACCATCTACATGTAGTGGGAAAGAATATTTGTGTTTTTTGTTTTGATCGGATAAGGACTCTGGTTGCTATGGCAACTTATGCTTCCCATAGACTTATAATGGAAAACAGTGAAAATTGCCAGTTTTTGCTGTCTTGTTGGAGATATTTGAATTTTGTTTTTGCAGAAATGTTTATTGAGTAGTCCTCTGCGTTTCATGAGACTTTTGTGCTAATCCTTCATTTTAATTGGTTGCAGGGGCCCCATATAGGGAAAAATTTTGAAAAACATTCAAAAATCTTCTTCTCAGAAACTGTCAAGGGGATGAAGCCTGTACTTTGTATACATGTTCCTGACAGTGGCCTCTACATAATTTGTGTTTTTTATTGCAGACGGATAAGAACTCTGGTTGCTATGGCAACTTAAAGTTTCCATAGACTCATAATGGGAAAAGTGGAAATCGGCTATTTTTCCGCTAAAATTGCAGACATTTGAATTTTGTTTTTGCAGAAATGTTTATTGAGTAGTGTTTGACGTTTCTTGCGAGTTTTGTCCTAATCCTTTATTTTGATTGGTTGCTGGGGCCCCATAAAGGGCAAAATTTTGAAAAAAAAACATTCAAAAATCTTCTACTCAGAAACACTCAAGTGGATGAATCCTGTACTTTGTATACATGTTCCTGACAGTAGCCTCTACATAATTTGTGTTTTTTATTCCAGTTGGATAAGAACTCTGGTTGCTATGGTAACTTTAATTTTCCATAGACTTATAATGGGAAAAGTGGAAATTAGCTATTTTTTGAAAACTATTGCAGCCTGAGATCTGAAAAGTGGTAGATGCAAACAACTAATGGATAAGATGAAGGTATATGATTAATTTAGGTCAAGGTTATCTCTTGACCTTGGCCGGTCTGTTGTCCATACACACTTTTCAAAGATTTTTTTCTCTGAAACCACGTGGCCAATCAAAGCCAAATTTTATATGAAGCATCTATACGAAGTGGGAACCAATGTGTATGTAAATAATCCAGGTCACATGACCAAGATGGCCGCCATGCCCATATATGGTAAAAACCCTTAAAATATCTTCTTCTCCAGAACCGGTGAACCGATTTCAATGAAACTTTGCATGAAGTGTGGATGACTCAAGTACTACAATGTATATATAAATCATGACCCTGTGGTGACCTTGACCTATTTTATGGCAAGGTTAACATAGGTCGTCAATGCATTTGAATGGGGAAAACTTTTAAAATGTCATTTTAAGTGAAAGTCTTGCAGGAAATGGGCAGTAGAACTGAATTTTAATGATTCTGAAAAAAAAAAATGGACCCCAGGGGCTCATCTGCTTTTAAAATGTTATTTGAAGGGGAAAATCAGCAGGAAATTGGCAAATGGACAGAATATTGATTATTCTGAAAAAAGAAAATGGCCCAAGGGCTTCATCTTTCCCTGCACTGGGGTTAAATACCATAATATTCAAATATGTTTATTGGTATATGAAGCAGATCTCAGGTGAGCGTTTACAGGACCATTGGTCCTCTGGTTTTCCTATATCTTAAGTTTCCTTAAATATTTGAGAAACAAGAAAGTAAGCTTGTTAGCTCACCTGAGCCGAAGGCTCATGGGGAGCTTATAGTATGGTAGTCGAGCCGGCGTCCGTCCGTGCGTCCGTCCGTCCGTGCGAGCGTCCGTTCACATTTTCAAAGATCTTCTTCTCTGAAACCGCTTGGCCGATCAAAGCCAAATTTTATGTGGAGCATCTATTTGTAGAGGGAAAGAAAGTTTGTGTTTTTTATCTTGATCGGATAAGAACTCTGGTTGCTATGGCAACTTATGCTTCCCATAGACTTATAATGGAGAAAAGTGAAAATTGCCTATTTTTGCTGTCTTGTTTGAGATATTTGAATTTTGTTTTTGCAGAAATGTTTATTGTGTAGTCCTCTACGTTTCATGTGACTTTTGTCCTAATCCTTCATTTTGATTGGTTGCAGGGGCCCCATATAGGGCAAAATTTCGAAAAACATTCAAAAATCTTCTTCTCAAAAACTGTCAAGGGGATGAAGCCTATACTTTGTATACATGTTCTTGACAGTGGCCTCTACATAATTTGTGTTTTTTATTCCAGGCGGATAAGAACTCTGGTTGCTATGGCAACTTAAAGTTTCCATAGACTTATAATGGGAAAAGTGGAAATCGGCTATTTTTCCGCTAAAATTGCAGACACTTGAATTTTGTTTTTGCAGAAATGTTTATTGAGTAGTGTTTGACATTTCTTGCGAGTTTTGTCCTAATCCTTTATTTTGATTGGTTGCTGGGGCCCCATAAAGGTCAAAATATTGAATTAAAAAAAAAAACAACAAAAAAAAAAACATTCAAAAATCTTCTCCTCAGAAACTGTCAAGTGGATGAATCCTGTACTTTGTATACATGTTCCTGACAGTAGCCTCTACATAATTTGTGTTTTTTTATTCCAGTCGGATAAGAACTCTGGTTGCTATAGTTACTTTAAGTTTCCATAGACTTATAATGGGAAAAGTGGAAATTAGTTATTTTTTTGAAAACTATTGCAGCCTGAGATCTGAAAAGTGGTAGATGCAAACAACTAATGGATTAGATGAAGGTATATGATTAATTTAGGTCAAGGTCATCTCTTGACCTTGGCTGGTTTGTCGTCCATACACACTTTTCAAAGATTTTTTTCTCTGAAACTACTTGGCCAATCAAAGCCAAATTTTATATGAAGCATCTATAGGAAGTGGGAACCAATGTGTATATATTAAATAATCCAGGTCACTTGACCAAGATGGCCACCATGCCCATATATGGTAACAACCATTAAAATATCTTCTCCAGAACCGGTGAACCGATTTCAACGAAACTTTGCATGAAGAATGGATGACTCAAGTACTACAATGTATATATAAAACATGACCCTGTGGTGACCGTGACCTATTTTATGGCAAGATCAACATTGGTCGTCAATGCATTTGAATGGGAAAAACTTTTAAAATGTCATTTTAGGTGAAAGTCTTGCAGGACTAAAATTTAATGATTCTGAAAAAAAATGGAACCCAGGAGCCCATCTTCTTTTAAAATGTTATTTTTTGAAAACTGTTTCAGCCTGAGAACTGAAAAGTGATGGATGCAAACAACTGATAGAGTAGATGAAGGTATGTGATTAATGTAGGTAAAGGTCGATTTTGGAAACATAGGCAAACATGGAAACATGGGAAAAAGTGACAACTAGGTCTCGGGTAAGCATTTACAGGACCAATGATCCTATGGAAACCATTGCAGCCATAGGCCTGAAACTTGACCAAGATGACCGTCAAACCCATATATGGAAAAAAAAACACACTTTGTCCAGTGACTGTATTTGTTGACTCTCAGGTGAGCGATCGTTGCCCTTGGGCTACTTGTTTATATATCTTATAACATGGTTATAGAATATTGTCATAGCAATCTTTTGATACCAATTTCACCTCTCTATGGCGTTTGGCTGCTGAGATATATATACGTTTTCATTGGTATACCCCTTCTATTTTTCTGATATTATTATCTTATATTTAAAGCTCTCACATCACTATTCCAACAACAAGAAAGTCAGATTATTTATGAGTTTATCAAAGTATTATAGAACATTATTATAGCAATCATTTGATACCTATTTCAGCTCTCTAGAGCTTTTGGTCACTGAGATATTAACAATTTTATTGGTGTACCCCCTTTGTTTGCCAGTGATTTTTCTCCTATATCTTAAGTTTTCTTAAATATTTGAGACACAAGAAAGTCAGCTTGTTCGTATACCTTATTAGCTCACCTGAGCCGAAGGCTCACAGGTGAGCTTATAGAATAGGCAGGCATCCGTCGTCCGTCGTCGTCCGTCCGTCGTCCGTCCGTCGTCCGTCCACAATTTCAAAGAAGAATATTTCTGAAGCTAGTTGGCCGATCTTGATCAAATTTAATGTGAACCATAATTGGGTTGGGGGATTGATGGCATTAGGTTTTGGAGTAGATTGTATCAAAATTGTGGTTTCCATGGCAACAGATAGGTCCCATAGACTTACAATGGGAAAAACTAAAAATGTTCTTCTCTGAAACCACAGGGCCCACAGCTTTGATATTTGGTATGTGGCAATGGCTAATGGTCCTCTACATAAATTGTGCCAGCCATGCCCCTGGGGTCAAATTTGACCATGCCCCGGGGGTGGATAGTCTGCATAGACTTACAATTGGAAAAACTAAAAAAATCTTCTTCTCTGAAACCACTAGGCCCACAGCTTTGATATTTGGTATGTAGCAATGGCTAATGGTCCTCTACATAAATTGTGCCATTCATGCCCCTGGGGTCAAATTTGGCCATGCCCCGGGGGTCGATAGTCTCCATAGACTTACTATGGGAAAAAAAAAAAAAAAAATCTTCTTCTCTGAAACCACAGGGCCCACAGCTTTGATATTTGGTGTGTGGCAATGGCTAATGGTCCTCTACATAAATTGTGCCAGCCATGCCCCTGGGGTCAAATTTGGCCACGCCCCGGGGGTCAATAGTCTCCATAGACTTACAATTGGAAAAACTAAAAAAATCTTCTTCTCTGAAACCACTAGGCCCACAGCTTTGATATTTGGTATGTAGCAATGGCTAATGGTCCTCTACATAAATTGTGCCATTCATGCCCCTGGGGTCAAATTTGGCCACGCCCCGGGGGTTGATAGTCTCCATAGATTTACTATGGGAAAAAAATAAAAAAAATCTTCTTCTCTGAAACCACAGGGCCCACAGATTTGATATTTTGTAGGTGGCAATGGCTAATGGTCCTCTACATAAATTGTGCCAATCATGCCCCTTGGGTCAAATTTGGCCACGCCCCGGGGGTCGATAGTCTCCATAGACCTACAATAGGAAAAAAACTAAAAAAATCTTCTTCTCTGAAACCACTAGGCCAACAGCTTTGATATTTGGTATGTAGCAATGGCTAATGGTCCTCTACATAAATTGTGCCATTCATGCCCCTGGGGTCAAATTTGGCCACGCCCCAGGGGTTGATAGTCTCCATAGACTTACCATGGGAAAAAAATTAAAAAATCTTCTTCTCTGAAACCACAGGGCCCACAGCTTTGATATTTTGTATGTGGCAATGGCTAATGGTCCTCTACATAAATTGTGCCAATCATGTCCCCGGGGTCAAATTTGGCCACGCCCCGGGGGTCGATAGTCTCCATAGACCTACAATAGGAAAAACTAAAAAAATCTTCTTCTCTGAAACCACTAGGCCCACAGCTTTGATATTTGGTATGTAGCAATGGCTAATGGTCCTCTACATAAATTGTGCCATTCATGCCCCCTGGGGTCAAATTTGGCCATGCCCTGGGGGTTGATAGTCTCCATAGACTTACTATGGGAAAAAAATTAAAAAATCTTCTTCTCTGAAACCACTAGGCCCACAGCTTTGATATTTGGTATGTAGCAATGGCTAATGGTCCTCTACATAAATTGTGCCATTCATGCTCCTGGGGTCAAATTTGGCCAGGCCCCGGAGGTTGATAGTCTCAATAGACTTGCTATGGGAAAAAAATTCAAAAATCTTTTTCTCTGAAACCACTAGGCACACAGCTTTGATATTTTGTATGTGGCAATGGCTAATGGTCCTCTTCATAAATTGTGCCAGCCATGCCCCTGGGGTCAAATTTGGCCACGCCCCGGGGGTAGATAGTCTCCATAGACTTACAATGGGAAAAACTAACTAAAATCTTCTTCTCTGAAACCAAAAGGCCCAGAGCTTCTATATTTTGTATGTAGCAATGTTTGGTAGTCCCCATTATAAATTGTGCCAGTCATGCCCCTGGGTCAAATTTGGCCATGCCCCGGGGGTCAATAGTGTCCATGCATAGACTTTCATTGGTCGATTCTCAATTAATTTAAATCTCATGAGCTTACAATGTGATAATCTCTCAGGTGAGCTACAGGACCAATGGTCCTCTAGTTAGCTCACCTGAGCCGAAGGCTCACAAGGTGAGCTTATAGGATGGCCATGATCCGAGTTTATCTTACCCCCTGGACAGCTTACCCCCCGGGGGGTAAGCTTACCCCCCGGGGGGTAAGCTGACCGCGGTTGGCTTAACCCCCGGGGGGTAAGCTGTCCCAGGAAATCTTGCCCCCACCCTGGATATCTTCACCCCCGGGGGGCAAGCTGTCCAGGCCGGTTTATCTTGCCCCCACCCAGTTTCAAGTATTGGTTGTGATTGATTTTTATACACATTTTTTGATCTATCCAAAAATGAAACTGTTGGATTAAAATCACAAGACAAGTCCTAAAAAGTTGTTTTCAGTGTGGCAAAAGTGGAAACCTATTGGGGGGTAACCTGTCCAGGGCGGGTTATATTGCCCCCACCCAATTATAACTATATTTTCTATACAAACCATCTGTATATAAAAGAATATTGAATATTGAATTAAAATAACAAAACAGATCCTATAAACTTGTTTTCAGTGACGGAATTGGTACAAGGATTGGGGGGGGGGGGTAACCTGTCCAGGGTGGTTTATCTTACCCCCCACCCAGACTTTGATGTTGATATTCTTTGTCTTCATCATCATTTGTACAACCTTAATATGAAATAATATTGGATTTCAATCAAAAGACAAGTACGTCCTATAAACTAGTTTTGAATGTCGGAAAAGAAGAAACTACATGTAATTGTTACAAGGGTGGGGGGTAACCTGTCCAGTTCAATTACTCTTGCCCCCCACCAGGTTTTTTATGTTGATTTTTTTTTTCTTCACTATCACTTGAACAATTTTAATAAAAAATGATATTGGATTTAAATCACATGACAAGCCCTATAAATTTGTTTTCAATGTCCAAAAAGAAGAAACTAATTGTTATAAGGGTGGGGGGTAACCTGTCCAGGGCGGTTTGAACTGACCCCCACCCAGGTTTTTGATGTTGATACTTTTTCTTCACCATCATTTGAACCAGTTGATATAAAATAAAGTGGATTTAAAACAACAAGACAAGTCCTATAAACTTGTTTTCAATGTCAGAAAAGAAGAAACTACATGTAATTGGTACAAGGGTGGGGGCTAACCTGTCCAGGGCGGTTTATCTTGCCCCCCACCTAGGTTTTTGATGTTGATTTTTTTTTCTTCACCATCATTTGAACAACCTTTATATAAAATAATATTGGATTTAAATCACAAGATAAGCCCTATAAACTTGTTTTCAGTGTCAGAAAAGAAGAAACTAATTGGTACAAGGGTGGGGGGTAACGTGTCCAGGGCGGTTTGAACTGACCCCCTCCCAGGTTTTTGATGTTGATATTTTTTTCTTCACCATCACTTGAACAACCTTAATATAAAAAAGTATTGGCTTTATACTCACAAGACAAGCCTTATAAACTTTTTTTTCAATGTCAGAAAAGGAGAAACTAATTGGTACATGGGTGGGGGGTAACCTGTCCAGGGCGGTTTATCTCGCCCCCCACCCAGGTTTTTGATGTTGATTTTTTTTTCTTCACCATCATTTGTACAACCTAAATATAAAATAAAAGTGGATTTAAAAATACAAGACAAGTCCTATAAACTTGTTTTCAATGTCAGAAAAATAGAAAAAAATTGGTACCTGGGTGGGGGGCAACCTGTCCAGGGCAGTTTATCTCGCCCCCCACCTAGGTTTTTTGATGTTGATTTTTTTCTTCCCCATCATTTGAACCACCTTGATATAAAATTGTAGTGGCTTTAAAATCACAAGACAAGTCCTATAAACTTTTTTTTTCAAATGTCGTAAAAGAAGAAACTACATGTAATTGGTACAAGGGTGGGGGGTAACCTGTCCAGGGTGGTTTATCTTGCCCTACACCTAGGTTTTTGATGTTGATTTTTTTTCTTCACCATCATTTGAACAACCTTAATATAAAATAATATTGGATTTAAATCACAAGATAAGCCCTATAAACTTGTTTTCAGTGTCAGAAAAGAAGAAACTAATTGGTACAAGGGTGGGGTAACCTGTCCAGGGCAGTTTGAGCCGACCCCCACCCAGGTTTTTGATGTTGATTTTTTTTTCTTCAACATCTCTTGAACTTCCTTAATCTAAAATAGTAGTGGCTTTAAAATCACAAGACAAGCCCTATAAACTTTTTTTTCAATTTCGGAAAAGAAGAAACTAACTGGTACATGGGTGGGGGGGTAACCTGTCCAGGTCAGTTTATCTTGCCCCCCCCCCCCCAGGTTTTTGATGTTGATCTTTTTTCTTCACCATCATTAAGTACAACCTAAATATAAAATAATAGTAGATTTAAAATCACAAGACAAGTCCTATAACCTTGTTTTCAATGCCAGAAAAATAGAAAAAAATTGGTACCTGTGTGGGGGCAACCTGTCCAGGGCGGTTTATCTTGCCCCCCACCCAGGTTTTTTTTATGTTGATTTTTTCTCTTCACCATCATTTGAACCACCTTGATATAAAATGAAAGTGGATTTAAAATCACAAGACAAGTCCTATAAACTTTTTTTCAATGTCAGAAAAGAAGAAACTACATGTAATTGGTACATGGGTGGGGGGTAACCTGTCCAGGGCGGTTTATCTTGCCCCCCACCTAGGTTTTGGATGTTGATTTTTTTTTCTTCACCATCATTTGAACAAAATAATATTGGATTTAAATCACAAGATAAGCCCTATAAACTTGATGTCAGTGTCAGAAAAGAAGAAACTTATTGGTACAAGGGTGGGGGGTAACCTGTCCAGGGCGGTTTGAAGTGAACCCCACCCAGGTTTTTTGATGTTGATATTTTTTTCTTCACCATCACTTGAACAACCTTAATATAAAATTGTAGTGGCTTTAAAATCACAAGACAATCACAAGACAAGCCCTATAAACTTTTTTTCAATGTCAGAAAAGAAGAAACTAATTGGTACATGGGTGGGGGTAACCTGTCCAGGGCGGTTCATCTCGCCCCCCCCCCCCCCCCCACCCAGGTTTTTGATGTTGATTTTTTTTTTCTTCACCATCAATTGTACAACCTAAATATAAAATAAAAGTAGATTTAAAATCACAAGACAAGTCCAATAAACTTGTTTTCAGCAAAACAAAAGAAGAAAATAATTGGTACCTGGGTGGGGGGCAACCTGTCCAGGGCCAGGTTTTTTATGTTGATTTTTTTTTCTTCACCATCATTTGAACCACCTTGATGTAAAATAAAAGTGGATTTAAAACCTCTGTCTTTTTCTGATTGCGCCTTTTCCTGATCTTTGCCTACTTGTACCTTTTTAAAATCACAAGACAAGTCCTATAAACTTGTTTTCAATGTTAAAAAAGTGAAACTAATTGGTACATGGGTGGGGGGTAACCTGTCCAGGGCGGTTTATCTCGCCCCCCACCCAGGTTTTTGATGTTGATTTTTTTTCTTTACCATCGATTGTACAACCTAAATATAAAATAAAAGTAGATTTTAAATCACAAGACAAGTCCAATAAACTTGATTTCAATGACAGAAAAAAGAAAATAACTGGTACATGGGTGGGGGGGCATCCTGTTATAAAATAAAAGTGGATTTAAAACTGAATTACGAGGAAAAGGGCTTTTTAATCAAATAAATTGCATTTCTAAAAGGTAGACCTTCTTATGGTATTAATTTTGAAACAGTGTAACATGCTTCGAAAAAGTGATCCTCCAATACCTAGGCGGGGGGCAAGATAAACCGCCCTGGACAGCTTCACCCCCGCCTGTATAACTGAGGGTATAGAATGGAAAGACGAGAAAAGTGTCTTGATAATAAAATAGATTGCAGTTAAAACTGATAAAGCTTTTTAAGGTATTAATTTGAAACAGTTGTAATAAGCCTAGAAAATTTTATCCTCCAATACCTAAATGGGGGGCAAGATAAACTGCCCTGGACAGCTTCACCCCCGCCTGAGAAAGTGAAGATAGGAACTGAATGAGGAGGAAAAGAGATATGGATTCAAACTTAATGCACTTTAACTGATAATTCTTCCTCCTGAATTAATTTTTATTATCGCACCTGCTTATAGCAGGGTGCGATATAGGAGTCCAAATTTCCGTCCGTCCGTCCGTTCGTTCGTTCGTTCGTTCGTTCGTCCGTCCGTCCGTCAACATTTACGTCGAAGTTTGGTTTTCTCTACATAAGTGATAGCTAGGATTGTGAAACCTTGCATAGTAATTGTCCTTGACATACCCTTCAAGCACGCACCTTGACTTGGTGCCCTTGACCTATATTTCACGGTCCATTGACTTTGTTAATTTTTACGTCGAAGTTCCGTTTTCTCTGTATCATTGATAGCTGTGAGTGTGAAACCTTGCATAGTAATTGTCCTTGACATACCCTTCAAGCATGCACCTTGATCCGCTGACCTTGACCTATATTTTACGGTCCATTGACTTTGTTAATTTTTACATCGAAGTTTGGTTTTCTCTGCATCAGTGATAGCTAGGATTGTGAAACCTTGCATAGTAGTTGTCCTTGACATACCCTTCAAGTATGCACCTTGGCCCGGTGCCCTTGACCTATATTTCATGGTCCATTAACTTTGTTAATTTTTACGTCGAAGTTCCATTTTCTCTGCATCAGTGATAGCTAGGATTGTGAAACCTTGCATAGTAATTGTCCTTGACATACCCTTCAAGCACGCACCTTGACCCGCTGACCTTGACCTATACTTCAAGGTCCATTGACTTTGTTAATTTTTACGTCGAAGTTCCGTTTTCTCTGTATCAGTGATAGCTGTGAGTGTGAAACCTTGCATAGTAATTGTCCTAGACATACCCTTCAAGTACGCACCTTGACCCACTGACCTTGACCTATATTTCACGGTCCATTGACTTTGTTAATTTTTAAGTCGAAGTTTGGTTTTCTCTGCATCAGTGATAGCTGTGAGTGTGAAACCTTGCAAGTAATGTGTATTTTGCCCAATGCAGGTGCGATATCGACCTCCGCGGAGTTCTTGTTCAGTGTAATAAGCCTAGAAAATTTCATCATCCAATACATAGGCTGGGGGCGAGATAAACCGCCCTGGACAGCTTCACCCCCGCCTTAGAAAGTGAAGATAAGAACTGAATGAGGAGGAAAAGGGTTATGTATTCAAACTAAATGCACTTCTTACTGATAATTCTTCCTACTGCATTAATTTTTAATCAGTGTAATAAGCCTAGAAAATTTTATCATCCAATACATAGGCGGGGGGGGGGGGGGGGGGGGGGGAGGGGGGGGAGATAAACCGCCCTGGACAGCTTCACCCCCACCTATGTAACTGAGGGTAAAAAACTGAATGACGAGGAAAAGGGCTTTTTGATTAAATATATTGCATTTCTAAAAGGTAGACCTTCTTATGGTATTAATTTTGAAACAGTGTAACAAGCTTCGAAAAAGTGATCCTCCAATACCTAGGTGGGGGGCGAGATAAACCGCCCTGGACAGCTTCACCCCCGCCTGTATAACTGAGGGTATAGAATGGAAAGACAAGGAAAATGTCTTGATAATAAAATGGATTGCAGTTAAAACTAATAAAGCTACTTACGGTATTAATTTGAAATAGTTGTAATAAGCCTAGAAGATGTTATCCTTCAATACCTAGGTGGGGGGCAAGATAAACCGCCCTGGACAGCTTCACCCCCACCTGAGAAAGTGAGGATAGGAACTGAATGAGGAGGAAAAGAGATATGTATTCAAACTTAATGCACCTCTAACTGATAATTCTTCCTACGGAATTAATTTTTAATCGGTGTAATAAGCCTAGAAAATTTCATCATCCAATACATAGGTGGGGGGCGACCTCGTCCACAATTTCGAAGATCTTCTTCTCTGAAACCGCTTGGCCGATCTAGTTGAAATTTTATGTGCAGCCTCCTTAGGTAGTGGCATTTCGAGTTTGATCGCGAAATCCATGTCACATGACCAAGATGGCCGCCACGCCCATATATGTTAAAAACCGCTCAAAAATCTTCTTCTCCAGAACCGGTGGGCCGATTTCCATGAAACTTGGTATGTAGCATCGGGGACTTCAGCCCATCATAGTTTGATAAAATGATGACCCTTGGATGACCTTGACCTATTTTACGGCAAGGTGAAATTTGGAAACATAAGTGAAAACTATGGATTTTTTGAAAACTATTGCAGCCTGAGGCCTGAAAAGTGGTAGATGCAAACAGCTAATGGAGAAGATGAAGGTATGTGATTAATTTAGGTCAAGGTAATCTCTTGACCTTGGCCAGTCTGTCGTCCATACACACTTTTCAAAGATCTTCTTCTCTGAAACTGCATGGCCAATCAAAGTGAAATTTTATGTGGAGCATCCATGGGTAGGGAAGACAAAAGTTTGATTGCGGAATCCAGGTCACATGACCAAGATGGCCGCCACGCACATATATGGTAAAAACCACTCAAAAATCTTCTTCTCCAGAACCGGCAGGCTGATTTTCATGACACTTGGTATGTAGCACTTGGGACTCCAGCCCATCATAATTTGATCAAATGATGACCATAGGATGACCTTGACCTATTTTACGGCAATGTCAATTTTGGAAACATAGGCTTTTACATGAGAAAAAGTGAAAACTATGGATTTTTTGAAAACTATTGCAGCCTGAGGCCTGAAAAGTGGTAGATGCAAACAACCAATGGAGTAGATGAAGGTATGTGATTAATTTAGGTCAAGGTCATCTCTTGACCTTGGCCAGTCTGTCGTCCATACACACTTTTCAAATGTGGAGCGTCCATTGGTAGGGGGAACGAAAGTGTGATCGCGAAATTCAGGTCACATGACTAAGATGGCCGCCATGCCCAACTATGGTAAAAACCACTCAAAAATCTTCTTCTCCAGAACCGGCTGGCCGATTTACGCGAAACATGGTATGTAGCATTTGGGACTCCAGCCCATCATAGTTAGTTGAAATGATACCCTTGGATGACCTTGACCTATTGACCGGCAAGGTCAATTTTGGAAAAATAGGCTTTTACATGGGAAAAGGCGAAAACAATGGATATTTTGGAAATTGTTGCAGCCTGAGACCTGAAAGTTGCTAGATGCAGACAACTAATGGAGTCAATGAAGGTAAGTAATTAATGAAGGCCAAGGTCATTTGTTGTCCTTTACCCAAGGTCATTTAAATATCAAAATTGAAATTATGGTTTTCTCAGAAATCACTGGGTTTGGAAACTATTGCAGCCTGAGACCTGAAACTTTGCAGATGCAGACAACTTGTGAAGTCAATAAAGCTGTGTGAGTATTCAAGGTCAAGGTCATTTCATGATGACTTAATACTCCAAGATCAGGTTTCAGGTGAGCGTTCTCAGGACCAATGGTCCTCTGGTTTTATGGATGTAGAAAATTGTCATAGCAATCATTTGAGACCAATTTCTGCTGTTGCTGAGATATAAACGTTTCTGTTGGTATACCCCCTCCATTTGCTGTGATTTTTAGCTCACCTGAGCCGAAGGCTCACAAGGTGAGCTTATAGGATGGCCATGATCCGGCGTCCGTCCGTCCTCCGTCCGTCGTCCGGCGTCCACAATTTCAAAGATCTTCTTTTCTGAAACCACTTGGTCGATCTTGTTGAAATTTCATGTGGAGCCTTCTTGGGTAGTGGCATTGAAAGTTTGATCGGGAAATCTGGGTCACATGACCAAGATGGCCGCCACGCCCATATATGTAAAAAACACTCAAAAATCTTCTTCTCCAGAACCGGCAGGCCGATTTTCATGAAACTTGGTATGTAGCATTTGGGACTTCAGCCCATCATAGTTTGATAAAACGATGACACTAGGATGACCTTGACCTTTTTTACGACAAGGTCAGTTTTGGAAACATAGGCTTTTACAAGGGAAAAAGTGAAAACTATAGAATTTTTGAAAACTATTGCAGCCTGAGACCTGAAAAGTGGTAGATGCAAACAACTAATGGAGTAGATGAAGGTATATGATTAATTTAGGTCAAGGTCATCTCTTGACCTTGACCAGTCTGTCGTTCATACACATTTTTCAAAAATCTTCTTCTCTGAAACTGCTAGGTTAATCAAAGTGAAATTTTATGTGGAGCATCCATGGGTAGGGGGAATGAAAGTTTGATCGCGAAATCCGGGTCACATGACCAAGATGGCGGCCACGCCCATATATGGTAAAAAACACTCAAAAATCTTCTCCAGAACCGGCAGGCCGATTTTCATTAAACTTGGTATGTAGCATTTGGGACATCAGCCCATCATAGTTTGATAAAATGATGACACTAGGATGACCTTGACCTATTTTACGACAAGGTCAATTTTGGAAACATAGGCTTTTACAAGGGAAAATGTGAAAACTATAAAATTTTTGGAAACTATTGCAGCCTGAGACCTGAAAAGTGGTAGATGCAAACAACTAATGGAGTAGATGAAGGTATGTGATTCATTTAGGTCAAGGTCATCTCTTGACCTTGGCCAGTCTGTCGTCCATACACATTTTTCAAAAATCTTCTTCTCTGAAAATGCTTGGCCAATCAAAGTGAAATTTTATGTGGAGCATCCATGGGTAGGGGGAATGAAAGTTTGATCGTGAAATCCGGGTCACATGACCAAGATAGCCACCACGCCCATATATGGTAAAAAACACTCAAAAATCTTCTTCTCCAGAACTGGCAGGCTGATTTTTATGAAACTTGGTATGTAGCATTTGCGACTTCAGCCCATCATAGTTTGATCAAATGATGACCATAGGTTGACCTGACCTATTTTAGGGCAATGTCAATTTTGGAAACATAGGCTTTTACATGGGAAAAAGTGAAAACTATGGATTTTTTGAAAAATATTGCAGCCTGAGGCCTGAAAAGTGGTAGATGCAAACAACTAATGGAGCAGATGAAGGTATGTGATTAATTTAGGTCAAGGTCATCTCTTGACCTTGGCCTGTCTGTCGTCCATACACACTTTTCAAAGATCTTCTTCTCTGCAACCGCTGGGCAAATCAAAGTGAAATTGTATGTGAAGCATCCGTGGGTAGGGGAGACAAAAGTTTGATCGCGAAATCCAGGTCACATGACCAAGATGGCCGCCACGCCCATATATGGTAAAAACCACTCAAAAATCTTCTTCTCCAGAACCGGCAGGCCGATTTTCATGAAACTTGGTATGTAGCATTTGGGACTCCAGCCCATCATAGTTTGATCAAATGATGACCCTAGGATGACCATGACCTATTTTACAGCAGTTTTAATTTTGGAAACATAGGCTTTTACATGGTGAAAACTATGGATTTTTTGAAAACTGTTGCAGCCTGAGACCTGAAAAGTGGTAGATGCAAACAACTAATGGAGTAGATGAAGGTGTGTGATTAATTTAGGTCAAGGTCATCTCTTGACCTTGGCCAGTCTGTCGTCCATACACACTTTTCAAAGATCTTCTTCTCTGAAACTGCTTGGCCAATCAAAGTAAAATTTTATGTGGAGCGTCCATGAGTAGGGGGAATGAAAGTTTGATCCCGAAATTGGGGTCACATGACCAAGATGGCCACCATGCCTAACTATGGTAAAAACCACTCAAAAATCTTCTTCTCCAGAACCGGCTGGCCGATTAACACAAAACTTGGTATGTATACGTAGCATTTGGCCCATCATAGTTTGTTGAATGATGACCCTGGAATGACCTTGACCTATTTTACGGCAAGGTCAATTCTGGAAACATAGGCTTTTACATGAAAAAATGCGAAAACAATGGATATTTTGGAAACTGTTGCAGCCTGAGACCTGAAAGTTTCTAGCTGCAGACAACTAATAGAGTCAGTGAAGGTAAGTAATTAATGAAGGCCAAGGTCGTTTCTTGACCTTGACCCAAGGTCAGTTAAATACAGTCCAACCTGTCTTAAGCAAGCGGCCATGGGAAACACTAATAAAAATTAAAACTGAGATCCTTTAAGAGCAGTGAACACATTAATGAGAAATGGTATGGGCCATACCGCGGTTTCGACTATTAAAGTCTCGTCAGTGACCCTTTAGATTTGGCAACATGGAGCCAAAGAGAATTACAGAAATTTTGCAACTTTCAACAGGGTAGTCGATACAAAGACTAATAGTATCTAAATGGGACCAAATATGTTAAACTGCGGTAAGAAAATGAATCTTAACCGAAAATAAATTTCTGATTTCTCAAAATATCCTCGCTGATCTCAAAGGACCAAAAAGAAAATATAACCTGCACTATGGATGATGTACGGGGAGACTTTTTAGGGCCGCCACACGGCACAACACCAGCTGCAGTAATAGCAAATAAAAATTAAAACTGAGATCCTTTAAGAGCAGTGAACACATTAATGAGAAATGGGATGGGCCATACCGCGGTTTCGACTATTAAAGTCTCGTCAGTGACCCTTTAGATTTGGCAAGATGGAGCCAAAGAGAATTACAGAAATTTTGCAACTTTCAACAGGATAGTCGATACAAAGACTAATAGTATCTAAATGGGACCAAATATGTTAAACTGTGGTAAGAAAATGAATCTTAACCGAAAATAAATTTCTGATTTCTCAAAATATCCTCGCTGATTTCAAAGGACCAAAAAGAAAATATAACCTGCACTATGGATGATGTACGGGGAGACTTTTTAGGGCCGCCACACGGCACAACACCAGCTGCAGTAATAGCAAATAAAAATTAAAACTGAGATCCTTTAAGAGCAGTGAACACATTAATGAGAAATGGGATGGGCCATACCGCGGTTTCGACTATTAAAGTCTCGTCAGTGACCCTTTAGATTTGGCAACATAGAGCCAAAGAGAATTACAGAAATTTTGCAACTTTCAACAGGGTAGTCGATACAAAGACTAATAGTATCTAAATGGGACCAAATATGTTAAACTGCGGTAAGAAAAAATTGCTTGCTTAAGACAGGTGCTTGCTTAATAGAGGTTATGTTCTTTAAACACTAGGGTTGGCGTCTCAATAAAACCATATTAGCTAGAAATTAAAAATAGCATTGCCACTCTCAGTGGTAATTGTCACTAAGTTCTCCCAGACAAGTTGTCAACTATTATCTTTTAAGACAATAAACAATGAATTATGGCATTTGGAAGGTGTGAAGACAATTTTGAAACCTGGCAGAGTTTTTATATCCATGTCAAAATATTTCTTTTTTTGTGAAATTGATTAAATGAGTGGCTGCTTAAGGCCAAAATTGGGACAGAAACTAGTGGCCTCTGGCCACATAAGACAGGTGCTTGCTTAATAGAGGTTCTTTTACATGTAAAATCAAATGGGGGGAAATTAAAGTGCTTGCTTAAGCAGGTGCTTGCTTAATACAGGGTTTGCTTAAGACAGGTTGGACTGTATCAAAATTAAAATTATGTTTTCTCAGAAATCACTGGGTTTGGAAACTATTGCAGCCTGAGACCTGAAACTTTGCAGATGCAGACAACTTATGAAGTCAATAAAGGTGTGTGAGTATTCAAGGTCAAGGTCATTTCATGATGACTTAATACTCCCAAGATCAGGCTTCAGGTGAGCGTTCTCAGGACCAATGGTCCTCTGGTTTGGATTTGGACTGCCAAGTAATATTACCATAATATTCTACAATCTTCTCTGAAACCACTTTGTCAATCAAAGACAAATTTGATATGAAGCATCTATAGGAAGGGGGAACTAATGTGTACATAGATAGTCCAGGTCATATCACAAAAACTTGCAGGAAATGGGCAAATGGACTGAAGATTTATGATTCTGAAAAATTTGGTCCCCAGGGGCTCATCTGCCCCCACCTGGGGGCATATACATGTTATTACCATGACATTCAAAGATATTTTCTGAAACTGCTTGGCCAATAAAAGCCAAATTTTACATGAAGCATCATAGAACCAGTGGACTGATTTCAACAAAGCTTGGCATGTAGCATCAAGGACGAGTTCACTCTAAGAGTACTACAATGTGTACAGTATTTCAGTATTTGTAGAGATATTTATGAAGCTTAAATAGTCAAGTGTAAGGTATTACACCTTTTTCTGCTGTGATAATTGCTTATTTTTGATACAGAGAGAGCTGCTGAAGAACTTTTTTCTGATGTCAGCCGACGACCAGCTCGTAATGTAGCTACCACAAAGTCTAGTCTCGTGAAGGATTCCATGTTCTTAGCTAGGGTAAAGGAGAGTGCTACTGCACTAACAATACAGAGTACAGATGGTAGGTTGAATTGACATTGGATTATAAGGGATACACCTGGGGCCAGTTGTTCAAAACTTCGTTAGCTTATCGTCATTGTTAAGACCTCAACTTGTTAAATAAATGCCGACTACATAAGCAAATACACTGTTATTTTTTGTCGATAAAATGTGAGAATCCTTTGCAATGCAAAGGATTCTCACATTTTATCAACAAAAAATAACAGTGTATTTGTAATATTCAAGTTTGAAATTTTAAGGAATCGTTAACTAACAATGTCCTTAATTTTGAACAACCAAGCCATGGAGCTCTTTATAACATGGTTCATTACAACACGGTTTTGGATATAACACTGATAGCTGCTGGACCCCAATTGGGCTATTTTGCTATATGTCTATACATTTTACTCTCGTTATAACACTGATTGGATAACTAACACATGAATTGGCTTGGACCCCAGCAATAGTGTTATAAAGAGGTTCAGGTGTATTTAGAAAGAGAAATTTATATTTTTCTGCTAGCTTTTATGAAAACTACAATATTGTTTTGACTCTTTGAATAAGTAAATGCAGAGAATGCCTTTGAGGATGTGGGTGAAGTAATAGTGTGAGTGGTTGACCTAAATTTTCATTGATTTTTTTTTTCTCGGTAAAGGTGATCCACGATTTTTGTTTTACCAAGGTGGGACACAAACCAGACAGAGAAATGTGTTATAAACAGCTTTTACAGATATACATCTGGGGCCAGTTGTTCAAAACTTTGTTAGCTTAATGTTGTCGTTAAGATAACTCGTTATAAGTTAATGCCGACTACATAAGCAAATACACTGTTATTTTTTGTTGATAAAATGTGAGAATAATGCAAAGGATTCTCACATTTTATCAACCAAAAAAATAACAGTGTATATATAGTACCTATTCATGTTAAAAATTTTTACGAATCGTTAACTAAAGACATTGTTAATTTTGAACAACTGGGCCCTTGTCTGTTTGGCTTTCTTGACTGATTTCTCCAAAGGGGATTCTCTTGTGAAGTTTTGTGTATGCCAATTCCTGAAATTATAATGTTGGGAAAACAAGATATATTTAAAATGCAGAACAGCTAACTAAATGTTGTGAAGCAGGGAATAACCTACAGGGTGACTAGAGAGAAAAAGTCTTCCTAAATGATCAAACTTCTCCCTATATTCAGCTAAGGGAGAAGTGAAAATGTATAGAATATATAGGAAAACCTGAAATTCAGGCCCAAACTTCTAATTTTCCGAAGGAGTGAAGATTCTTCTCCCTAAAATTCTTGGCTCGATTGAACCCTCTGAACCACTGCAGAAGATGAGGGTGAGGTTAGGGTCCTATAAAACTGTTTTAAGCCACCCAGTAGTTTTTAGCTCACCTGAGCCGAAGGCTCACAAGGTGAGCTTATAGTATAGTAGTCGAGCCGGCGTCCGTCCGTCTGTCCGTGCGTCCGTCCGTCCGTCCACATTTTCAAACTTGAATATCTCTAAGACAACAAGGCCAAACATGACCAAATTTTATCTAAAGCATCATTGAGGAGGGGGAAAGGTTGTATTAGGTTTTGGGCCAGGTCGGATCAGAACTCTGGTTTCCATGGCAACAGATAGCTCCCATAGACTTACAATGGGAAAAACATATAAAAATCTTCTTCTCTGAAACCACAAGGCCAAGAGCTCTCATATTTTGTGTGTAGCAATGTCTAGTGGTCCTCTTCATAAATCCTGCCAACCGTGCCCCTGGGGTCCATACGGGCCCCGCCCCAGGGGCGTCTTTGGAAAAATGTAAAAAAATCTTCTTCTCTGAAACCACAAATCCCAGAGGTTTCATATTTTGTGTGTAGCAGTGTTTAGTGGTCCTCTTTATAAATCCTGCCAACCATGGCCCTGGGGTCAAAAATGACCCCGCCCCGGGGGTCATTAGCTCCCATAGACTTACAATGGGAAAAACATAAAAAAATCTTCTTCTCCGAAACCAAAAAGCCCAGAGCTTTCATATTTTGTGTGTAGCAATGTCTAGTGGTCCTCTTTATAAATCCTGCCATCCGTGCTCCTGGGGTCCATACGGGCCCTGCCCCGGGGGCGTCATGGTGAAAATATAAAAAAATCTTCTTCTCCGAAACCACAAGGCCCAGAGCGTTCATATTTTGTGTGTAGCAGTGTATAGTGGTCCTCTTTATAAATCCTGCCAGCCGTGCCCCTGGGGTCCATACGGGCCCCGCCCCGGGGGCGTCATGGGAAAAACTTTAAAAAATCTTCTTCTCCAAAACCACAAGGCCTAGAGCTTTCATATTTTGTGTGTAGCAATGTATAATGGTCCTCTTTATAAATCCTGCCTACCGTGCCCCTGGGGTCCATACGGGCCGCGCCCCGGGGGTGTCATGGGAAAAACATAAAAAAATCTTCTTCTCCAAAACCACAAGGCCCAAAGCTTTCATATTTTGTATGTAGCAGTGTTTAGTGGTCCTCTATTTAAATCCTGCCAATCATGCCCCTGGGGTCAAAAATGGCCATGCCCCGGGGGTCATTAGCTCCCATAGACTTACAATGGGAAAAACATAAAAGAATCTTCTTCTCCAAAACCACAAGGCCCAGAGCTTTCATATTTTGTCAGTAGCAATGTATAGTGGTCCTCTTTATAAATCCTGCCATACGGGCCCCGCCCCGGGGGCGTCATGAGAAAAACGAAAAAAAATCTTCTTCTCCGAAACCATATGGCCCAGAGCTTTCATATGTTGTGTGGACCAATGTATAATATCCTTTATAAATGCTGCCAACGGTGCCCCTGGGGTCCATACAGGCCACACCCCAGGCATGTCATTATCTACCATAGACTTATAATGGAAATCTTCTCTGGAACAGCATGACACAAAGCTTGTATATTTGATATATACTACATTGTCATGTGGAGCTCTACATAAATCCTGCCAATCTCGCCCCTGGGGTCAAATATGGCCCCACCAAGGGGGTCATTATAGGACCCTGACCTTGTTAGATGATTTTTTCAAGTGAACCAAAATGGCAGAAAAGAGGATACACAATCCAGACAAGAGCTCTTCTGCTGATTAAGTAGGGTTTTAAGGTCACATGACCAAAATGGCCACCATACCCATATATGGTTAAAACCCCAATTACTTTGTCCAGTGACTATACTTGTTGACTGTCAGGTGAGCGATCGTTGCCCCTTGGCTACTTGTTTTATTACTGATCATTCCAAGGCAATACTTCTGTTGTGGCACTATTTGTTTTATGTTTTGGAGTAAATTTTTTTGTGCTATTTGAACCTTATGTACGTTTTCATAGTTATGTCTCCCCCCGACAGGGTCGGGAGACATATTGTTTTTCCCCGTGTGTCCGTCCGTCCGTCCGTCCGTCGGTCCGTGCGTCCGTCCGTCTGTCCGTCACAAATCGTGTCCGCTCTATAACTTGAAAACCCCGTTAAAGATTTTTCAATGAAACTTGGTACACTTGTAAACCATGACAAGACGATGTGTCATGCACAAGAACCATAACTCTAGCTTGAGTATTTTTGGAGTTATTTCCCTTTGATTATTTTCGATACAATTTCGTGTCCGCTGTATAACTTGAAAACCGTTAAAGATTTTTCAATGAAACTTGGTACACTTGTAGACCACGACAAGACGATGTGTCATGCACAAGAACCATAACTCTGGCTTGAGTATTTTTGGAGTTATTTCCCTTTGATTATTTTCGATACAATTTCGTGTCCGCTGTATAACTTGAAAACCGTTTAAGATTTTTCAATAAAACTTGGTACACTTATTGAGCATGATCAGACGATGTGTCATGCACAAGAACCATAACTCTGGCTTGAGTATTTCATGAGTTATTTCCCTTTGATTATTTTCCATACAATTTCATGTCCGCTTTATAACTCGAAAATCGTAAGAGTTATTTCAATGAAACTTGGTACACTTAAAAAGCACGATGAGATTATGTGTCGTGCTAAAAACCCATAACTCTTGCTTGCATATCTTTGGAGTAATTTCCCTTTGATTATTTTCCATACAATTTCGTGTCCACCCTATAACTTGAAAACCGTAAGAGAAATTTCAGTGAAACTTGGTACACTTATAAAGCATGATGAGACGATGTGTCACGCACAAGAATTATAACTCTTGCTTTCATATCTTTGGAGTTATTTCCCTTTGATTATTTTTCCATACAATTTCATGTCCACTCTATAAGAAATATTTCAATGAAACTTGGTACACTTATAAAGCACGATGAGATGATGTGTCATGCTAAAGAACCATAACTCTTGCTTGCATATCTTTGGAGTTATTTCCCTATGATTATTTTTCATTCAATTACGTGTCTGCTCTATAACTCAAAAACCATTAGAGATTTTTCAATGAAACATGGTGCACTTATAAAGCATGATGCACAAGAATCATTACTCTTACTTTCATATCTTTGGAGTTATTTCCCTTTGATTATTTTCCAAACACTTTCGTGCCCCCTCTGTAACTTGAAAACCGTAAGAGATATTTCAATGAAACTTGGTACACTTATAAAACAGAATGACATGACAGTATATGTGATGCACAAGAACTATAACTCTTGCTTGCATATTTTGGACATGCACGTAGAAAGGGGGGAGACATCAGTTTTCACATAGAAAACAAATTCTAGTTTTAGTTAAGTTTGGGTAACTGAGTGGCCATCTGTTGGGAAATAGCTACTCACTTGGCTTACGATATGTTTTTCTTTCTGTAGATGAATTTCTTTCTGTACCTTTCTACAGTTACATGTGTATAGACCTGTTAAGCATTGTAACATGGTAAAGCAACACGGGTCTGAATATGCATGAAGTAAAACTAATGTGTTTGTTTACATCCATTTTAGTAAAACATTGTAACATTAGAAGTATCAGGATAAAGAAATTGTGTTTAATCTAATCTATATACTTTTCTGTTGTGTAAGCTGGATATGTGTGTTTAATCTATATTGTGTAAGTTGGATGGCACCTTGCTGGGAAATAGCTTGTCATATTATCTTTCGGCTGCCCCTGTGGCCGATTGGTTAAGGTCGCTGACTTCAGTGCTCTTAATCTTTCGATCATCTCACCGCTGTGGGTTCGCGCCTCGCTCGGGGCATGAGTCACATGTGGGACAAGTCAAGTTCTGCTTGCGGGTGTGTCAGGTGTTTTTTTTCCCGGGTACTCCGGTTTTCGCCCCACCTACCGATAAATTCGTCTCAATATGAGTGAAAAAGCTTGAAAGGGACGTAAAACTGAATAAAAAAAAAAAAAATATTATCTTTCATAGGTATAGTTACTTTCTATGTGATGTCTGCAATTGTCTTTTTCTTTCCCAACTGGTGTTGGGGTTAGGAGATTTGATTGATCATTGGTATCAATTCCTTACCTGTCTTTTCTTACTTTCCACATTTGTTTATTCATTTCTCTTTATGCCCCCAACTTCGGAAGAAGTTGAGGGGGCATATTGGTTTGGGTCTGTCCATGCAGTGCAGTGCAGTGAGTCTGCGACTCTGTGATGCGTGAGTAACGCTTAGCATTCGGTCAGGAGCCGTTAGAGCTAGGATCTTGAAATTTGGTATGTAGTTTGTATATGAAAATTAAGAGGACCCATATTTTTTCTTTCAGGTAAATTCAAGGGGCTAGGGGCCCATTCTGTGAGAGTTATTTCCCTTTTTAATTCTTGATAAAGTGAATAGATAGTGGGTACCTTGTGTGCGCAACTTCTCCTACAGTTTTATTTCGATTCTCTTGAAACTTTACAGATGTTGTGACCATGCTTTGAAGATATGCATGTGGTTTGGATATAATCCTCAGATTAATTTTTGTCACTTTTTTCGCAATTTGAACTTAGCCATTTTTCCGGCATTTTGACAATGAAAGTGAATGGGCAGTGGGTACCTTGTGTGCGCAACTCCTCCTACAGTTTCATGCCAATTCATTTAAAACTTTACATGTGTTATGGGCATGGTCTGAAGATGTGTATGTGGTTTGGATATAATCCTTGGATTATTTTTTATCATTTTTTTTCACAATTTGAACGTAGTCATTTTTTTGGACATTTTAGTGAATGGATAGAGGGTACCTTGTGTATGCAACTCCTACAATTTAATACCGATACTTTTGAAACTTTGAAAACATTGTGACCATGCTTTGAAGATATGCATGTGGTTGGGAAATACTCCTCAGATTAATTTTTGTCACTTTTTTTTTTTTTTACAATTTGAACTTAGTCATTTTTTGGACATTTTTACATCTTGAAAGTGACATACCAGTTGGGGGCATAGTGTTTCATAAACACATTTTCTAGTTTATAATTTGAGCTGCTGCATGAGAAAAACAACACTTTGGAGTTCCGACCAGGTTTGACACAAATCAGCCTGCACAACCACAGAAGGTGACTAGAGGCTGGAAATTTTGGATTTAGAAAGTAGAAAAATTGTATTATTGGTATAGTGAAAACAAGGGTGCTGATCAGCCGTGCAGCCACTGCACGGCTGATCTGCGCCTTTGTTTTTGCCTGTGTTGATTCTTGATTTTCTTATGTGGCAGCCTATTTTATAACAGTTTTCCTATGATTCATATTTTTACAGCTGAAAACAATATAACCCACCTGATGGATGATGTACAGAGATGTGATAGTAAGAAGAGTGGGACCCAGTGGGGATCTATCTCTGACCCCGTCACTAGCTTTGATCATGTTACACAGAAGTTGATTGCTAGGTAAGACTTGTGGCTAAATGATAGCACCTTCTGGGGACATTGGGACATAAACAAGTATGTGAAAGAATACCTGTAAAATGCTGATAATCATGACTGTTAAGCATTTACAAAATTACTTTTTTAGCTCACCTGAGCCGTCAGGCTCACAAGGTGAGCTTATAGTATACCCATGCTCCGTCGTCCGTCCGTCCGTCCGTCGTCCGTCTGTCGTCCGTCCGTCGTCCACCATTTTCAAAGATCTTCTTCTCTGAAACAGCTTGGCCAATCAAAGCCAAATTTTACATGAAGCATCTATGGGAAGGGGGAACCAATGTGTATATAAATAATCCAGGTCACATGACCAAGATGGCCGCCATGCCCATATATGGTAAAAACCCTTCAAAAATCTTCTTCTCCGGAACCACTGGACCGATTTCAACCAAACTTGGCATGAAGCATCGATGACTCAAGTACTACAATGTGTATATAAATCATGACCTTGCGGTGACCTTGACCTATTTTACGGCAAGGTCAACATAGGTCGCCTTTGCATTTGAATGGGAAAAATTGTTAAATTGTCATTTAAAGGAAAAATCTTGCAGAAAATGAGCAGTAGGACTGAATATTAATGATTCTGAAAAAAATTGGGCACCAGGGGCTCATCCGCCCCCACCCCAGGGCAATATACATGTATATTATCATAATATTCAAACATCTTCTTCTCTGAAACCGCTTGGCCAATTAAAGCCAAATTTTACATGAAGCATCTATGGGAAGGGGGAACCAATGTGTATTAAAATAATCCAGGTCACATGACCAAGATGGCCGCCATGCCCATATATGGTAAAAACCCTTCAAAATTCTTCTTCTCCGGAACCACTGGACCGATTTCAACGAAACTTGGCATGAAGCATCGGGGACTAGAGTACTACAATGTGTTTATAAATTATGACCTTTGGATGACCTTGACCTATTTTATGGCAAGGTCAATATGGGTCGCCCATGCATTTGAATGGGAAAAATTGTTAAAATGTCATTTGAAAGGCAAATCTTGCAGGAAATGGGCAAATGGACTGAAGGTAGGTAATTCTGAAAAAAAATTGGACCCTAGGGGTGGGTCTGCCCCCACCCTGGGGCAATATACATGTATATTAAAAAATATTCAAAGATCTTCTTCTCTGAAACCACTTGGCCAATCAAAGCCAAATTTTATATGAAGCATCTATAGGAAGGGGGAATCAATGTGGTTATAAATAATCCAGGTCACATGACCAAGATGGCCGCCATGCCCATATATGGTAAAAACCTTTCAAAATTCTTCTTCTCCGGAATCACTGGACTGATTTCAACGAAACTTGGCATGAAGCATTGGGGACTAGAGTACTACAATGTATTTATAAATTATGACCTTTGGATGACCTTGACCTATTTTACGGCAAGGTCAACATAGGTCGCCCATTTATTTGAATGGGGAAAATTGTTAAAATGTCATTTGAAAGGCAAATCTTGCAGGAAATAGGCAAATGGACTGAAGGTATGTAATTCTGAAAAAAAATTGGACCCTAGGGGTTGGTCTGCCCCCACCCTGGGGCAATATACATGTATATTACAAAAATATTCAAAGATCTTCTTCTCTGAAACCGCTTGGCCAATCAAAGCCAAATTTTATATGAAGCATCTATAGGAAGGGGGAACCAATTTGTTTATTTATAATCCAGGTCACATGACCAAGATGACCACCATGCCCTTATATGGTAAAAACCCTTCAAAATTCTTCTTCTCAGGAACCACTGGACCGATTTCAACGAAACTTGGCATGAAGCATCAGTGACTAGAGTACTACAATGTGATTATAAATTATGACCTTTAGATGACCTTGACCTATTTTACGGCAAGGTCAACATAGGTCGCCCATGCATTTGAATGGGAAAAATTGTTAAAATGTCATTTGAAAGGCAAATCTTGCAGGAAAAGGGCAAATGGACTGAAGGTAGGTAATTCTGAAAAAAAAATTGGACCCTAGGGGTTGGTCTGCCCCCACCCTGGGGCAATATACATGTATATTACAAAAATATTCAAAGATCTTCTTCTCTGAAACCACTTGGCCAATCAAAGCCAAATTTTATATGAAGGGGGAACCAATTTGTTTCTTAATAATCCAGGTCACATGACCAAGATGGCCACCATGCCCTTATTAGCTCACCTGAGCCGAAGGCTCACAGGTGAGCTTATAGTATACCCATGCTCCGGCGTCCGTCCGTCCGTCCGTCGTCCACCATTTTCAAAGATCTTCTTCTCTGAAACCGCTTGGCCAATTAAAGCCAAATTTTATATGAAGCATCTGTAGGCAGGAGAAACCAATGTGTATATAACAAATCCAGGTCACATGACCAAGATGGCCGCCATGCCCATATATGGTAAAAACCCTTCAAAAATCTTCTTCTCCAGAACCGGTGGACAGATTTCAACGAAACTTGGCATGAAGCATTGATGGCTCAAGCACTACAATGTGTATATAAATCATGACCCTGTGATGACCTTGACCTATTTTACAGGAAGGTCAACATAGGTTGCCAATGCATTTGAATGGGGAAAATTTTTAAAATGTCATTTAAAGTGAAAGTCTAACAGGAAATGGGCAGTAGGACTGAATATTAATGATTCTGAAAAAAAAATTGGACCCCAGGGGCTCATGTGCCCCCACCCCGGGGCAATATACATGTATATCTCCATAATATTCAAACGTCTTCTCCTCTGAAACGGCTTGGCCAATCAAAGCCAAATTTTATTTGAAGCATCTATGGAATGGGGAAATCAATGTGTATATAAGTAATCTAGGTCACATGACCAAGGTGGCCGCCATGCCCATATACGGTAAAACCCTTCAAAAATCTTCTTCTCCAGAACTGGTGGACCGATTTCAAAGAAACTTGGCATGAAGCATCGATGGCTCAAGCACTACAATGTATATATAAATCATGACCCTGTGGTGACCTTGACCTATTTTATGACAAGGTCAACATAGGTCGCCTATGCATTTGAATGGGGAAAACTTTTAAAAAGTCATTTGAGGTGAAAATCTTGCAGGAAATAGTTAGTAGGACTGAATATTAATGATTCTGAAAAAAGTTGAACCCAAGGGCTTGTATGGCCCCACCCCGGGGCAATATACATGTATTTTACCATAATATACAAACATTTTCTCCTCTGAAATCGCTTGGCCAATTGAAGCCAAATTTTATGTGAAGCATCCATAGTATGGGGGAACCAGTGTGTATATTAATAATTTAGGTCACATGACTAAGATGGCCGTCATGCCCATATAAGGTAAAAACCCTTCAAAACTCTTCTTTGAAACCAATTGACTGATTTCAATGAAACTTGGAGTGAAGCATTGATGGCGAAAGTACTTCAATGTATATATAAATTATGACCCTGTGATGACCTTGACCAAGTTTATGGCAAGGTCAACATGGGTTGCCTATGCATTTGAATGGGGAAAACTGTTAAAATGTCATTTGAAGGGAAAAGCCAGCAGGAAATTGGCAAATGGAGAGAATATTGATTATTCTGAAAAAAGAAAATGGCCCAAGGGCGTCATCTGCCCTTGCACTGGGGGTAAATACCATACTTTTTAAACATGTTTATTGGTATATGCAGCAGATCTCAGGTGAGCGTTTACAGGACCGTTGGTCCTCTGGTTTTTTTTTTTCATGCCATTTATAACCCCTAGACAGGGATACCAAGGCCCAGCTGTACTCATTTTCACATTTGTTCTTCTTCCATTCACAGGAACTATCCCATCATATGCTGGCTATACTATTATAACTCCCTACCCCCACAATAATAATTGTTAGCTCACCTGAGCCGAAGGCTCACAAGGTGAGCTTATAGGATGGCCATGATCCGGCGATCGTCCGTCGTCCGTCGTCGTCCACAATTTCAAAGATCTTCTTCTCTGAAACCGCTTGGTCGATCTTGTTGAAATTTTATGTGGAGCCTCCTTGGGTAGTGGCATTTCAAGTTTGATCGCGAAATCCAGGTCACATGACCAAGATGGCCGCCACGCCCATATATGGTAAAAACTCTTCAAAAATCTTCTTCTACAGAGCCGGTGGGCCGATTTCCACGAAACTTGGTATGTAGCATCCGGGACTTCAGACCCTCATAGTTTGATAAAATGATGACCCTTGGATGACCTTGACCTATTTTACGGCAAGGTCAAATTTGGAAAGATAGGCTTTTACATGGGAAAAAGTGAAAACTATGGATTTTTTGAAAACTTTTGCAGCCTGAAGCCTGAAAAGTGGTAGATGTAAACAACTAATGGAGTAGATGAAGGTATATGGTTAATTTAGGTCAAGGTCATCTCTTGACCTTGGCCAGTCTGTCGTCCATACACACTTTTCAAAGATCTTCTTCTCTGAAAGTGCTTGGCCAATCAATGTGAAATTTTATGTGGAGCATCCATGGGTAGGGGAGACGAAAGTTTGATTGCAAAATCCAGGTCACATGACCAAGATGGCCGCCACGCCCAATATATGGTAAAAACCACTCAAAAATCTTCTTCTCCAGAACTGGCTGGCGGATTTTCATGAAACTTGGTATGTAGCATTTGGGACTCCAGTCCATCATAGTTTGATCAAATGATGACCATAGGATGCCCTTGACCTATTTAATGGCAATGTCAATTTTGGAAACATAGGCTTTTACATGGGAATAAGTGAAAACTATGGATTTTTTGGAAACTATTGCAGCCTGAGGCCTGAAAAGTGGTAGATGCAAACAACCAATGGAGCAGATGAAGGTATGTGATTAATTTAGGTCAAGGTCATCTCTTGACCTTGGCCTGCCTGCGTCAATACACACTTTTCAAAGATCTTCTTCTCTGAAACTGCTTGGCCAATCAAAGTAAAATTTTTTGTGGAGCATCTATGGGTAAGGGAGACGAAAGTATGATTGCGAAATCCAGGTCACATGACCAAGATGGGCGCCATACCCATATATGGTAAAAACCACTCAAAAATCTTCTTCTCCAGAACAGGCAGGCCGATTTTCATGAATCTTGGTATGTAGCATTTGGGACTCCAGCCCATCATAGTTTGATCAAATGATCACCCTAGGATGACCTTGACCTATTTTACGGCAATTTCAATTTTGGAAACATAGGCTTTTACATGGGAAAAGTGAAAACTATGGATTTTTAGCTCACCTGAGCCGAAGGCTCACAGGTGAGCTTATAGGATAGGCAGGCATCCGTCGTCGTCGTCCGTCGTCGTCCGTCCACAATTTCAAAGAAGAATATTTCTGAAGCTAGTAGGCCGATCTTGATCAAATTTAATGTGAACCATAATTGGGTTGGGGGATTGATGGCATTAGGTTTTGGAGCAGATTGTATCAAAATTGTGGTTTCCATGGCAACAGGTAGGTCCCATACACTTACAATGGGAAAAACTAAAAAAATCTTCTTCTCTGAAACCACTAGGCCCACAGCTTTGATATTTGGTATGTAGCAATGGCTAATGGTCCTCTACATAAATTGTGCCATTCATGCCCCTGGGGTCAAATTTGGCCACGCCCCGGGGGTCGATAGTCTCCATAGACTTACTATGGGAAAAAAATTCAAAAATCTTCTTCTCTGAAACCACAGGGCCCACAGCTTTGATATTTTATAGGTGGCAATGGCTAATAGTCCTCTACATAAATTGTGCCAGCCATGCCCCTGGGGTCAAATTTGGCCACGCCCCGGGGGTCAATAGTCTCCATAGACTTACAATTGGAAAAACTAAAAAAATCTTCTTCTCTGAAACCACTAGGCCCACAGCTTTGATATTTGGTATGTGGCAATGGCTAATGGTCCTTTACATAAATTGTGCCATTCATGCCCCTGGGGTCAAATTTGGCCAAGCCCCGGGGGTTGATAGTCTCCATAGATTTACTATGGGAAAAAATTAAAAAAAATCTTCTTCTCTGAAACCACAGGGCCCACAGCTTTGATATTTTGTAGGTGGCAATGGCTAATGGTCCTCTACATAAATTGTGCCAATCATGCCCCTGGGGTCAAATTTGGCCACGCCCCGGGGGTCGATAGTCTCCATAGACCTACAATAGGAAAAAAACTAAAAAAATCTTCTTCTCTGAAACCACTAGGCCAACAGCTTTGATATTTGGTATGTAGCAATGGCTAATGGTCCTCTACATAAATTGTGCCATTCATGCCCCTGGGGTCAAATTTGGCCACGCCCCGGGGGTTGATAGTCTCCATAGACTTACTATGGGAAAAAAATTGAAAAATCTTCTTCTCTGAAACCACTGGGCCCACAGCTTTGATATTTTGTATGTGGCAATGGCTAATGGTCTTCTACATAAATTGTGCCAATCATGTCCCCGGGGTCAAATTTGGCCACGCCCCGGGGGTCGATAGTCTCCATAGACCTACAATAGGAAAAACTAAAAAAATCTTCTTCTCTGAAACCACTAGGCCCACAGCTTTGATATTTGGTATGTAGCAATGGCTAATGGTCCTCTACATAAATTGTGCCATTCATGCCCCTGGGGTCAAATTTGGCCACGCCCCGGGGGTAGATAGTCTCCATAGACTTACAATGGGAAAAACTAACAAAAATCTTCTTCTCTGAAACCACTAGGCCCACAGCTTTGATATTTGGTATGTAGCAATGGCTAATGGTCTTCTACATAAATTGTGCCATTCATGCCCCTGGGGTCAAATTTGGCCAGGCCCCGGAGGTTGATAGTCTCAATAGACTTGCTATGGGAAAACAAATCAAAAATCTTCTTCTCTGAAACCACAGGGCACACAGCTTTGATATTTTGTATGTGGCAATGGCTAATGGTCCTCTACATAAATTGTGCCAGCCATGCCCCTGGGGTCAAATTTGGCCACGCCCCGGGGGTAGATAGTCTCCATAGACTTACAATGGGAAAAACTAACAAAAATCTTCTTCTCTGAAACCAAAAGGCCCAGAGCTTCTATATTTTGTATGTAGCAATGTTTGGTAGTCCCTATTATAAATTGTGCCAGTCATGCCAGTCATGCCCCTGGGTCAAATTTGGCCATGCCCCAGGGGTCAATAGTGTCCATGCATAGACTTTCATTGGTCGATTCTCAATTAATTTAAATCTCATGAGCTTACAATGTGATAATCTCTCAGGTGAGCTACAGGACCAATGGTCCTCTAGTTTGAAAACTGTTGCAGCCTGAGACCTGCAAACAACTAATGGAGTAGATGAAGGTATGTGATTAATTTAGGTCAAGGTCATCTCTTGACCTTGGCCAGTCTGTTGTCCATACACACTTTTCAAAGATCTTCTTCTCTGAAACTGCAAGGCCAATCAAAGTGAAATTTTATGTGGAGCATCCATGGGTAGGGGAGACGAAAGTTTGATCGCGAAATCCAGGTCACATGACCAAGATGGCCACCACGCCCATATATGGTAAAAACCACTCAAAAATCTTCTTCTCCAGAACAGGTCAAGGTCATTTCATGATGACTTAATACTCCAAGATCAGGCTTCAGTTGAGCGTTCTCAGGACCAATGGTCCTCTGGTTATGGTTATTTGGCCTTGATCCTTCTATTCTTACTTCCCATCCCTAGTCCGTCGTCCGTCTGTCGTCCACAATCTTCTTCTCTGAAACCGCTTGGCCAATCAAAGTGAAATTTTATGTGAAGCATCCATGGGTAGAGGGAACTGAAGTGTGATCGCGAGATCTGGGTCACATGACCAAGATGGCCGCCACGCCCATATATGGTAAAAACCATTCAAAAATCTTCTTCTCCAGAACCGGTGGGCCGATTTCCACGAAACTTGGTATGTAGCATCGGGGACTTCAGCCCATCATAGTTTGATAAAATGATGACCCTTGGATGACCTTGACCTATTTTACGGCAAGGTCAAATTGGGAAACATAGGCTTTTATATGGGAAAAAGTTAAAACTATGGATTTTTTGAAAACTATTGCAGCCTGAGGCCTGAAAAGTGATAGATGCAAACAACTAATGGAGTAGATGAAGGTATGTGATTAATTTAGGTCAAGGTCATCTCTTGACCTTGGCCAGTCTGTTGTCCATACACACTCTTCAAAGATCTTCTCCTCTAAAACTGCTCGGTCATTTAAAGTGAAATTTATGTGGAGCATCCATGGGTAGGGAGACGAAAGTTTGATTGCGAAATCCAGGTCACATGACCAAGATGGCTGCTACGCCCATATATGGTAAAAACCATTCAAAAATCTTCTCCAGAACTGGTGGGCCGATTTCCACAAAACTTGGTATGTAGCATTGGGGATTTCAGCCCATCATAGTTTGATAAAATGATGACCCTTGGATGACCTTGACCTATTTTACAGCAAGGTCAAATTCGGAAACATAGGCTTTTACATGGGAAAAAGTTAAAACTATGGATTTTTAGCTCACCTGAGCCGAAGGCTCATAGGTGAGCTTATGGTATACCCATGTTCCGGCGTCCGTCCGTCCGTCCGTCCGTCGTCCACAATTTCAAAGATCTTCTTCTCTGAAACCACTGGGCCGATTGTTCTCATGTTACACATACACCATCTACAGGTAGGGGGAAAGAATAATTGTGATTTTTATTTTGATCGGATAAGGACTCTGGTTGCTATGGCAACTTATGCTTCCCATAGACTTATAATGGAAAAAAGTGAAAATTGCCAGTTTTTGCTGTCTTGTTGGAGATATTTGAATTTTGTTTTTGCAGAAATGTTTATTGAGTAGTCCTCTAAGTTTCGTGTGACTTTAGCCCTAATCCTTCATTTTGATTGGTTGCAGGGGCCCAATATAGGGCAAAATTTCGAAAAACATTCAAAAATCTTCTTCTCAGAAACTGTCAAGGGGATGAAGCCTGTACTTTGTATACATGTTCCTGACAGTGGCCTCTACATAATTTGTGTTTTTTATTTCAGGCGGATAAGAACTCTGGTTGCTATGGCAACTTAAAGTTTCCATAGACTTATAATGGGAAAAGTGGAAATCGGCTGTTTTTCCGCTAAAATTGCAGACACTTGAAGTTTTTGCAGAAATGTTTATTGAGTAGTGTTTGACGTTTCTTGCGACTTTTGTCCTAATCCTTTATTTTGATTGGTTGCTGGGGCCCCATAAAGGGCAAAATTTTGAAAAAAAAAAAACATTCAAAAATCTTCTCCTCAGAAACTGTCAAGTGGATGAATCCTGTACTTTGTATACATGTTCCTGACAGTAGCCTCTACATAATTTGTGTTTTTTATTCCAGTCGGATAAGAACTCTGGTTGCTATGGTAACTTTAAGTTTCCATAGACTTATAATTGGAAAATGTATATATAAATCATGACCCTGTGGTGACCTTGACCTATTTTATGGCAAGGTCAACATAGGCCATCAATGCATTTGAATGGGGAAAACTTTTAAAATGTCAAATGGGCAGTAGGACAGAATTTTAATGATTCTGGGAAAAAAATGGACTCCAGGGGCTCATCTGCTTTTTAGCTCACCTGAGCCGAAGGCTCACAAGGTGAGCTTATAGGATGGCCATGATCCGGCGTCCGTCCGTCCGTCCGTCCGTCGTCCGTCCGTCCGTCCGTCGTCCACAATTTCAAAGATCTTCTTCTCTGAAACCGCTTGGCCGATCTAGTTGAAATTTTATGTGGAGCCTGCTTGGGTAGTGGCATTTCAAGTTTGATCACGAAATCCAGGTCACATGACCAAGATGGCCGCCACGCCCATATATGGTAAAAACCGCTCAAAAATCTTCTTCTCCAGAACCTGTGGGCCGATTTCCACGAAACTTGGTATGTAGCATCGGGGACTTCAGCCCATCATAGTTTGATAAAATGATGACCCTTGGATGACCTTGACCTATTTTACGGCAAGGTCAAATTTGGAAACATAGGCTTTTACATGGGAAAAAGTGAAAACTATGGATTTTTTGAAAACTATTGCAGCCTGAGGCCTGAAAAGTGATAGATGCAAACAACTAATGGAGTAGATGAAGGTATATGATTAATATAGGTCAAGGTCATCTCTTGACCTTGGCCAGTCTGTCGTCCATGCACACTTTTCAAAGATCTTCTTCTCTGAAACTGCTTGGCCAATCAAAGTGAAATTTTATGTTGAGCATCCATGGGTAGGGGAGACGAAAGTTTGATCGAGAAATCCAGGTCACATGACCAAGATGGCCGCCACGCCCATATATGGTAAAAACCGCTCAAAAATCTTCTTCTCCAGAACCTGTGGGCCGATTTCCACGAAACTTGGTATGTAGCATCGGGGACTTCAGCCCATCATAGTTTGATAAAATGATGACCCTTGGATGACCTTGACCTATTTTACGGCAAGGTCAAATTTGGAAACATAGGCTTTTACATGTGAAAAAGAGAAAACTATGGATTTTTTGAAAACTATTGCAGCCTGAGGCCTGAAAAGTGGTAGATGCAAACAACTAATGGAGTAGATGAAGGTATATGATTAATTTAGGTCAAGGTCATCTCTTGACCTTGGCCAGTCTGTCATCCATACATACTTTTCAAAGATCTTCTTCTCTGAAACTGCTTGGCCAATCAAAGTGAAATTTTATGTGGAGCATCCATGGGTAGGGGAGACGAAAGTTTGATTGCAAAATCCAGGTCGCATGCTCAAGATGGCCGCCACGCCCATATATGGTAAAAACCACTCAAAAATCTTCTTCTGCAGAACCGGCTGGCAGATTTTCATAAAACTTGGTATGTAGCATTTGGGACTCCAGCCCATCATAATTTGATCAAATGATGATCATAGGATGACCTTGACCTATTTTACGGCAATGTCAATTTTGGAAACATAGGCTTTTACATGGGAAAAAGTGAAAACTTTGGATTTTTTGAAAACTATTGCAGCCTGAGGCCTGAAAAGTGGTAGATGCAAACAACCAATGGAGTGATTAATTTAGGTCAAGGTCATCTCTTGACCTTGGCCAGTCTGTCATCCATACACACTTTTCAAAGATCTTCTTCTCTGAAACTGCTTGGCCAATCAAAGTGAAATTTTATGTGGAGCGTCCATGGGTAGGGGGAACAAAAGTTTGATCGCCAAATTCGGGTCACATGACCAAGATGGCCGCCATGCCCAACTATAGTAAAAACCCCTCAAAAATCTTCTTCTCCAGAACCGGCTGGCCGATTTACGCGAAACTTGGTATGTAGCATCGGAGACTTCAGTCCATCATAGTTTGATAAAACGATGACCCTTGGATGACCTTGACTTATTTTACGGCAAGGTCAGTTTTGGAAACATAGGCTTTTACATGGGAAAAGGCGAAAACAATGGATATTTTGGAAACTGTTGCAGCCTGAGACCTGAAAGTTGCTAGATGCAGACAACTAATGGAGTCAATGAAGGTAAGTAATTAATGAAGGCCAAGGTCATTTGTTGTCCTTGACCCAAGGTCATTTAGAAATCAAAATTGAAATTATGGTTTTCTCAGAAATCACTGGGTTTGGAAACTTTTGCAGCCTGAGACCTGAAACTTTGCAGATGCAGACAACCTGTGAAGTCAATAAAGGTGTGTGAGTATTCAAGGTCAAGGTCATTTCATGATGACTTAATACTCCAAGATCAGGCTTCAGGTGAGCGTTCTCAGGACCAATGGTCCTCTGGTAAAATGTTATTTGAAGAGGAAAATCAGTAGGAAATTGGCAAATGGACAGAATATTGATTATTCTGAAAAAAAGAAAATGGCCCAAGGGCTTCATCTGCCCCTGCACTGGGGTTAAATACCATAATATTCAAATATGTTTATTGGTATATGAAGCAGATCTCAGTTGAGCGTTTACAGGACCATTGGTCCTCTGGTTTTAAATATATTGCAGCCTGAGGCATGAAAAGTGGTAGATGCAAACAACTAATGGAGTAGATGAAGGTATGTGATTAATTTAGGTCAAGGTCATCTCTTGACCTTGGCCAGTCTGTTGTCCATACACACTTTTCAAAGATCTTCTTCTCTGAAACTGCAAGGCCAATCAAAGTGAAATTTTATGTGGAGCATCCATGGGTAGGGGAGACGAAAGTTTGATCGTGAAATCCAGGTCACATGACCAAGATGGCCGCTAGCCCATATATGGTAAAAACCACTCAAAAATTTTCTTCTCCAGAACAGGCAGGCCGATTTTCATGAAACTTGGTATGTAGCATTTGGGACTCACGCCCATCATAGTTTGATCAAATGATGACCATAGGATGACCTTGACCTATTTTAAGGCAATGTCAATTTTGGAAACATAGGAAAAAGGAAAAAGGAATAGGAAACATGGGAAAAAGTGAAAACTATGGATTTTTTGAAAATTGTTGCAGCCTGAGACCTGAAAAGTGGTAGATGCAAACAACTAATATAGTAGATGAAGGTATGCGATTAAGTTAGGTCAAGGTCATCTCTTGACCTTGGCCAGTCTGTCGTCCATACACACTTTTCAAAGATCTTCTTCTCTGAAACTGCTTGGCCAATCAAAGTGAAATTTTATGTGGAGCGTCAATGGATAGGGGGAACGAAAATTTGATCGTGAAATTCTAGTCACATGACCAAGATTGCTGCCATGCCCAACTATGGTAAAAACCACTCAAAAATCTTCTTCTCCAGAACCGGCTGGTCGATTTTCGCGAAACTTGGTATGTAGCATTTGGGACTCCAGCCCATCATATCTTGTTGAAATGATGACCCTAGGATGACCTTGACCTATTTTACGGCAAGGTCAATTTTGGAAACAGGCTTTTACATGGGAAAAGGCGAAAACAATGGATATTTTGGAAACTGTTGCAGCCTGAGACCTGAAAGTTGCTAGATGCAGACAACTAATGGAGTCAATGAAGGTAAGTAATTAATGAAGGCCAAGATCATGTCTTGACCTTGACCCAAGGTCATTAAAATTATGGTTTTCTCAGAAATCACTGGGTTTGGAAACTATTGCAGCCTTTGACCTGAAACTTTGCTGATGCAGACAACTTATGAAGTCAATAAAGGTGTGTGAGTATTCAAGGTCAAGGTCATTTCATGATGACTTAATACTCCAAGATCAGGCTTCAGGTGAGCGTTCTCAGGACCAATGGTCCTCTGGTTCTTCTAAAGTTATTCACTTATATGCTGGTTGTTTTTAGCTCACCTGAGCCAAAGGCTCGTAAGGTGAGCTTATAGGATGGTACTCGAGCTGGCGTCTGAAGCCGTTTGGCCAATCAAAGCGAAATTTTATATGATTGAAGCATCTATAGAAAAAGGGAACCAACATGTATAAAAAAAACCAGGTCACATGATTAAGATGGCTGCCATGCCCATTTATAGTAAAAACCCCAACTACTTTTTCCCATACCAAAATAAAGTACAAAATAGGCACATTTTCTGGGTACAAAATAGGCACAAAATAGGTATACCTATTTTGTACAAGATTGGCCCATTGACTGAAACTGGGCCAAACTGATACAAAATAGGTACATTTATACAAATATAAGAGTGTACCTATTTTGTACTTGAAATTCACTGTATCTATACATGTGCCTGCAATGTACCCTTTGTACCTGTAACGTGCCTAGTGTATCTTTAATGTGCCTGGTGTACCTGTTATGTGCCTATATACCTATCTTGTGCCTATTGTATCTTTTTTGTGCCTTAATGTACCTTTCAAGTACCTACTGTACCTAAATTGTGCCCAGTGCACTTATTATGTGCCTTTTGTACCTACTATGTGCCTTTTGTACCTAAAGTGTGCCCTATGTACATATTATGTGCCTATGCACAAGATTACAATGTGCTTATTGTGCCCTAGTAGTTAAATTGTGTACCTATAATGTGCCTAGTGTACCTAATATGTACCTAATGTACCTCATATGTGCCTGGTGTACCTGTTTGTTTCTAGGGGTACATTTTAGGTACCATACCTTAGTTCTTGAAAACAGCCAATCATATTGCAGTCTTCAGGTACATTATAGGTACGCAATATACCCCCCCCCCCCACTTTAAAAAGCCACATTATAAGAAAACCTGCCTTTAGTACATTCGAAAACAGCTCTATGCTCAGATCAGTTATACAAAAAACTGTAAGCTCACAACAACTGATCAGCACAATGTTCTACTTTTACCACATAGAACCCACCATTTAAAAAAATGTTTTTGAAACCATTTTTGTGGCAATACAGCCTGGTTTATATCAGACCTGGTCAGAACCCCTAAGCCCAGTCGTACTAATCTCCCATTTTGAGTTGCTCAAATAAATATATTGTAATCAACATGCGCGGATCCAGAGGGGGGGACCGGGGGTCCGGACCCCCCCTGGAATTTGAAAATTTTACCTAAAAAAGGTAATTTCGGGATTTTTGGGGGGTTGGACCCCCTCTCGTCTGTGACCAAAAATTACCATTTTCGTTGGACCCCCTCTCATGAAAATTTCTGGATCCGCGCATGATCAAAATGGCTTACCTGTGGCCAAGTCACAGTTAAGAACCCTTATTTCATTACCGTGACTAACCATTCTTAACTGTGTGTCACATGTTCAGCTTGCGGATGTACCAGGTGGTTCTTCTTAGGGTTCTCCTGTTTTCGCCTCACCTAATAATTGACCTGTCTAATATGAACTGAAATTATCTTGAAAAGGACATAAAACTGAATACAAAATAGCTTTAAATATCACCAAAATCTGTAGTTACATGTGACATAATCATCATCTATTGTCAGCAAGAAGCTGAATCTCAGTATGGAGTCAAAATATTCAGATATTTACCCCAAAGTCAAAGAGATAGTACATATTATGGGAGGTTTAACTCAGCATACATTTATGATAAAAGTATAATTCTAAACAAACAAATCATTTAACAGTAAGTTACAGTTTTATTTGTTTTAAATCTAAACTTCAAACAGATTGAAAAAGTGTAGCAGCAAAAGTGCAAATTTGAAAAAAATACCAGAAAATATGTGTAATCACACCTAGTGTATGAAAGTAAAAAGTCAAATTCTTACTTTTTATAGCCCCGCTTTGGAAAAGTGGGGCTATACTGGATTCACCCTGTCCTTCCGTCTTTCCGTGAATCTGTGAATCCGTGATTCCGTTATTCCGTGATTCCGTGAATATGTGGTTTCCACTCAATATCTTGAGAACGAATTGACAGAATCTGACCAAATTTTGTGTGCACATCAACATTGACAAGACCTAGCTTGGGATTGTTACCCGTTGTTTTTCGCAAAATTTTGACAGAGTTACTGCCCTTGATTGACGTCAGAATTTCGTTTCCGCTCAATATCTTGAGAACGAATTGACAGAATCCGACCAAATTTTGTATGCACATCATCATTGACAAGATCTAGCTTGGGATTGTTACCCGTCATTTTTCGCAAAATTTTGACGGAGTTACGGCCCTTGATTGACGTCAGAATTTCGTTTCCGCTCAATATCTTGAGAACGAATCAACAGAATCCGACCAAATTTTGTGCACATCAACATTGACAAGATCTAGCTTGGGATTGTTACCCATCATTTTTCGCAAAATTCTGACGGAGTTACGGCCCTTGATCGACATCAGAATTTCGTTTCCGCTCAATATATTGAGAACGATTTGACAGAATCCGACCAAATTTTGTGTGCACATCAACATTGACAAGATCTATCTTGGGATTGTTACCCGTTATTTTTCGCTAAATTTTGACGGAGTTAAGGCCCTTAATTGACGTCAGAATTTCGTTTCCGCTCAATATCTTGAGAACGAATTGACAGAATCCGACCAAATTTTGTATGCACGTCATCATTGACAAGATCTAGCTTGGGATTGTTACCCGTCATTTTTCGCAAAATTTTGACAGAGTTTAAAGTAACGGCCCTTGATTGACGTCAGAATTTTGTTTCCACTCAATATCTTGAGAACGAATAGACAGAATCTGACCAAATTTTGTATGCACATCAACATTGACAAGATCTAGCTTGGGATTGTTACCCGTCATTTTTCGCAAAATTTTGACGGAGTTACGGCCCTTGATTGACGTCAGAATTTCGTTTCCGCTCAATATCTTGAGAACGAATTGACGGAATCCGACCAAATTTTGTATGCACATCATCATTGACAAGATCTAGATTGGGATTGTTACCCGTCATTTTTCGCAAAATTTTGACGGAGTTATGGCCCTTGATTGACGTCAGAATTTCGTTTCTGCTCAATATCTTGAGAACAAATTGACAGAATCCGACCAAATTTTGTATGCACGTCATCATTGACAAGATCTAGCTTGGGATTGTTACCCATCATTTTTTCGCAAAATTTTGACGGAGTTACGGCCCTTGATTGACTTCAGAATTTCGTTTCCGCTCAATATCTTGAGAACGAATTGACAGAATCCGTCCAAATTTTGTATACACATCATCATTGACAAGATCTAGCTTGGGATTGTTACCCGTCATTTTTCGCAAAATTTTGACGGAGTTATGGCCCTTTATTGAGGTCAAAATTTCGTTTCCGCTCAATATCTTGAGAACGAATTGACATAATCAGACCAAATTTTGTATGCGCATCAATATTGACGAGATCTAGCTTGTGATAGTTACCTGTCATTGTTTTTTTCACCCTGCAAAAAAGCTGAGAAGCGGGGCTATAGTCAGATTCTCTGACAATTCTAGTTATATTCTGTTAATTCCTTGCATCCACATGTTAACTGGTGTATGCCTCTCTATAAAATGCAGATTTTTACATAGATCTTGGGTGTTTTGTGTACAAGTTAGTGGTCATAAATCTCATTTTACACAGAAAATTCGTTGTGCATGAGATAAGAGTCATTAGAAAGTCATTAAGTGGCTCATAGGCACATTTTAGGTACATCCAGATGCCATTGTCATTAGATACATGAATAATATTAAATAATGTTATGACATATTATAGAATTACTGATAAAATAGCATAAGAAAATAAATACAAGAAAACAAAATAAAATCATTGTGATTCATTTTATTAGCTCACCTGAGCCGAAGGCTCACAAGGTGAGCTTATAGGATGGCCATGATCCGGCGTCCGTCCGTCGTCCGTCGTCCGTCCGTCGTCGTCGTCGTCCACAATTTCAAAGATCTTCTTCTCTGAAACCGCTTGGCCGATCTAGTTGAAATTTTATGTGAAGCCTCCTTGGGTAGTGGCATTTCAAGTTTGATCGCGAAATCCAGGTCACATGACCAAGATGGCCGCCACGCCCATATATGGTAAAAACCCTTCAAAAATCTTCTTCTCCAGAACCGGTGGGCTGATTTCCATGAAACTTGGTATGTAGCATCAGGGACTTCAGCCCATTATAGTTTGATAAAATGATGACCCTTGGATGACCTTGACCTATTTTACGGCAAGGTCAAATTTGGAAACGTAGGCTTTTACATGGGAAAAAGTGAAAACTATGGATTTTTTGAAAACTATTGCAGCCTGAGGCCTGAAAAGTGGTAGATGCAAACAACTAATGGTGTAGATGAAGGTATGTGATTAATTTAGGTCAAGGTCATCTCTTGACCTTGGCCAGTCTGTCGTCCATTCACACTTTTCAAAGATCTTCTTCTCTGAAACTGCTGGGCCAATCGAAGTGAAATTTTATGTGGAGCATCCATGGGTAGGGGAGACGAAAGTTTGATTGCGAAATCCAGGTCACATGACCAAGGTGGATGCCACGCCCATATATGGTAAAAACCACTCAAAAATCTTCTTCTCCAGAACCGGCAGGCCGATTTTCATGAAACTTGGTATGTAGCATTTGGGACTCCAGCCCATCATAGTTTGATAAAATGATGACCCTAAGATGACCTTGACCTATTTTACGGCAAGGTCAATTTTGGAAACATAGGCTTTAACATGGAAAAAAGTGAAAACTATGGATTTTTTGAAAACTATTGCAGCCTGATGCCTGAAAAGTGGTAGATGCAAACAACTAATGGAGTAGATGAAGGTATGTGATTAATGTAGGTCAAGGTCATCTCTTGACATTGGCCAGTCTGTCTTCCATACACACTTTTCAAAGATCTTCTTCTCTGAAACTGCTGGGCCAATCAAAGTGAAATTTTATGTGGAGCATCCATGGGTAGGGGAGACAAAAGTTTAATCGCGAAATCTAGGTCACATGACCAAGATGGCTGCCACGCCCATATATGGTAAAAACCCTTCAAAAATCTTCTTCTCCAGAACCGGTTGGCCGATTTCCACGAAACTTGGTATGTAGCATCGGGGACTTCAGCCCATCATAGTTTAATAAAATGATGACCCTTGGATGACCTCGACCTAATTTACGGCAAGGTCAAGTTTGGAAACATAGGCTTTTACATGGGAAAAAGTGAAAACTATGGATTTTTTGAAAACTATTGCAGCCTGAGGCCTGAAAAGTGGTAGATGCAAACAACTAATGGAGTAGATGAAGGTATGTGATTAATGTAGGTCAAGGTCATCTCTTGACCTTGGCCAGTCTGTTGTCCATACACACTTTTAAAAGATCTTCTTCTCTGAAACTGCTGGGCCAATCAAAGTGAAATTTTATTTGGAGCATCCATGGGTAGGGGAGACGAAAGTTTGATCGCGAAATCCAGGTCACATTACCAAGATGGCCGCCACGCCCATATATGGTAAAAACCACTCAAAAATTTTCTTCTCCAGAACCGGCCGGCCAATTTTCGCGAAACTTGGTATGTAGCATTTGGGACTCCAGCCCATCCTAGTTTGATCAAATGATGACCATAGGATGACCTTGACCTATTTTACAGCAAGGTCAATTTTGGAAACATAGGCTTTTACATGGGAAAAGGCGGAAACAATGGATATTTTGGAAACTGTTGCAGTCTGAGACCTGGAAGTTGCTAGATGCAGACAACCAATGGAGTCAATGAAGGTAAGTAATTAATGAAGGCCAAGGTCATTTCTTGACCTTGACCCAAAGTCATTTAAATATCAAAATTAAAATTGTGGTTTTCTCATAAATCACTGGGTTTGGAAACTATTGCAGCCTGAGACCTGAAACTTTGCAGATGCAGACAACTTATGAATTCAAAAAAGGTGTGTGAGTATTCAAGGTCAAGGTCATTTCATGATGACTTAATACTGCAGGATCAGGCTTCAGGTGAGCGTTCTCAGGACCAATGGTCCTCTGGTTTCAGTCTGGAAGTGAAATATTTCTTTTAGTTCCATATTATAAGAAACAATTCAATACAAATTAATTTCATAAATGTTACGAGTTGGCTACTCATTTGTTCTGAGAAGACTTAGTACAGCCTAGGATGAAATTAAGTTGTTGCTTAAATCTCATGAATTAAGCCTGATTAAAATGCAGCATGCTTTTACAAAAGATATTTTGACCATTTTTATAATGTATCTTTATATTCTATTGTTTTCGATCCATATGTCCTTCTGGCTGATTTTAGTCAAAAAATATTACAAGTCTGTGAAGAGGCACAAAAAAGGTACATCTCAAAATGGCTAAGTCCAAAATACAGGCAGAAAAATCTAAGTTCTTCAAAATGGTTAAGTCCAAAGTACAGGCAGAAAAATCTAAGTTCTTCAAAAGTACATAAAAAGCACATGAAAAAATGACTAAGTCTGAACTAGGTATAAAATAGGCACATGAAAAAATGACTAAGTCCTGAAAGGCACAAAATAGGTATAGGCAAAAAAGTCTAAGTCCACAAAGGCACATGAAAGGCACATGTAAAATTTCTAAGTTCTCAGACTGGTACAAAATAGGTATACCTATTTTGTGCCTAAAATGAAAAGGCACATAAATGGTACAAAATAGGTACAAAATTTTGTGCCTATTTTGTACCTGATTTCGATATGGGATAGGATGACCTTGACCTATTTTAAGGCAATGTCAATTTTAGAAACATAGGCTTTTACATGGGAAAAAGTGAAAACTATGGATTTTTAGCTCACCTGAGCCGAAGGCTCACAAGGTGAGCTTATAGGATGGCCATGATCCGGCGTCCGTCCGTCCGTCGTCTGTCGTCCGTCGTCCATCCGTCCGTCGTCCACAATTTCAAAGATCTTCTTCTCTGAAACCGCTTGGCCAATCTAGTTGAAATTTTATGTGGAGCCTCCTTGGGTAGTGGCATTTCAAGTTTGATCGCGAAATCCAGGTCACATGACCATGATGGCCGCCACGCCCATATATGGTAAAAACCCTTCAAAAATCTTCTTCTCCAGAACCGGTGGGCCGATTTCCACGAAACTTGGTATGTAGCATTGGGGACTTCAGCCGATCATAGTTTGATAAAATGATGACCCTTGGATGACCTTGACCTATTTTACGGCAAGGTCAAATTTGGAAACATAGGCTTTTACATGGGAAAAGTAAAACTATGGATTTTTTGAAAACTATTGCAGCCTGAGGCCTGAAAAGTGGTAGATGCATACAACTAATGGAGTAGATGAAGGTATGTGATTAATATAGGTCAAGGTCATCTCTTGACCTTGGCCAGTCTGTTGTCCATACACACTTTACAAAGATCTTCGTCTCTGATACTGCGCGGCCAATCAAAGTGAAATTTTATGTAGAGCATCCATGGGTAGGGGAGACAAAAGTTGGATTGCGAAATCCAGGTCTCATGACCAAGATGGCCGCCACGCCCATATATGGTAAAAACCACTCAAAAATCTTCTTTTCGAGAACCGGTTGGCCGATTTCCACGAAACTTGGTATGTAGCATCAAGGACCTCAGCCCATCATAGTTTGATAAAATGATGACCCTTGGATGACCTTGACCTATTTTACAGCAAGGTCAAATTTGGAAACAAAGGCTTTTACATAGGAAAAAGTGAAAACTATGGAATTTTTTGAAAACTGTTGCAGCCTTAGGCCTGAAAAGTGGTAGATGCAAACAACTAATGGAGTAGATGAAGGTATATGATTAATATAGGTCAAGGTCATCTCTTGACCTTGGCCAGTCTGTTGTCCATACACACTTTTCAAAGATCTTCTTTTCTGAAACTGCTTGGCCAATCAAAGTGAAATTTTATGTGGAGCATCCATGGGTAGGGGAGACGAAAGTTTGATCGCGAAATCCAGGTCACATGACCAAGATGGCCGCCACGCCCATATATGGTAAAAACCACTCAAAAATCATCTTCTCCAGAACCGTTGGGCCGATTTTAATGAAACTTGGTATGTAGCATCAAGGACCTCAGCCCATCATAGTTTGGTAAAATGATGACCCTTGGATGACCTTGACCTATTTTACGGCAAGGTCAAATTTGGAAACATAAACTTTTACATGGGAAAAAGTGAAAACTATGGATTTTTTGAAAACTATTGCAGCCTGAGGCCTGAAAAGTGGTAGATGCAAACAACTAATAGAGTAGATGAAGGTATGTGATTATTATAGGTCAAGGTCATCTCTTGACCTTGGCCAGTCTGTTGTCCATACACACTTTACAAAGATCTTCGTCTCTGAAACTGCGCGGCCAATTAAAGTGAAATTTTTATGTGGAGCATCCATGGGTAGGGGAGACGAAAGTTTGATCGCGAAATCCAGGTCACATGACCAAGATGGCCGCCACACCCATATATGGTAAAAACCACTCAAAAATCTTCTTTTCCAGAACCGGTTGGCTGATTTCCACGAAACTTGGTATGTAGCATCAAGGACCTCAGCCCATCATAGTTTGATAAAATGATGACCCTTGGATGACCTTGACCTATTTTACGGCAAGGTCAATTTTGGAAACATAGGCTTTCACATGGGAAAAGTGAAAACTATGGAATTTTTTGAAAACTGTTGCAGCCTGAGGCCTGAAAAGTGGTAGATGCAAACAACTAATGGAGTAGATGAAGGTATGTGATTAATATAGGTCAAGGTCATCTCTTGACCTTTGCCAGTCTGTTGTCCATACACACTTTTCAAAGATCTTCTTCTCTGAAACTGCTTGGCCAATCAAAGTGAAATTTTATGTGGAGCATCCATGGGTAGGGGTGACGAAAGTTTGATCGCGAAATCCACTTCACATGACCAAGATGGCCGCCATGCCCATATATGGTAAAAACCCTTCAAAAATCTTCTTCTCCAGAACCGGTGGGCCGATTTCCACGAAACTTGTTATGTAGCATCGGGGACTTCAGCCCATCATAGTTTGATAAAATGATGACCCTTGGATGACCTTGACCTATTTTTCGGCAAGGTCAAATTTGGAAACATAAATTTTTACATGGGAAAAAGTGAAAACTATGGATTTTTTGAAAACTATTGCAGCCTGAGGCATGAAAATTGGTAGATGCAAACAACTAATAGAGTAGATGAAGGTATGTGATTATTATAGGTCAAGGTCATCTCTTGACCTTGGCCAGTCTGTTGTCCATACACACTTTACAAAGATCTTCGTCTCTGAAACTGCGCGGCCAATTAAAGTGAAATTTTTATGTGGAGCATCCATGGGTAGGGGAGACGAAAGTTTGATCGCGAAATCCAGGTCACATGACCAAGGTGGCCGCCACACCCATATATGGTAAAAACCACTCAAAAATCTTCTTTTCCAGAACCGGTTGGCTGATTTCCACGAAACTTGGTATGTAGCATCAAGGACCTCAGCCCATCATAGTTTGATAAAATGATGACCCTTGGATGACCTTGACCTATTTTACGGCAAGGTCAATTTTGGAAACATAGGCTTTCACTTGGGAAAAGTGAAAACTATGGAATTTTTTGAAAACTGTTGCAGCCTAAGGCCTGAAAAGTGGTAGATGCAAACAACTAATGGAGTAGATGAAGGTATGTGATTAATATAGGTCAAGGTCATCTCTTGACCTTGGCCAGTCTGTTGTCCATACACACTTTTCAAAGATCTTCTCTGAAACTGCTTGGCCAATCAAAGTGAAATTTTATGTGGAGCATCCATGGGTAGGGGTGACGAAAGTTTGATCGCGAAATCCAGGTCACATGACCAAGATGGCCGCCATGCCCAACTATGGTAAAAACCCTTCAAAAATCTTCTTCTCCAGAACCGGTGGGCCGATTTCCACGAAACTTGTTATGTAACATCGGGGACTTCAGCCCATCATAGTTTGATAAAATGATGACCCTTGGATGACCTTGACCTATTTTACGGCAAGGTCAAATTTGGAAACATAGGCTTTTACTTGCGAAAAAGTGAAAACTATGGATTTTTTGAAAACTATTGCAGCCTGAGGCCTGAAAAGTGGTAGATGCAAACAACTAATGGAGTAGATGAAGGTATGTGATTAATATAGGTCAAGGTCATCTCTTGACCTTGGCCAGTCTGTTGTCCATACACGCTTTTCAAAGATCTTCTTCTCTGAAACTGCTTGGCCAATCAATAAGAAATTTTATGTGGAGCATCCATGGGTAGGGGAGACGAAAGTTTGGTCGCGAAATCCAGGTCACATGACCAAGATGGCCGCCACGCCCATACATAGTAAAAACCACTCAAAAATCTTCTTTTCCAGAACCGGTGGGCCGATTTCCACGAAACTTGGTATGTAGCAAGGACCTCAGCCCATCATAGTTTGATAAAATGATGACCCTTGGATGACCTTGACCTATTTTACGGCAAGGTCAATTTTGGAAACATAGGCTTTCACATGGGAAAAGGCGAAAACAAACTGTTGCAGCCTGAGACCTGAAAGTTGCTAGATGCAGACAACTAATTGAGTCAATGAAGGTAAGTAATTAATGAAGGCCAAGGTCATGTCTTGACCTTGGCCCAAGGTCATTTAAATATCAAAATTAAAAATATGGTTTTCTCAGAAATCACTGGGTTTGGAAACTATTGCAGCCTGAGACCTGAAACTTTGCAGATGCAGACAACTTATGAAGTCAATAAATGTGTGTGAGTATTCAAGGTCAAGGTCATTTCATTATGACTTAATACTACAAGATCAGGCTTCAGGTGAGCGTTCTCAGGACCAATGGTCCTCTGGTTTGAAAATTGTTGCAGCCTGAGACCTGAAAAGTGGTAGATGCTAACAACTAATATAGTAGATGAAGGTATGCGATTAAGTTAGGTCAAGGTCATCTCTTGACCTTGGCCAGTCTGTCGTCCATACACACTTTTCAAAGATCTTCTTCTCTGAAACTGCTTGGCCAATCAAAGTGAAATTTTATGTTGAGCGTCCATGGATAGGGGGAACGAAAATTTGATCGTGAAATTCTAGTCACATGACCAAGATTGCCGCCATGCCCAACTATGGTAAAAACCACTCAAAAATCTTCTTTTCCAGAACCGGTGGGCCGATTTCCACGAAACTTGGTATGTAGCATTTGGGACTCCAGCCCATCATAGTTTGATAAAATGATGACCCTTGGATGACCTTGACCTATTTTACGGCAAGGTCAATTTTGGAAACATAGGCTTTTACATGGGAAAAGGCGAAAACAATGGATATTTTGGAAACTGTTGCAGCCTGAGACCTGAAAGTTGCTAGATGCAGACAACTAATGGAGTCGATGAAGGTAAGTAATTAATGAAGGCCAAGATCATGTCTTGACCTTGTCCCAAGGTCATTAAAATTATGGTTTTCTCAGAAATCACTGGGTTTGGAAACTATTGCAGCCTTAGACCTGAAACTTTGCCGATGCAGACAACTTATGAAGTCAATAAAGGTGTGTGAGTATTCAAGGTCAAGGTCATTTCATGATGACTTAATACTCCAAGATCAGGCTTCAGGTGAGCGTTCTCAGGACCAATGGTCCTCTGGTTCTTCTAAAGTTATTCACTTATATGCTGGTTGTTTTTAGCTCACCTGAGCCAAAGGCTCGTAAGGTGAGCTTATAGGATGGTACTCGAGCTGGCATCTGAAGCCGTTTGGCCAATCAAAGCGAAATTTTATATGATTGAAGCATCTATAGAAAAAGGGAACCAACGTATAAAAAAACCCAGGTCACATGATTAAGATGGCTGCCATGCCCATATATAGTAAAAACCCCAACTACTTTTTCATTTGTTCAGTGGTCTTGTTGACTCTCAGGTGAGCAATCGTTGCCCTTTGGACTATTTGTTATATTCCAGTCATTCATTTAATCCAATTTCCATTTCTGGGTTATCATTTATTGTAAAGTATTTGATTTTCGATGTGTGAGTTATTATCTTGACTCTTAGAGAAACAACACTTCACGGCAAATGAATTAAAGTGAAAATTAAGTCATACATGCAGTGTACATTGTTCTTTCATAGGGAACTTTTCCAGTCTCTGGAAATTCATAGCCATGAAAACATTTTGGTTACATTATGTTGTACTGTTAGGAACAGTTAGACAATGATTATATAGCCTGTTTTGTGCAAACCTACATGATTCTGTTACAGTGCTTTTAAAACAACTGAAATGTTTCATTCTATACACAGAAGTCAAGAAACAGGAGAAGCTGGTAAACTGATTGGTGCTAAGAAGGCTCAGGAATTTATCTCCTCCTTAAAGACAATCATGCAAGAGATTGAAGACTTCTTAGGTCGTACAGCAACATTGTATGGATCAGAGGGACCTGATAATCAGTCCGGGGCAGGGGCCCTACAGGATGATGCTACAGAGCTGTTGATAGACCAATGCACAGCCTCTAGTGATGATGGTGCCACTAGTAGTGAGAAAGTAACTACCACACAAGACAGAAGGGATGGTGAATTGAAGCTGGGATCACACAACCAAGATTTCTCAAGCATGTTTATTGATGACCATAGGACAAATTGCATAATGCAAAACTTAGCTCCAAGAGCTATTGATAAGCATTCTGGCATAGATCATTTAAGATCAGATACTGCTAGTGTGGAAGAATTCTGCTCTGACATTGGGCATTTCAAAACTGTTGCTAACACAGAGAACGAAACAATTACTGCTACTGGTCTGGACACGGAAACAAAAGAAAAAGTTACCACATCAAGGAGAGTAAGGTCCCTTGATTCAGGATTATATGCTCTTTCTTTAACTAGATCTCCTATCAGAGTTGTTGGAACTGACACAGATCAGGAAGTTACTGCTAATGTCCCTAACAATATGAGGAAGGAGACCACAAGGTCTAGGGCAGCTACTTTTTTTCTGAGTGAATCACTGCAGCAGGAGCAATCTGTTAATATCTCAGAATATAGCAACCGTGAAATACAAAACCATGTGGAGATGAGTGCTGCCACACATCGCAATACTACAGAAAATGAGCTTGTCAGCAACGATATTGAATTAAAACAAGCCCCAAGTATGGAAGTTGTACAAAGGAGAGCTAGGTCTTTGGGAAATGATCTTTGTCTGGGAGCAACACCTTTGCAAAAGGAAAGGATTTGTTCTCTAGACAATGTTCCTTATCAAGGGATAGAAAATGATGTCATGTTTAAAAGAGAAGTTAAAACACACTCTTCAGAAAATGACATTCGAAAAAATACAGAAAACTGTAGAGAAACTGATTCATCAGTATTAGACAAATTGTTTGCTAAGCTGCCAGCTTTGAATGTGTATGATCGGTCTAACTCCCAGGACTCTAGTTTGTCCGAGGACTCATTTGAAGGTATTGAAGATTCTGGTGTTGAATCAGACTTTAGACCCAGTTATTCTCATATAGACCCTCAAGCGAGTGAACAACTCAAGTCTTTGCTAGGCATTAAACCACAAGCTATCATGAGGGATGTTAGGGACAATCCTGACTCTCAGAGCCGAGCAATAAAGGCTGATAGTAGTTTATTTCACAACATGAAAGCCCGTACATGTAAGTAACATTTGAGCTGCCTCATGAGAAAACCAACAATCTGCCTAGGCGAAAACAAAGACGCAGATCAGCTTCGCGGTAGCCACGAAGCTGATCGGCGCCTTTGTTTTCGCTACACGGATAGTACAATTCCTCTACTTTCTAAATCCAAAATTTCACGTCTCTAGCTATCTTCTGTGACTGTACAGGCCGGTGTTCAAAAACCACATTGTTGGTTTTCCCATGAGACGGCTCATTTTTAGTTATATAGATTATTTAGGCCTTGTTACAAGGAAAATCATGTCAGATGAGACTTTGAACCAAGGTCCTATCTCCATACAACCTTAGCTGTTGATCGGGGCAAAAATCATGAAATCAACCAACCAACATCACAAAAAATGTGAGACAGCAAGCACATTTTAAAATTTATACACCAAACATTGGAAAAACTGCAAGTTCTTTTATTGCTTGTCAGCCAATTCTCTACAAGTTATCTGCATAAGTTATGGCCATTCTTTCTGCATGGTTTGTAGCCATAAAGGCACCTGCGTGATCAAATCTCCTGTCCCGGTTCCTGTCCGATTCAGTAATGACACCTAAGTTATAGTTAACTAGGGCGGAAATAATATAACAAAAATGATTGACGGCTATGGTCGATAACTTCGGAGTTCCTTGAACTAAAAATATTATTAACTTTATCTTCGATAAAGCTTCTTTAAAACAACGTCACTGCCCCATTTTAAAGACAAAAATCACGTAGGTGTCGTTACCGAATCACACAGGAGCTGAAACAGGCAGTTTGATCTAATGATTCAGGTGCTGTTATGACTACCTACCGTGTTCTAGTAGTTGTCAATTAAGGGGTGAATGATGTTAATGAAATCATTGTTAATGCACAAACATGTACAATGTAATAAGCATGAGCCAACTATCTCAAGGTAGGTGAGGGGGGCTGCAGAGGAATAGTTTGGTTAGTAGTAAAGACATCTTTGCAAGCCAAGGGTACTAAGTCCTTGACCGAAGTGGACTTAGTACCCTTGGCTTGCGAAGATGTAGTAAAGAAAACTATTAACAATGCTGTTAATTTTTGTTTTTTTTTCTTACAGCCTATGGAAGAGGTCGTTTTTATAACCACTAACCAGGAGATAGAAATTATTTCAGTAGTGGCAGTTTCGTGCAAATCAGCTGCTAAAGCCTACTTTAGAGGTGAGAGAAGGGAAAATCAGGTTACAGATTTTCAGAAACATGTAAACAGCGATCAGTCTTGGCTGATATTTTCTGTATCTGTAGATTAAGTGAGCCGCGATGCGAGAAAACCGGTCTTCAGGGTTTCCGAACAGGTTTGACACAAACTGACCTGTACAGTTACAGAAGCAGACTAGAAGCTTGAAATTTTGGATTTAAGAAGAAGAGAAATTTACTATCCATGTAGCAAAAACAAAGGCCCTGATCAGCTTCACAGTTACTGTGAAGCTGATCTGCGCCTTTGATTTTGCTTAGGCAAAAATCCGTTTTCTCAGGATGCGGCTCAGCTGAGCTATGTGTACTGTAAATTGGTGTTTATTTTTTCTTGTTTTAATACCATGATTTAACTGTCATGCATGATTGCTTATCTGTTTTGACACCATGGTGTTTGATACCCTGACGCCCATTCCAGCAGCCTTTCACCAAGCAATTACTTGTGGATGCTGAGGACTGATGGACTAGTTAGATAAGCAGTTTGGTTAGGATAGCCTGAAAGTCTGATTTTAAAATATGGAACTCATGTGAGGAGGGTATCAATATAGCTGCCTCATGAGAAAACCTGGCGTTGGGGTTTTTGAGCAAATCTGACATACCCTGGCCTGTACAGTCTCAGAAGAAGGCCAGAAGTTAGAAATTAAAATTTGATATTTAAGAAAAAGAGGGATTGTACTGCAATTTGTGACACACCATGTAGGCTGTCTCTTAGCAAAAAAAGTGCTTATCAACAATATTACAAGCAATGAATAAATAGTTGAAAGTTTTGAAGTGCATGGGTATGTTAAACAAATGTTTCATGATTGTAATAAGCTTATACTACCTACTGTGTTCATTGTACATGTTCAGTTATTACATATTCCAATACATGATAATTTGTTAACACAAACATTTTTCATTCATCTTACACCTTCCATGGAATTGCACATCAACTATCCATTTATTACACTATTTCATGCCTACATCCACTATTCTTTTATTACCTACATATGTCTACATCTACCATTCATTCATTACACATTCTCTGTTGTATATTTTTCATCTACAATTCATTTTACGCTATCATATATATACATGCTTGGGGAAGGCTATGGCTGGGTGTCAATTACTCCAGAGATCCTTTGATTAAAACCTAACTGTGTCATTTTGATCCTTGAGTAGGAAGATTACTATCCATAGTGCTGGTTAAGTATGACATGACTGAGGAATTGTAGACTTAGATGTTAAGCTATATGCATTTAATATCCATGACCAACCAACATTGTATATTAAAGCATGTACATTTACTATTCATTTTTTTGTCATTTTTCTACTGGTGGTTTTGATTTGTCTTGACATTTTCTGTATGTTAAAATGTATCATTTTACATGTACATATACATACTGTTAAATTTCTTATTTTAATGATGGCATATTTGAGTCATTTTTAATGTTGCATGATTTTGTAGAAAACTTGGGGTTGACATTTGCTGGAGTCTACATCCTGTTGGTAGAGGTATCACTATATTCTGTAATGTTACAGTTTACATCTTTTGCACGAATGATCATTCACAAAGACGGGTATTTTTATTGTCATAGATTCCAATTTGTAAAACAAAGAATATATTTATTTATGAGCCGCGTCATAAAAAAACAACAATGTGGTTTACAAATGGGTGTGACACATACCTAGCTGTACAAGCAAAGAAGTTGAGGCTGAAATTTCGGATTTAGGAAGAAGAGGAATAAATTCGGAATTGTTCTATCCGTGTAGCAAAAATAAAGGAGCTGATCAGCTTCAGAGTTACTGCTGATTTGTGTCTTTGTTTTCACTTAAGTAATATGTTGGCTTTCTCATGACATGTCTCATATCTATATTATAGATCATGCACATTTGCAACCTTGTGGATTACACACAGGGATAGCCGTTAATTATCACCAGAAATGCCATATCATCATAACTGACAATGTATCACCTACTTGGCATAAATTGATAAGTACTTGTGATAATTTCGCAATATTGTACTCTTTTTTTTCTCTCACAAATTGCTTATCAGGTCATTACAGCATTCTGTGCAGCTGTAGAATTGCAATTGATGCTTGTAAGTAGTCTTATCAAATGTCTACAATTTTACTTCATTTTTGAATTGTTAATGAATTAAACTTTTGAATGACCAAAATTGACAAAAATTACATTGGCAATGACAAATTTTGATAAATTCATCTTTGACGAAGGCATGGATGTGGCCATAAGAAAAAGGTAAGAATTAAACTTTGAAGAGACATTTGTGTGTGAAGAATTTGCCAATTCCGCCACCTTTGTTCATGAATATTTGGTCATAAAATATTTCTACAGCCATTCTCCCTCTTCCATTTGGCTGGTGAAAGATATAGGCACATAGCCTCAGTATGAACTGGTCCGTCGATGCTTGTTGTTTGGTCAACATAAGGTTGTAACTCTTTAACGAGTCGCTGTTTCTTTTTAATTCAAAAACACATACTTACAGAATATACACAAACATTACAATCAGGGCTCAGGAAATCTGATAATTTGTTGGTTTAGACCGATTTTGAACTCGCGGGACCTATTCATTTTGTGCATTTTTATTAGTCCGAGAAGAAGCAAATTATCCAATTTTTTACCTAAAAAAATGTTTGCCAGACAGTTTTTCTTCTGATCGGTCCTTCATGAGTTTCTGTCCCATTATACCTCGACTGCACAAGTGTCCAGTTAAAATTGTTCAGTCCAGTTGAAATTGTTCAGTTATCAAAACAACCCCCATGGAAAGGTGTGAAATGAAATGTGATAACCGGTAGGCCTAACCTTTTGTTTGGCTGTGTTGCATAAACATTGCATTAATTTATGCAGCATGTGCTGATTGGCCGGCCCATTCTATGTCGCGTGGGCGGAGATTCTAATTGATCACCGACTTTGAAGCTGCTTATGTCCGTTATGAAAATAGTATGTTATTTCCTAATACGCTGTTCAAACAAGGAAGAAAGAGTTACATGTATGTGTTGGACTGTAAAACAGAAATGGCGACGCGATGTCAAGTTTGAAAAGCATGTCATAAAATTCTGAAAGACAGAACGGATATTTCACACACATGGAAGATGCATCGACTCTTTAGCGTAGCTGTTGTAATCTTATTTTCTGACTGGCATACAATGGGAACGAAAATGTAATAATCAGGGGGAGCAACTGCGTTTGGAAACCAGTAAATTTACCATAATTTACAAACATCAGTCGAATCGGAAGGTACAAGTAGGCAGTGATCAGGAAAAGGCGCAGTCAGAAAGAAAATCGTGGTGGGAAAAATAGGTACTTATACTCAGAGAACAAGTGAGCAGCTATTTCCCAATAGGCGCCCACTCAGTTACGCGAACTAAACTAAAATTATGAAAACATACATAAGGTTCAAACAGCACAAAAATTAAGTAACATAAAACAAATTAAGTAAGCTTACATAATTTTTCATTGGGTGTGTGACATTAAACATTTCCACAGAAAGACATTAAACCAGCCAATGAATATGCATAATATAGAACCTAAATTTTATTTTAAATGCACATACTGCTCTAGTTAGCACACAGCCTCACACATTGGCAAGTGTTTTTATCGTTGATGAATGCCCAACTTGAATCTAAAATTTTCAGCATGTGCGCATATGTGCGCACTCAAGGCATCTTGGCCGATGCTATTGTTACATAATTTTCTTTAATAAAAATCTATTGTCATTGTCAGGACTTAACAGGAAGACCTCGGAAACTTGATATTAAAATTGGTTAAATTTGATATTTTGCGTGTGCACAAATATTTTGAAATGCTGTTGCATCACTATCTGTTGACCTCTTTCGTTGATAAAAAGTCCATGTGATGCGGATTTACACCCCTCATGTCAGTACGATCAGGTGCATTCTTAATAAATTATCCTCACTTAACAGAAATTTAGCAAGTGCCTTACTCGATTAATTAGTGGAGACGCGATAAGATTCGATCTTTTGCCTAGGTAGTTTGGTTATGATGATGGGGTTCAAGATTATCAAATTGATTAGCACCTCTCTAGAGATTCTACATGACCTAATCGGTCCAAGGACATCTATGCCTTAGATGTAAGAAGTCCCTAAATCTCAGATTTGTGAGGACGAAATTTTCATGTTATGACTATGGGGCTGAATTTAACATTTATAGGTGAAGAAAAATATACACTTTCGTTTACAAAACAGTTTGGCTGATTTAACAGAATCCAGACAATGCAACTAAATATTTTCACAACCCACCCCATCTTTGGCGAAAATGAACCATTAGACTTTGAACTGATTTGCATTTGTTTGTCAACAGCACTTTTCAAGCAAATAAATATGGGCTTGTTTGTCATATGAATGCTGAACAATACCAGTATCCACACATTGATTGTTTATTGTTTTGTAATTATGCCCTCAACTTCGAAGAAGTTGAGGGGCATATGGGTTTGGGTCTGTCCGTGCAGTCAGTCAGTCTGTGATGCGTGAGCACTCGGTCAGGAACGTTAGAGCTAGGATCTTGAAATTTGGTATGTAGTTTGTATATGAAAATTAAGAGGACCCATATTTTTTCTTTCAGGTAAATTCAAGGGGCTTGGGGCCAATTCTGTGAGAGTTATTTCCCTTTTTAATTCTTGATCAAGAGAATAGATAGTGGATACCTTGTGTGCGCAACTCCTCCTACAGTTTTATTCCGATTCTCTTGAAACTTTACAGATGTTGTGACCATGCTTTGAAGATATGCATGTGGTTTGGATATAATCCTCAGATTAATTTTTGTCACTTTTTTCGCAATTTGAACTTAGCCATTTTTCGGGCATTTTGACAATGAAAGTGAATGGGCAGTGGTTACCTTGTGTGCGCAACTCCTCCTACAGTTTCATGCCAATTCATTTAAAACTTTACATGTATTATTGGCATGGTCTGAAGATATGCATGTGGTTTGGATATAATCCTTGGGTTATTTTTTTGTCATTTTTTTTCACAATTTGAACTTAGTCATTTTTTTCGGGCATTTTAGTGGATGGATAGAGGGTACCTTGTGTGCGCAACTCCTCCTACAATTCAATACCGATACTTTTGAAATTTTGCAGACATTGTGACCATGCTTTGAAGATGTGCATGTGGTTGGGATATACAATTTGAACTTAGTCATTTTTTGGACATTTTTACATCTTGAAAGTGGCTTACCAGTTGGGGGCATAGTGTTTCATAAACACATTTTCTAGTTTTAAGTTTATTTTGAAAGAAATGTTAGCATAGGGCATAAGATCTTTAATTTACAATCTTATAGTTTATTTCTAGGTGTGTTCCCCCCCCCCCCCCCCCCCCCCCCCCCAGGACCCAGCATGCCCTTTCATCAGTTTATGTGTTTTTCACATTCACACATTATATCAAAGTGGCATCCTGGGTCTAGGGGGGGAACAGTGTCAGCAAGGCGAAAATGTATAATTTCCTGAAATTTTCCATGAACTAAAATAAGCACAGTTGTTATGGACAATTTTAAAAACATCAACTCAGTGTAGAATTGTAAACATTCATGGTCGTATTTCTTGTCAAACCGGAGTCAGGGTGAGTATATTTAGGTTATGTAGATGTATTTATAGAGATACAGTACAGGTTCAAAAGTAAATTTGCTTTCAATCTATGCGTATGCATTAATGCTTAGAAATGTGAATTCCCAAACTTATGTTAAATTGACATAAATTATGTCATTGACGATCAAAGTATGCAAGGACACAATAATAATAAAGAAGTAGGCATTTTCGTCTTTGAAAGTGACATATTTGTCAATTAGGGAGTATCCCAATCTAAGGCATAGATGTCCTTAGTTTGTACTTATTCCTCCTCTCTTACACTTTCCTGCTTATCAAGCATACATAATCTTGTGTTCTTATCTGAGCACTATGACCTTCCCTTACACTCAGCAACATCAATTTTACAAAGACTGGTTAAATTTCTATAAAAAAACAACAACAAAAAGCAAAACTTCAAAGTTCTGTTCACAAAAATTTAAAAGACACATTGCTTCTCTGATATTTGACATCACACAAAGTACATGTAAACCGAAAACCTGTAAATATCTATTCAAGTATCATTTACATTTAGTAATGAAAGGACATCTATGCCTTAGATGTAAGAAGTCCCTAAATCTCAGATTTGGGAGGACGAAATTTTCATGTTATGACTATGGGGCTGAATTTAGCATTTATAGGAGAAGAAATATATACACTTTCGTTTACAAAACAAATTGGCTGATTTAACAGAATCCAGACAATGCAATTAAATATTTTCACAACCCATCCCATCTTTGGCTAAAATGAACCATTAGACTTTGAACTGATTTGCATTTTTTGTCAACAGCACTTTTCAAGCAAACACATATGGGATTGTTTGTCACATGAATGCTGAACAATATCCACACATTGATTGTTTATTGTTTTGCAATTTTAAGTTTATTTTGAAAGAAATGTTAGCTTAGTGCATAGGATCTTTAATTTACAATCTTATAGTTTATTTCTAGGTTTGTTCCCCCCCGGGACCCAGCATGCCCTTTCGCCAGTTTGTGTGTTTTTCACATTCACACATCATATCAAAGTGGCATCCTGGGTCTAAGGGGGGAACAGGGTCAGCAAGGCGAAAACGTATAATTTCCTGATATTTTCCATGAATTAAAATAAGCACAATTGTTATGGACAATTTTGAAGACATCAACTGTAAAATTGTAAACATTCATGGTCGTATTTCTTGTCAAACCGGTGTCAGGGTGGGTATATTTAGGTTATGTAGATGTATTTATAGAGATACAGTACAGGTTCAAAAGTAAATTTGCTTTCAATCTATCTTATTGCGTTAATGCTTAGAAATGTCAATTCCCAAACTAATGTTAAAATTGACATAAATTATGTCATTGACAATCAAAATAGGCAAGAACACAATAATAATAAAGAACTAGGCATTTTCGTCTTTGAAAGTGACATATTTGTCAATTAGGGAGTATCCCAATCTAAGGCATAGATGTCCTTACTATTCCCACCCCACACCTCAGATAAAAGTATGCATTACTTTCAAAAACTCTTTCTTACACTACAAAGGTCATATATTGACATTGTAATCAACCAAAACTGATACCTTCCAGTTAGGCAATCAAATTACAAAAGGTAACTAACTCTTACATACTTTTTGGTGTCAAGTAATAGTATGTCAACATCTGTTTTTTGTGTTGTTTTTTTTGTTTGTTTGTTTTTTTTTGCAGGCTGGTTGAAGATCGCTTGCAGGTTATAAAACTCATTTACTGCCTTTTTAGCTCACCTGAGCAATGTGAGCTTATAGGATGGCCATGATCCCGTTTCCGTCCGTCCGTCCGGCGGCGGCGGCATCGTCGTCCACCATTTTCAAAGATCTTCTCCTCTAAAACCGCTTGGCTAATCAAGCCAAATTTTATATGAAACATCTATAGGAAAGGGGAACCAATGTGTATATAAATAATCCAGGTCACATGACCAAGATGGCTGCCATGCCCATATATGGTAAAAACCTATAAAAATCTTCTTCTCCAGAACCCAAAGGCCTAGGATCTTGAAACTTGGCATGTAGCATAAGAGACTCAAGGTCCACAATGTGTTTATAAATCATGACCCTGATACAGCAAGGTCAACATAGGTTGCCAGTGCATTTGAATGGGGAAAACTTAAAATGTCATTTAAAGTGAAAGTCTTGCAGGAAATGGGCAGTAGGACTGAATATTAACGATTCTGAAAAAGATTGGTCCCCGGGAGCTCATATGCCCCCACCCTGGGGCAGTATACATGTATATTTCCATAATATTCAAACATCTTCTCAAAGCCAAATTTTATGTGAAGCATCTATAGGATGGGGTAACCAATGTATATATATATAAATAATCCAGGTCACATGACCAAGATGGCCACCATACCCATATATGGTAAAAACCCTTCAAAAATCTTCTTCTCCGGAACCGGTGGACCGATTTTAAAGAAACTCGGAATGAAGCATCGATGGCATAAGTACTACAATGTCTATATAAATCATGACCCTGTGGTGACCTTGACCTGTTTGACGACAAGGTCAACATAGGTTGCAAATGCATTTGAATGGGGAAAACTGTTAACATGTCGTTTGAAGGGAATAAATAAAATAGAAATTGGCAGATGGACAGAATATTGATTATTCTGAAAATAAATGGCCCAAGGGCTTCATCTGCCCCTGCACTGGGGCTAAATACCATAATATTCAAACATGTTTATTGGCATATGTAGCAGATCTCAGGTGAGCGTTTACAGGACCATTGGTCTTCTGGTACTATTAATCATTCCTGAACCCTACCTTGAATCCCCTTGCCACTTTGTTATATTCAATACATGCACATGTTTCTAAATTCTCTGGCAAAAATGGGCAACTAACCTAAGACACAAAGAACTACTGTATATAAACCTATTCCATTCTTTCACTGAAACTCCATCATGCACCATCACCATTTGTTGTGCCATTTATTGAGTTGATAGAGCAATAGTATGTCCCAGACTTTTGTAACAGTTTATAAAACAGCTGATGGACATTCCAAGTAATAGACATTTGGATGATTTGATAATATGAAAAATGGGGTATGCTATTGCTTTTTCACAAGCTTTTTTGTACTTAATTTTTTATGATTTTTTAGTTGCAATTTGCTCTTGAGTGCATTGAATCAGATCTTTGCACACTCTTACCAATGATTTAATTTGCATTCACCCAATGGTCAATCAAATTACAGATTGTTGCTCGCTGGGCTATTTCTTTTGTTTTGTTCAGATGTTTTATTTGTTATCTTTAAGTTGTAATTTTATAGTTCTTTATAGTTTTTCTTGTTTAGTTTTATAAATAGTTTAGTTACTGTATTTTTTATTATATTACCCATACATGATGGAAACATCTCAGTGAGAACTTTACCACACTCAGCCTCAGCCCTTTTTATGTTGTGAAACAGGAGCATTGCTGAGGTATAACTACATAGAGCAAAAATCACTATGCTAATTGTGAAACTTATTGTGGTAATAAGTGATATTTCATTGTGAATTACTGTAATTTCATACAGATACATATTCAAAACAGTGCAGTGGGTCATAAAGACTTTGTTAAATGTCTGTTAAAACAGCATATGGACTGTAAATATATAGCTACCTGTAAAATCTTGCCCCCCAAATAATTGAACAATAATATCATCTGAATGTACCTGTAATTAGCCTGTCAATTAGCTATATGATAATAGAAAATACAGATATTTTTGTATTTTTTCCTTGCTCTGAGGTTGAGCAGGCTCTATTATCTAAAGTCGCATTTATTGTTCATCTGACATTTTCATTTATATTTTCCATAATGATTATAATGAGTGGTATGCAACATGCATTGTGACAGAGCTTCTTCTTACAAAGTTTAAAGCACAAGCTGAGTGATCTCTTAAAGTAAAGGATCACCATCATAAGCAAGGTTGTATCCCAAAAGCTTAAGTTAAATGGCTGTCCAGGAATAAATCTGTCAACAAAATTTGTAATTTATGATATTAAAGCTATCTGCAAGCTATTTATGATACATACACTGTATACGAAGTGTGCGTTTCAGGTGGTACACCTGTGATAACAGTTTCACAGTTAACTGCATAATATTCATGTATTTGTGATCACTTCATGCTCTGTTTCGGTAAAACACCTTTGTATTAAATCAAAATATTTTTTGCAATACCGTAGAATTTAGCAGCTCAAATATTATATGAGCCGCGTCGTGAGAAAATGGGATTTTTGCCTATGCGAAAACAAAGGCGCAGATCATGATCAGCGCCTTTGTTTTCGCTACTCTGATAGTACAATTCCTCTTCTACTTATAGCCAAATTTTCAAGCCTCTAGCCTGCAGGTCGGTTTGTGTCAGACCTGGTCGGAAATCCCGAAGACTGGTTTTCTTGCGGCGGGGCTCATGAAATAATTACTGATATAAACAAGTGTATTTCCATGTTTCCTTTTTTTTTCACATTTGCTTTTTAGTTAGCTTTAGTTAGGTTATATAATGATTTAGAATCTGCTTTGCATATTAGAAAATAAAAAAATGACATTTGTAGCAAAAGTTTCCTTGTGTAGTAGTTTAGAATTATGTAGATGCAATTGTGATAAACGAGAATCAGTCAGTTTGAAATTAATAATTATGCTTTAACATATTTTGTTTTGACTACATGTGCTTGTTAGCTCACCTGAGCCGAAGGCTCACAGGTGAGCTTATAGTATACCCATGCTCCGTCGTCCGTCGTCTGTCGTCCGTCCACAATTTCAAAGATCTTCTTCTCTGAAACCGCTAGGCCAATCAAAGCCAAACTTCATATGGAGCATCCTTAGGAAGGGGGAACGAAAGTTTGTATAAATGGTCAAGGTCACATGACCAAGATGGCCACCATGGCTATAAATAGCAAAAACTTTTAAAAATCTTCTTCTCCAGAACCAGAAGGCCTATGATTTTGAAACTTGGCATGAAGCATCAGGCAATGGAGCTCTACAAAGTTTGTATAAATCATGACACTGGGATGACCTTGACCTTTTTTACGGCAAGGTCAACTTAGGCCGCCCATGCATTTGAATGGGAAAAAATAGGAAAATGTTATTGAATGGCAAAAAACTTGCTAGGAATGAGCAAATGGACAGAATATTCATGTTTATGAAAATATTTTGGGCCCAGAGGGTTGTCTGCGCCTGCCCCGGGGCTACATGTATATACATGTGTATGACCATAATATTCAAACATCTTCTCTTAAACGGCTTGGCCAATCAAAGCCAAACTTTATGTGGAGCATTCTTAGGAAGAGTGAATGAAAGTTTGTATAAATGGCCAAGGTCACATGACCAAGATGGCCGCCATGGCTATAAATAGCAAAAACCTTTAAAAATCTTCTTCTCTAGAACCAGAAGGCCTATGATTTTGAAACTTGGCATGAAGCATCAGGCAATGGAGCTCTACAAATTTTATATAAATCATGACCCTGGGATGACCTTCACCTTTTATACAGCAAGGTCAACTTAGGCCGCCCATGCATTTGAATGGGAAAAAATAGGAAAATGTCATTTAATGGCAAAACACTTGCTAGGAATGAGCAAATGGACAGAAGATTTATGATTATGAAAATATTTTGGACCCAGAGGGTTGTCTGCCCCTGCCCCGGGGCTATATACATGTGTATGACCATAATATTCAAACATCTTCTCTGAAACCGCTTGGCCAATCAAAGCCAAACTTTATGTGGAGCATTCTTAGGAAGAGTGAATGAAAGTTTGTATAAATGGTCAAGGTAACATGACCAAGATGGCCGCCATGGCTATAAATAGCAAAAACCTTTAAAGACACAGTTTGCTGCTTCTTTACCTGGGGTGGCCTGGTCTTATGACCCCTAATAAACAGTCCAGGAGGCATAGTGCACATCAAAGGCTTATCTTATCTAAGTGATTATGGGGTCATTGGTCTCTGCCTTGAGGGGGCCACTTGAAGGGAACTTTAATATAATTGAGAAGTGTCTAAAATGAAATTTTAGAACATGTTTTATTTTCTTATAGTTTCTAATCTGATTTTCAGTTTTTGCATTTAAAATCATCTTATTTTCTGAATTGAGCAAATGCTGAAATATAACCTAAATTCTATGTCAGAAAGAGCAGGCCATTGATCATTTTCTCAACAGCTCATTGAATGCTAATATACTTTCTAAAATATTTAACTGAAGACAAGTTTCGGAATAAGAACAGAATAATTGTTATTATTATAATAATATCCACATTTCAAATAGACATAAATGTGTCATGTCACACTACACATATAGGCTCCGTTTTTGTATCACTAGAATGATATCCAAACATTTGTGTCATAAATCTCAGAGAGACTTGTCACTCTATTAAAAGGTCCAACTAGAAATGAATGAAGTGTCATTAAAGTGCATTACATTGATGAAGTGGTCATCTGTTTTTCACACTTTCAACAAACCAACATAATTTTCATGTAAAAAATAATTTCTTATTTTCATGTAAGTCTAAGTCTGTGTTTGTTTAGTATCTTTCAAAACGTGTGAAAATCCTTGTTTCAATGTAAAATGGTTTTATGATAGTTTTCCTTGTCAATTAATCATGCAACATTCATTCATGTAATAAGCAAACTGGACAAACTGGATTAAGGAACCTTCTAAACTGTGAATAGTGCTATTAGACACAAGACTTTCAAGTGTGTTCCAATTACTCAATGAAAATGCTTCATTGAATTAATAAATAAATAAATAAATAAATAAATTTGCAATATTCTTTATTTCTGAATTAGACCCAAAGGGACAGGTCATCTCAATTACCAAAATGATGATGACAATAATCATAGATAAAAATACTATCTCTGTTATACAATGCATATTTCACAGGTATTGACTTTAGGTTCCCTTTCATGGCCCCTACCTGTAAAGCCACCCTTGCATTACCTGTGATTTCTTATCAGTAGTCTGCTGAAGGTCATTAGGGTGTTATGCAATGCAAAATGTGTCTTTAAAAATCTTCTTCTCCAGAACCAGAAAGCCTATGATTTTGAAACTTGGCATGAAGCATCAGGCAATGGAGCTCTACAATGTTTGTATAAATCATGACCCTGGGATGACCTTGACCTTTTTTACAGCAAGGTCAACTTAGGTTGCCCACACATTTGAATGGGGAAAATTGTTGCAATGTCATTTGAAGGGCAAAACTTGCAGTAAATTGGCAAGTGGACTGAATCTTTATGATTTAAAAAAGAAATTGACTCCAGAGGTTGCTCTGACCCTGCACTGGGGTTATATACATGTATATTACCATTCTGGTCAAACAAGTTTATTGGTATATATCTCAGGTCTCAGGTGAGCGTTTACAGGACCATTGGTCCTCTGGTTGAATGTTAAAATAACCATCATGAAAACATGACCATGAAATGTATACCCACACATACCCCACTTTTATATACTAAAACCGGGGTTTACAGGGGTATACCTATTCTTCTTATTAGCTCACCTGAGCCGAAGGCTCAAAAGGTGAGCTTATAGGATGGCCATACTCTGGCATCCATCCGTCGTCGTCCACAATTTCAAAGATCTTCTCCTGAAACCGCTTGGCCATTCAAAGCCAAACTTCATGTGGAGCATCCATAGGAAGGGGCAACGAAAGTTTATATAAATGGTCCAAGTCACATGACCAAGATGGCCACCATGCCCATATATGGTAAAAACCATAAAAAATCTTCTTCTCTGGAACCTTAGTATGTAGCATTGGGGACTCTGGCCCATCATAGTTTATATAAATCATGACCTTTGGTTGACCATGACCTATTTTATGGCAAGCTCAATTTTGGTTACATAGGCTTTTTAATGGAAAAAACAAGTGAAAACATTGAATTTTTCAGGAACTTTTGTAGCCTGTGCAGATACAGACAACATGTTGAGTTAATGAAGTGTTGTGAGTATAAAAGGTCAAGGTCATTTCTTGACCTTGGCCAAAGGTCATTTACAAATATAAAACTTAATTTTCTAAGTAACCACTTGACCAATCAAAGCCAAATTTTATATGTAGTATCCTTGGGATGGAGGAACAAAAGTTCATATAAACGGTCAAGGTCACATGATCAAGATGGCCACCATGGCTATAAATAGCAAATACCTTTAAAAAATCTTCTTCTCGAGAACCAGAAGGCCTAGGATTCTGAATCTTGGCATGAAGCATCAATGAAAGGAGCTCTACAAAGTTTATATAAATTATGGCCATGGGGTGACCTTGACCTATTTTATGGCAAGGTCAACATATGTCGTCCATGCATTTGAATGGGGAAAATTGTCAAAATGTCATTTTAAGGAAAAATGTTGAAGGAAATGGGCAAATGATTCTGAAAAAATTTTGACCTAAGGGGCAGGTCTGCCCCCACCCTGGGGCAATATACATGTATATTACTGTTATGTTCAAAGATCTTCTTCTCTGAAACCGTTTGGCCAATCAAAGCCAAACGTCATGTGGAGCATTCTTAGGGAGAATGAAAGTTTATATAAATGGTCAATGGTCTATAAATAGCAAAAACCTTTAAAGATTTTCTTCTGCAGAACCAGAAGGCCTATGATTTTGAATAAAAATAATTGTTAGATCCTTTGGAAGCAGTAAAAATACAAAGCTAGAAGATGGGCCATACTGTACAATTTCGGGTAATGAACCTTCATCAGTGACCCTTTATAAAACTGGCAGCGAAAGCCAGACATTTTGCTGCAATTTCAAGAATTTACATCTGTATAGTCTAAATCAAAGACTCAAATTCCCAAAGGGGCCAATTAATCAAAATACTGTTAAGATGATTCTTAACATATAAAAATTTGAAATACTTCATATATATTCACTGATCCCAAAGGATCAAAAGAAAAATATAATCTGCACTATGGATGATGTACGGGGAGACTTTTTAGGGCCGCCACACGGCACAACACCAGCTGCAGTAATAGCAAATAAAGATAATTCGGGTAATGAACCTTCATCAGTGACCCTTTATAAAACTGGCAGCGAAAGCCAGACATTTTGCTGCAATTTCAAGAATTTACATCTGTGTAGTCTAAATCAAAGACTCAAATTCCCAAAGGGGCCAATTAATCAAAATACTGTTAAGATGATTCTTAACATATAAAAATTTGAAATACTTCCTATATATTCACTGATCCCAAAGGATCAAAAGAAAAATATAATCTGCACTATGGATGATGTACGGGGAGACTTTTTAGGGCCGCCACACGGCACAACACCAGCTGCAGTAATAGCAAATAAAAATAATTGTTAGATCCTTTGGAAGCAGTAAAAATAAAAAGCTAGAAGATGGGCCATATTGTACAATTTCGGGTAATGAACCTTCATCAGTGACCCTTTATAAAACTGGCAGCGAAAGCCAGACATTTTGCTGCAATTTCAAGAATTTACATCTGTGTAGTCTAAATCAAAGACTCAAATTCCCAAAGGGGCCAATTAATCAAAATACTGTTAAGATGATTCTTAACATATAAAAATTTGTACGGAGTACGGAGTTTGATGAAAGGTTTTATAACGAAGCAAAATTTCATAAAACGCAATTAGAAGACAATATTGACGATCCGCTCTATACTAGTAATTACGATCTGAACTGTAATTTCACACTGGACGAGATAACCGCTGTGATAATGAATGCAAAGAGCAAGTCGGCTACTGGCATCGACGGTATACCTTATGGTGTTCTCAAAAATCCTCCCATAATAGCCTTGTTACACTCGTTCTTTCAGCTCGTATTCGATACCGGACTCATACCATTTGTTTGGCGAAAGGCCATTATTTTCCCAATACATAAGGATAGTACAACGGACAAACGCTTACCCATGAACTACAGAGGAATTAGCTTATTATCGTGTATATCGAAGTTATATAGCAACCTGATTAATAAACGCTTATCAAAATATCTTGACGAAAACGACATACTTGCCGAAGAACAAAACGGATTCCGTAAAGCCCGCTCATGTGAAGATCATATCTTTACTTTGAATAGTATTATACGAAATAATAAAGAAACTTTTGCGACATTCATTGATCTAAAGAAGGCCTTCGACTTCGTTGATAGAGACTTACTTCTTTACAAACTGTTATTGATACACGTCGACGGCAAAGTGTACAACACAATAAAGAATATGTATAGTAATACTTCTGCCTGTGTTCGAATCAACGGTAAACTCACTAACTGGTTCGACTGTAAGTCTGGTGTGAGACAAGGATGTAATTTGTCTCCTACGCTATTCTCTATTTTCATAAATGATCTAGTTGCAGAAATAAATAGCCTAAATGCCGGTGTGAACTTTGAAAATGAACAAATCTCGATGCTGTTGTACGCAGATGACATTGTTTTTATTTCCTCCAGTGAAGCTGAAATGCAACGTATGCTAGACACTTTACATCAGTGGTGTAAGAAATGGCGTGTACTCATAAACTCAACCAAATCTAAAGCAGTTCACTTTAGACAACCACGAAAGCCAAGGAGTTTATATCAGTTCAGAATTGGAGATAATTTAATAGACACAGTCGAAACTTATAAATATCTAGGCGTGATATTTCACGAGAAAATGGATTTTTCACATACAGCAAAAGCGTTGGCTTCCGGTGCGGGTAGGGCTTTGGGGAGCATAATTTCGAAAATTCACGGTATGAAAGAATTTGGATTTAGTACATTCGAAAAACTCTATGAGTCATGTGTTATACCGTTGTTAGACTACGGTGCATCAGTTTGGGGCTTTAAGTCATATACTGAAATAGATTCTGTACAAAACAGGGCTGTCCGATATTTCCTCGGCGCCCATCGCTTCTCACCAACGCTTGCGATTAATGGGGATATTGGGTGGTTGCCATCCACAATGAGACATTGGTTTCATATGATCCGGATGTGGAATAAACTGGTAGTAATGGACGATTCTCGCTTAAAACGTATGCATGTCCAACTTCGAGGGACAATCGATTGTTTCGCTAAATTACAGGTAAATCGCTAAACAGGGGAATTAACTGAGTTCTCTGGGAAAATCGATGCTACCTGTCAGAGTTCCATTCGTTACAACTATACCTGTATTATACCTTTAGAATATAGTCACTGTTGTCAAGGATACGTGCGCATACGATAAATGTCTAAATTGAAGGTTGCAGATTCTGATAGGTTTACCTTCTTCAAATCATGAAGCTATAATGACACTCTGATACCTAAATGTTCAAATGCGATAATATAAGCAGTGCCAAATCAAGACAGGTCTCTTCTTGGAAAATTTTAATTTCTGTTTTCGCTACATTAAATTAATTTGCTCATTTCACCAAATACTTAAAGCCTTGAAAACAAATAAATTTAAATGAATTAGACACGTACATGTATTTCATAATTTTATAATGAGCGTGTATGTATTTGTATGTGTGTATGCAAATTATCGCAAAGTCAATCAATTACATGTATGTACATGTGTGTACTTTATAAATCCAGCCACAGTTAAGGCTTAAAGCGCATGTAATAATCTAACTACCATCATTCAAATTTAACATGCGAATAATCAGAAAAAAAGCACAATTTTAATCAATTTAAAACGAAAATCATGATTTAATCATTCAAATTTAATTCTTCAAAATATGCGGTTTTCTTGCAACAGGTATAGTAAACTAGATTCGCAAATCATTTTTTTCTTATTTCACACGCATAGTCATTTTCTTTGTGTGAGCAACAGGTTTTAATCCAGCCTGGTCGGAAAATCTATATACAGTTTGTGTCGCGGCGCGTCAAGTTGGTACATAAATTATGCGTCCTTTAGTCCTTACAACAGACACGTGCCCTCAGGTAAATGTTTGCGCAGATTTGAGCCGCGATGCGAGAAAACCTGTCATCGGTGTTTTCGACAAGGTCTGACATAAACCAGGCTGTACAGTCATAGACAAGGCTAGAAGCTTGAACTTTCGGATTTAAGTAGAATAATAATTTTATTATCCGTGTAGCGAAATAAAAGGCGCTGATCATTTGTGCAGTTACTGTACAACTGTTCTGCGTCTTTGTTTTCGCGTAGGCAAATATCTTGTTTTCTCATAATGCGGCTCATTTTATAGTTTCATATACCTGACACGCTCAGGTAATTTAACGGATTAAGGGCTACAAACCAGAATGTTTAGCTTCTTTATTTTAGTTGATTTAAAGAACAAGTTTGTCCTTGATAAAGTATTGGAATGATGATTAAATTGTTGAAAATAACATTATAAAAACCTGTCCGTGAAATGTATACCCCCTTTATATAGTAAAATTGGGGTTGACATGGTTATACCTCTTTTTCTTATTTTTGACCTAAAACATAGATTGTAGGTAGTCGTTAGAACCGCCTCGGCGAGGCGATTTTAACGTGTACCCAAATCAATGTTTTGAACAAAATTATGAAAACTATCAACAATCTTCCAATGAAATTTTCATTGTTTTTTACAGCAGAAACAAATCTCTGCATTTTGCATGGGCAAGTTTCTGTAATGAAACATGCAGCAATCAAAAGCATACTGTGATTTTCGAAAAAAAAAAAGACATTCTCTCTCTCTCTCTCTCTCTCTCTCTCTCTCTCTCTCTCTCTCAACAAAGAAAATAATGAATGAAAAAAATATTTTAAAATAAAAAAAGGTGCAATATATCATCACAACAAAAAACGGGGTTCATTAAAAATGAAGGTTTTGTTCTTTCATGCATATAAATCCATAAACATAAAATTCAAGAATTGTTGTATTCTTTATTCTTACATCATCAATTAAAGAGGCTCTTTTCGAGAAAAGTCACAAAAATATAATTTTAGCATCTTACATGGCTTAGCATAGGGAAAGACTTGTAAAATATAATCTTGTCATTTATTTGGAGTCTTAGTGGTAAATTATTAATTTTGATTCTTTGAAAGATGTGATGACAGGCTGCCACAAATACCGTTCATTGTAATAACATTACTCTCAAAGAGCAATAGTTGGTGTCATAAATCAATTATAGACACGCGTGCTACAGTCAGTGGCTACCAATTCACACCTGACATTTAAAGATGCGCTATCACAATGTCAGTTTACTTTGAAAACTTTATGAAATGAATGATATTTTTCAGGCCTGTTATTCTTTAATTATACTACCTTTTTTATTTTTATTTTTTTATTACATAAAATATTTGTAATTGATAAAGTATACTGCTTTTGTCGAAACATAATCTAAAATTATCAATTCCTGTTTATCATGTATATTATTTAAATATATTGCATAAGGACGACAATAAATAAATTAATTAATTAATTAATAAATTAGTAAATAAATAAATAAAACTCGGTCAATCAAATGGATTATGGATTAGGGTACGGACTTACCTACAAATGCTAAGAGATTTACCTGTAGACTATTAAGATAGCGACATTAAAATCAATAACAGCGATTAGATGCGAAGCGTCGAAAAATTAATGAAAAATAGAATGGTTTGCTTGTTTGGATATTAAAAGGGCTATATTTATTTTTTGTTTATTTATACAAATTTCATATCAGCGTGTTCGCCATTTAATTGCGCATATGCCCCCGTTTGCACAGAAAAAATATTTACATTTTTAAAATAATTATGACCGGTTTTCTAACAGTGAACCCATTTCATACAGAAATTTCACTATATGTTTAATTAGTCCTAGGTTTGAACAAAAATGATGAAAAAGGTCCAAAAAGTACTAGTCCAAATTTCATAAAACTTATATCAGGACGTTTGGGAGGTAATAAGGAAAAACATATGTTTGCACAGGAATGATCCATCGATTAGTTTTAAAGATATTACCATAAAACCAACAGGTTCCATTGTAATTCCCTATTAACGTTCAAGCCAGTTGCCGATACCTGGCTGTCTTTAAAAGTCCCGTATGTTTAATTATGACTATGTGCAATGCCAAAATAACTCTTGGAACTTCGAAGTGAAGTCTATTTTCGATAAAATAGACATGACATATAGTTACGAAACGAAGGAAACAGTTGATATGTGTCTAGTCAAGCAAAAATTGTTTTCATACTATGCTGAATCATGGCCCGACAAAGTTCGTAACACCCCGAAACTGAGAACCTATAGACAATTAAAGACTTCATATGAAACTGAAACTTATGTAAAACTTAACCTACTACGTAACGAGCGGTCAGTACTTGCTCAATTCCGATGTGGTGTGTTACCACTTCGTATTGAGACAGGCAGATTTGTAGGGGAAAAACCAGAAGAAAGGCTGTGTCGTTTATGCAATTATAATTCACCAGAGGATGAGATACACTTTTTGCTTGACTGTACATTATATACTACCCTACGTGAGCAGTGGTTTAGAGACATTATTCAACGCTTTCCTGAGAATACTTGGACACAAATGGACAATCATGAGAAAATGAAACTCCTAGTTTGTTCGTATCCACGTCAAACAGCAAAATATCTGGTAAATGCGTTCTTAAAAAGACGAAGAACACTTTATAACAAATAACATCATATCATGACTATATATTTGTTTGAAAGGCTTCTGATAACACTTCGTATTTAATTTTGTACAGTATGTTGATAAAGTGACATTTGGGCCCATTGGGCCGGGTGCAAATTTTGTATTATAATTACATGTATTGTCCAAAAATATTCACCTGGTGTTGGGATGAACTCTATTAGCATATAACTATAGTTCGTTGCAATTCTAAATTTATCTTCGGAACGCCTCGTGATTGCTCATACATCATCGTGACTCTTCGTGAATGTTAGCAAGGTAAATGTATCGGTATATAAGGTTGCTATGCCAAGAAATTTATCAGGACTGCATAGCTCAAGTGGTAGAGCACACAGATTAAGATGATATTACTTTTCATTTTACAGATAGCGGTTCGAGTCCCACAATTGATCGCATTTTTTATTATTATTTCTTATGTACCCTATTCATTCTCTGTCGTATTAAAAATTTGTTTTTTCGTCAGTTTTGTGTATGTTTTTTCTCTATTTTTATATATACATGTATATATATTTCATACTCTAATTAATTTCATCTATTGCCTGGGAGACACTGAGCAATATGCCAGTTTCCTTCTTCTCCCGTCGAACTCGATCCACTATGCTGCGGCTCACACCCGTAACTTTTGCTGTTCTGTCCAAGAATGACCCAGAGCCCGGTGTCTGTTCTTTCTCGAAGGCGTCAGAAACGTTGAAAATAGTTTCTTTGGCTTGAGAAGATAAGAAATGGTTTGACTTCTGCTTCGACATATTGTCGATGTGGTTGTATGAAAACATTTATGTTGCACGATATGACACATGAAAAATTCAATAAAGCAAGAATATCATGTTCTGATACAGTGTATTTTACGATTGATTTTGAAAAAACGTGATGTGCATTATATTTAATAAAATAAAAGAAAATATATTTTTCATCTTCTATGGGATTCGAACCAGGGATCCCCATGTTACAAATCCAGTGTCCTTACCACTGAGCTATGGTCCTTGCGATACACGATGTTGCAAACTGCTTCTATACTGGGTACACATTCTTCCGTACTTTATCGAGTCTTACCGACGGTGCACGAATCAAATACGATAATATCGATAATTTATTATACAGCGTCATAGCGATTTAATTTATGCAATGCATAAAGGTCAACGTCTGGTGAATATTTTTGGACAATACCATTTACGTATGCATATGTCACTGTAATAAAAGATTTACTTACTTACTTACTTACTGTACGTCGATTCGCCTTTGGTCAGATATACTTCGGCTGCACGTGCAAAACGATTTGGCAACGCTTCATCGAACTTCGTTTCTGCTTGTACCTACCTGACCTATCGATGGAAACATATAAAGAAAACTTACAAGTCGCAAATTTATTTCATTCACAGCCTAACTGATTCTCAACGTGTAGCGAGTATTTTGAACTTGTAATAAATGACGAAGTTTGGGGATAAAACTGTTCTACACGTACACGTACAAGTTACAAGTTCATTTTCTCAACCTCTCTAATGTCTTAAATGTACTGTTAGTTTCGATAAACAAGAAAAGATATGACACAAGTGTCATATCAATAGCCTCAATTTTCTATCGCAGTCAATAACGTATAAGACAATAACGTATAAGACAAACCGCGCACCGAGCGTGTGGAAAAATATGTCGAATAGTTAATAAATGAAACAACACCAACACGAACTTAAGTCCAGTTTTAATTACATTTATCACTTTATCCAACGTTTCTCCATCTTGGATTCTTCAGGGATATAGTAAACAAGGGCCGTATATCATTTGCGCGAAAATCATACCGTGACGTTGTTTGAATTGCGCGTGAAATCGAGGTATCAAATGCGCGTATGGCCTTTAGGGTAAATAGCCGATAATCACTCAGGTAACCTATATTCACACTGGCTTTGGACAGATACGACCGTTATGTCAGTCATATTTTAACATGCTTTTATAGGTTTTAGACGTTTTTAAAGTGTTTTAACTTGTATTTTATCCAAGAATATCGTTTTAACCATCATGGATTTTAAAAGGACTAGGGCATTTAACGCCTGATTTTGGCCTCAGATTTTGCTAAAAAATAAATTTTGGAATTTAGGTGAGAAAACTATTCCTTAAAACAGCCATATGTCTCCTCTATTAAAAACAAGAACAAGTGATTCATTTATCCTACAAGCGTTGCCATGGCAACGCCCAGAAGAACCATAGATAGAGCACATTCTGCACTTTTTGGTCTGTTTTTGACCATTTCTGAACACATTTTTTAATTTTTAAGTGCCAGCCCACGCTCCGAACAAAATTATACTTAGCATACAATATCTCTGGATGATACTTCATAATTATTTCACAATAAGAAATTGTTCGTCGCGTGGGCCGGTAGTTGAAAATAATGGTGAATGGTGAAAAATAGACCCAAAATTGCAAAAAGGGATATTTCTATGGTTTTTGGAGCGTTGCCATGGCAACATGTGTAATTTGAATGTGATAGTTGTGCTAGAGTATATAAGCAGGGACATATACCTGCTATTTGCAATACGTTTCTCCTCAAAATTCCAAAATTCAGTTTTTATCAACACATGAGGCCGAAATCAGGCCTTAAATCCCCTAGGCCTTTCTGACACAAATAGTAGAAAGAAAAGCTTGTTACGCAATGGTTATAGTTATATAGTTATAGAATTGATGTTGTACTCTGACTTCCACCTCCCCGTTGGTGAGTAGGGGGCAACAGACGTTGAATTCAACGCTGGCTAACGGAAGAACTGTGGTTGAATCTCGCTATCATAACTTTGGTCTTGATAGCGAGATGCAAACGTAGCATGGGTATACCTTAAAATACCTGTAAAAGCAATTAATTTCCGCGCAATTTAAACGCGCATTTGATAGTCTTTTTTCCGCGCATTCGTAAAAAAAATCTGCGCATTTGATATATCGATTCGCGCATTCGTAAAAACGCCGTAAACAAGTATATGACGTCGCGCACCGTAAAACGCAATGCCACGTCAGATACGTTGTGAGAAACTAGCGGAAAAAATATACAATGCGACAGGGGCAAAAACAGCCCCGTAATTGTGAACGCAGCAGTTAAGCAAAAATTAAAAATCTTATAGAGACAAAACTATTGGATCGTGGGTGATTTTTTTTTTTTTTTTTTTTTTTTTTGAAAAATATGTCGCAAATTCAACCAATGTATTTCCATAGACATAGAGATACCTTGATTCAACAAACATCAGAAGCACGTCGGAGACACGTAACAAATGCGTTTAATACATACGTGGTTTGTCAGAAAAGCTCGTGTACACCATTTATATTTTCAACAGAAAAATGAATATATTTGCTTTTGCAAAAGTATTTTATTAGCAAATATACAAGAAGTTTTATTAAAATCTGACAAAAACACGTCATCTACAGCCTTTTCCCTGCACTTCCGAACCGAGTGCGGGACAAAGGTCAACGTCTCTATATGACGTTACTTGACATTTTAAGCCGCCAGCGCGTTATACATTTGTTTCAGGGTGTTTTTTTTTTTTTTTTTTTTTTTTAAACAAAAGATCCTTGGCTATCAACATTTTTATGTCTGTGTATCCAGCTGTCAAATGCAGTTACGCCGTACCAATTCTCGTAAAATTGTTCGTCCACCTGTTGGACATGTGTAACAATTTCTTGCGGCGAGCATGCCAGACAGGTGATCTTCCGTTTATCATCATAGGTGGACTTCTGAGCAGCTGAAAATCGACTGTGCCACAACTACTGTGAACTAAATAGTAACTGACAGACCGATGACGTTTCTGTTGTTTGTAACATTTTCATCGTATCTGTGGGTGATTTCCTTAACGAAACATACAATCGGCGTCGGCTGTTCTCCGACGTCAAATTACGCCATTATTTCAAACAGATTTTTCGGTCTGCTTCTGATTTTTTTTTCACATAAATCAAACTACACTGCCGCCAAGTCGGAATCTTTCTGAAACTGAAGTCAGTGTTATATGGTTTTAGGACGAAATATTTTAATGTTATAACATATTTAAGTGCCGTTTGACAGGGAAAAAAGTTCAAAAAACACAATATGAAAATCGTCACATTTTGTTGACGTTTTGGCACCTGTCCCGTGTGGCCCTACGTACGCTTAAGTAGAAAATATGTCATATTTAACGTGTTGATACTTCAGATTGAAACATATTCCTCAAATATGCTCATAAGATATTGCTGCTTATATTTATACAAAAACAAAAAAAAAACTTAAACAACATCACTACTTTTCCTGCTAGCCAAGGTGTCCACAAACCTCGTACATGTGCGTTCTGGACGCTTGGTGTACGTTAAAGTATTTTAAGCATGCAGCATGCTTAAAGCTCGACGTGTCTCGGGTATGTGTCTTGTACGAATAAGTTCAACACGCGTTACATTAAACGTTTGATACGAGCCTATACTGTATTGTGTGCTTAACATAACTGTACAAAAGTACATGCAATCCAAAATTTTCAGCATGCTGAGATTATTATACGACCTGTACACACCTTAGACACACGCTAATCATTTGTGACTGCTAATTACACCATAGAGACTATGGGCCCCCCTCCCATTGGGGCCTAAAGAAATAGATATAGGCTACTTGTGCCTCCAGGTAAAGCTAAATACACTGCTGACTGACCGTCTGATTACTGGTTAACCGCGCTTGTCTGAGCCTGCCGAGGAAACATTTCAAGTCAAACCATCCATACGTATAAGCCTTTTGGGTCTTAGTTGGATACTTATATTTCAAGCACTTGTTGGATGTGATGACATCCTCATTTTGGGTAAAAGTCCTGTAAAATGGAGGCAACATCCCAACATGACCTTAGCTGTTGACAGGGAGGTAAAGCATCAATTCAAACAAACAAATCACGCCAAGAGGTTGCAAAAGTGGTCGGAGATTTCTCCATACTTCCATGTTGTGGTTTTACTAGATTCTAGTAATTGATAAGCCGTAAGTCCTATACTATAGGTAAATAAAGTTTAAGAAGCAAATTTTCTTCAGTATTCAGCGTGTTGAGATTTTTTTCATACGTCAGGGTCGCGTTTGTCTTGTACGTTAATGTGCGACTGACTTTTCAAGATTGACGTGTATGTATGGGTATGGGTATATACTTAGAGGATATTTTACTTTTTTTAATTGAATACCAAATATATTTAATCGAGTGTGTTGATTTTGTACATTTTCCCATTGAAGAGGCAGGCGGTGAAAATGCAAAACAAAAAAAAAATATTGAAAACACAAATATTTTTGGTACACTCTTCCTTACGTTCTAAATAAAAAAATTAAGAACATGAACACCAATACTTTGTTATTTCCTAAATAACTGAGTTAAAGGCGTTAGAATTTCTGACGTGAAACACTTTTTAATGACGTCAAGTGAATGGAAACGTCAGAAGTTATCAGAAATTTACAATTAAAATATCGGCTGATATCAATCACTTGTGAAAATCATCAGATATCTCAACATACACTTTACATAATTTACACCTATGTAATACATTTATCTTTTTTGCCATTGAAGATACGGTTATACATCATTTCAAAATTCAATATTTGAGCCGCGACGCGAGAAAACCGGTCTTCGGGGTTTCCGACCAGTCTGACCCAAACCGACATGTACAGTCCCAGAAGCAGCATAGAAGCTTGAAATTTCGGATTTAATAAGAAGAGAAAGTATACTATCCGTGTAGCGAAAACAAAGGCGCTGATCAGCTTCGCAGTTACTGCGAAGCTGATCTGCGCCTTTGTTTTCGCATAGGCAAAAATCCGCTTTCTTGTGACGCGGCCCATTTGATAATGCAACATTCATCTGTCTGGGCCTACCAGTTATCGCCAGTACTGAACAACTTTTTTCAGCGTACTGCTGAATAGACTCCATAAAAAGAGTGAATAAAAACGAATGAAGAAAGAAAAGAAAGGCCTAGGGAATTTAAGGCCTGATTTCGGCCTCATGTATTGGTAAAAATTTGAATTTTGGAATTTTAAGGAGAAAAGTATTGCAAATAGCAGGTATAGGTCCCGGCTTATAAAATCTAGCAGAACTATTACATTCAAATTACACATGTTGCCATGGCAACGCTCCGAAAAGCATAGAAATACCACTTTTTGCAATTTTGGGTCTATTTTTCACCATTCAACATCATTTTCAACTACCGACCCAAGCTACGAACAATTTCTTTTTATGAAATGATTATGAAGTATCATCCAGAGATATTGTATGCTAAGTATCATTTTGTTCGTCGTGTGGGCTGGCATTTAAAAATTAAAAATATATTCAGAAATGGTCAAAAATAGACCCAAAAGTGTAGAATTTGCTCTATCTATGGTTCTTCTAGGCGTTGCCAGGGCAACGCTTGTAGGATAAATGAAGTACTTATTCTTGTTTTTAATAGAGGAGACATATGGCTATTTTAAGGAATAGTTTTCTCACCTAAATTCCAAAATTTATTTTTTAGCAAAATCTGAGGCCAAAATCAGGCGTTAAATGCCCTAGTCCTTTATTATGATAACAAAAAAAAAAAAAAAAAAAAAAAAAATATATAAGCGGCGAGATTCGAACCTGTCTGATTAGAAGACCGATGCTTAACACACTGAGCTAATGGGGCCGACAGACTTGTATCGGCATTACTCATGTTATTATTGACATTTATGGTCTATAAATAATAATCTAAAAATAGTTGCCATTATCGGCTGGTTTCCCGTTATCGGGTTTATGTTATATGTAAATATATTCGGAATAGGAACCAGTGCCATGCTTAATTGATACCGAACCATTTGATTACTAGAAAGAGAAAGAGAATCAGGCTATCTCGGCTTCATTCGTACCTTCGAGGTTATCATAAAAAAAACTATTGAAGTGACCACGGCAGTGTAGCGCTAAATACAAACCGCGATGAACTATTATTATTATGAAGAACAGACAGGCACTACAGGCATAATCAATGATAAAAATCATGTCTTAAGCATGTCGTTTATATATTAGAAACCGAAATAATTATTTGTATCGAAATAATTGGGGACGAATATGCCTAAGGCTTGCAAAGACCGCAGACTGATGACCGCCGACCGAATCACTACCCATGGCCTCTAAGCATTCTTTTTAATTTGAAACGTTAGTAATTTTCAAACTTTTAAGTGTCCCAGTTGATAAAACAATCGATTTACTTTTTGTATGTCTACAGCTTTACATCCTTAAATAATCATATTGACGAATAAACAATCTTTTAAAATCGGACTTCTTTTTTCTCGGATGGATATCTATATGGGCCTTTTCCACATTAGTTATAGCTATAGAATAGTACATTGAAGGGTTGAGGCTATAAAAAAATTGAAGGCTATCCCGACAAACCATGAGCGTTGTGCTGTTCATACATCGAATAATGTATACATGTATAGAGAAGACGTCTTAGTCTTAGAATGGTTTTTGTTTTATGTAATGGTGCTTTGTTCCGTTTCGTTCCGCAAAGTATAGTTATCCACACTGGTATTTATAAACAACGGAACGAAACGGAACAAACATTTTCTGGTAAAACGAACTTCAAGACTATATTCGAGCTCCGGAGAAAATAACCGCAATAGTTTGATTTATTATTATTATTCATTTTGATTATTAATTTGTACTGATAATTATGGCGAAGTGAACAAAATAGTTTAAAAGGAAATTTGTTTTTGTCCGTGCAGAACCTTTGTCCTTGGGTGGTATCATGGCATAAAAAAGTTCAAATATTTCTATAATTTAAGTGAACAAAAATGTAACTTCGAATTCAATAGGAATTATGTTTGTCCGTGCAGAAACTTTGTCCTTGTGTGGTATCATGGCATAAGAAAAGTTAAAAGATTCCTATGATTTACGTTTTTACATAATTGGGACTTGTTCCGTTTCGTTCCGCAAAGTCATGATAGTTATCCACACTGGTAGTTATAAACAACGGAACGAAACGGAACAAACTTTTGCAACACGAAAACGTACTACTCAAACAATCGGTTGCAGTCCAGCAGAAGAAACCTAGGTAACACCCGAGAACTTAGAGATATTTTTAGACTTACGTCCTTTTCAAGATTATTTCTGTTCTTATGAGACGGGCCAATCAGAAGGTGGGGCGATAACTGGAGTATCCCGAGAAAAAACACATGCCAACACACACGCAAGCAGAACTTGGCTTGTCTCACATTTGGCGAGTGCGGGGCTCGAACCCACACCAGACACAGCGGTGAGATGAAGAAAGAATGCATTCTGAGAAATTGAACACAGGGTTCCCACTGACTTTTGAAATCGAGGGTACATGTACATAAGCTCTTTTTTCCTCATTTTGTACCCCTAATGTGTAGCAGCATATAGACAGCATGTTCAATTTTGAGGGTACATGGCAATTTTAGGGGTAAAACCCCTCTTCAGAGGGTAAATGGGAATGCTGGAACATACGTATTTTATGCACGTATTGTCTTAAATGTACGGTTTGTTACGATAAAATAGTGTATAGAGAAGACGTCTTAGTGTAATGGTGCTTTGTTCCGTTTCGTTCCGCAAAGTATAGTTATCCACACTGGTATTTATAAACAACGGAACGAAACGGAACAAACATTTTGTAGTAAAACGAACTTCAAGACTATTTTCGAGCTCCGGAGAAAATAACCACAATAGTTTGATTTATTATTATCATTATTGTTATTATTATTATTATTATTATTATTATTATTATTTATTTTGATAATTAATGTGTACGTACAGATAATTAAGGCGAAGTGAACAAACAATAGGAATTATGTTTTTGTCCGTGCAGAAAGTTTGTCCTTGGTTGGTATCGTGGCATAAGAAAAGTTAAAACATTCCTATGATTTACGTTTTTACATAATGGGGACTTGTTCCATTTCGTTCCGCAAAGTATAGTTATCCACACTGGTAGTTATAAACAACGGAACGAAACGGAACAAACTTTTGCAACACGAAAACTGCTACTCAAACAATCTGTTGGAGTCCAGCAGAACAAACATAGGTAACACCCGAGAACTTACACATATTTTTTCAGGTTTACGTCCTTTTCAAGATTATTGCAGCTCGTATGGGACGTGCCAACTAAGTAGGTGTGGCGAAAACGGGAAACCCCATGAAAACCACCGCCTGTTAAACCCATTAGCAGAACTGGCTTGTCCCACACCAGACACAGCAGTGAGGTGATCGAATGATCAAGAGCTTTAATGACATCAGCCGCTCTTAACCACTCGGCCGTGAGGCCACCAGTTTTGTAAACAAAATTCTTATGCAAAATTGAGATATTCTGGAAACTATGCGTGTCGTGCGCGTTCGGTAATATATGATTATTTGAGCCGCGTCGTAAGAAAACGAGATTATTACACTGCACAGCTGATCAGCGCCTTTGTTTTCGCTACACGGATAGTAAATTTCCTCTTCTTCCTAAATCAGAAATTTTAAGCTTCTATATATAGCCTTCTTCGAGACTGTACATGCCGGTTAGTGTCGAACCTGGTCGGAAACCCCGAAGACCGGTTTTCTTGCGTCGCGGCACATATATGATAAGGAGACATTTTAAGTTTACTAAATTAAACGTATTTAGTTAAGCATTTTATGTGGGCTCGATTTGTTTCAAAATGCGTTTCGATTGGATACAAATAAAAAAAAGCTAATGCTATGAGTATTGCGCTATTCATACATCCAGCTAGAAAGGCATTTTAGTGCTAAAATAGTTCTGGTTTTATGCAGTCGTCTTGTTCCGTTTCGTTCCGCAAAGTATAGTTATCCACACTGGCAGTTATAAACAACGGAACGAAACGGAACAAACAGTTTCATGCAAAACGAACTGCAACATTGTACTGAAACTCCGAAGAAAACAATCACAATAGGTAAATGCATAATTATCATCAATAATCTAATTATTTAATTATCGTTTGTGATATTAAATCAAAAATATACTGCAAATAAAATTGTTTGGGCGGTGCTAAAATTATTTATGCAGCACTATTATCTATAAATGCGGTTAGATGCGGGTACTCAAGGATGGAAACGGATAACCCTTGATCGGTTTACACGTGTTTGCATTATAATGATGTTAGAGACAATAGATTTGATACGGATGATGCCGGTTACTTGCGTATAGAGCAACCACTGCTTTTGGTCAAAGTATAGTCATACTGTCACACACAGATGCCTGCGGATAGGTCTTTCGTATCTATCCATAATGTCCGTAATGGATAGTATCTTATCTACCGTACATGCGCGTGTCTTCAGTACTACGTATCGCAGTAACGTGTTATTATTCGGCAAATAGGTTAGTGTATGGGCGGCTCCTCATGAATACTTTATAAGACCTATACTTCTTTTGATATTGGTAAACGCTAAATAGACCAAAAGGTATACCGTTGAAAGATTCAACTCACCAGTTTTCCTTTAGAAAATAAGAATAAAATACGAATTTGCCTAGTCCGCTATACGAGTAGCTGATTTCTGACGGAAAATATGTGACACTACGCTTACTGAATTCGCCTTTTCTTCCCACTTAAACAGATAGACTAGCCGACCACGCCCAGATATGAATAATAAAGTTGCCGCCTATACAGTAACCTACTTCACAGCTGATAAACACGTGGTATGGAATGGGTGACGCACAATGAATTCAACACGAAGTTGAGATGAAAAATTCGAGTTTTCTCCTATACCATTTACTCTGTTGACTGATAGATAGGCGCAGTCAATGCAGAAATTGAACACTTATTGAATGAAAGTAACATAAGAAATCCAGGTTATTTCGTTTTCGCAAACACTTCCGCCCCATGAACATATAGTGCTTCCAACACAATACCATTGAAGTGTTTGCGAAAACAAAATAACCGGGGTTTCTTATGTTACTTTCTTTCAATAAATGTTAAATTTCTGCATGGGCTGCATCCATCTATTTTTCAGTAGAGTACATGCTATAGGAGAAAACTCGAATATCTAACCTCAACTTCTGTCTCAGTTGCAGTGTGTGTCACCGATCATTTACCGGTTTGTATGTAAACAATACCACGTGATTGTCAGTAGTGTACTTGGCTATTATATCTACTTTGATTTTTTATCCGTGTCTGAATTTTGAATCTTTACAAAAATTGGCCGTGTATCTAACGGACCCTGCAGATACGATACGCACAGCTACTGATGATTGCGTATACGGTACGAATAGCTACGGGTGATTACAAGTAAGATACGGAATCGATACGACCTATTTGCAGGCATCCGTATGTGCGAGTGTGACTGTAATTTGACCAAAAGCAATTGCTGCTGACGCCATAGCAAACGTCGCTATACGCAAGTAACCGGCAATATCCACATCTCAGTGATCGGTATATATTGTTACTGTCCTTATCAGGACATCTACTGACAAGATGAGAAAAGTCCCTAAAAGCCAAAAAAATCGTTGGGTACGTTTCGAAAACGCGTAACTTGATGATTAAAGCAAACTTTTCATCTGTATTATTGGGTATAAATGTAAACTGTACGAAAATGAATCTGGCAGCGCTCCCAAGTGCAAACAGGAAGAGATAACGCTTGATTGTTTGTGCCTATCCAAGTATTTACAATTTCTTACACAGCTTATGTTCATGGAGCGAAGCTGTAGTTTCCTATGTATTTGACTGTAAGTTTTTGCTATAAACCAAAGCAAAATTGATTGTCAATAAAAAAAACAGTTTTGGTTTTGTTGTTATTGCGCATGTGCATCATTGAAACATGTTTTAAGGTCAATCTGCTATCAGTCACACTTAAATACTTAACTTATGATGTTCCACGGTCTGGTGAACATCGTTCCCCCACTAGACCCAGCTTCTCGCTAACATATATCGTGTAAATATATATTATGTGTCTCCAGTATAAATGGGTAGAGAACATACTTCAAAACTAAAAATAGCAATGGTTCCGGTTTTTTAACACAATGATCTTAGAGCAGGGTCATGCGTAATAACAACAAGACAAAAACCGGTTTATGTCGACAACAACCATTTTGCTTCGATTTATAGCAAAAAATGCAGAAAAATACATAGGAAACTATATGTTTGCTCCATGAACATTAGCAATGTGAGAAATAAAAATATTTGGGTAGGTACAAAAACCACCTATTTGCATTTAGGACGGCTGCTAAATCCATTTTTATACAATTTACATTATACCCATTAATACAATTTAAAAGTTTGCTTAAATTACGTGTTTTAAAAATTGACCCCTCGGTTTTAGGCTTTTAGGTACTTTTCTCATCTTGTCAGCAGATGTCCTTATAATAAAGAGTTGTCCGTTTCCATCATTTAGTACCAGTAACTAACCACATCCATAGGTAAAAGTGGTGCTTAAATCATTAAAGTCCAAAAAGTTAAAAAATTCCATCCGCAAATACAAGTAATTACTAGTGTGACGGGGGAGGGGGCTTACTTCTGTATCTTAATATGGCTAGAAATTTGTTTTGTCTTCACGACACCGTTACAAAATTACGCCAAAATTTTGATTCCCGCACAGAAATGTGGTTTCAATGATAATGCCTATTTTTGCTTTCCCGTTTTATTGTTTCTATATATATACTATCTGAATACGTGGCGTTTGACACTGTTGACTGTTGGTCTTTCTTCCCATCTTGCTGATGAGACTGGGCGCCGAATAACGTTTCAGAAGCTGTCTCATGAATTATGGGCGATATGTGTCATGCCTTCGAAGTCTTCGATTGCGCTTACACCGTTGTCGGATGATGTTTTCGTTTTTTTTTAGTTTTAGAAAAAGGTCAAGTAGGCAATGATCATGAAAAGGCGCAATCAGAAAGATATTCACATCCAAAAACCGAGATCGGAAAAACTAAATTGACAACTAGGAAGTTATACTTAGAAAACATATCGTAAGCCGAGTGTGCTATTTCCCAATAGGCGGCCACTCAGTAACCCGAACTAAATATATATATATAACTAAAACTATGAAAACGTACATAAGGTTCAAACAGTACAAAATTCGACTCCAAAACACAAAACAAATAGAATCACAACAGAAGTATCGCCCCGGAACGATCAATAATATAAAATTACTGGGAGCTTAAATCGATTTTACAGAGCTCTAACCTCGCCCTCATCTTCTGCAGTGGTTCACAACCTTTAGTTAGTTGTTCGGTCCTCGTAGTGAATCTCTAACTAGTCAATGAATCATCAAGGACAAACAAATAAATCATGATAACCACCATGACGAATAAAAAAGAGGACTCACAGATTCAGTAAGCTGCCCGACGATGGAGATACCTGGGCGCCGAATAACTTACTTAATCCGGAGCAAAAGAAAAACACCAGTTAAACCCCGGCGATCCAAGCAACAGACAAGAAGCTCAGGCCCCAACTGACTAAAAACAATAGCTTTATTCGGGCCATCATAGAGTCTGACGCTCGACCCACCGGCGTGCAATTATAGAAGGCAGCATAGTTTAAAACTAAGCATGCAAGCTGTCGCATAACATTTCCTTGAACATGTGGATACTATATCTGATTCTAGATATTGGTCTGACGTTTTATGTTGCAACATCCCCGCCCGCTTGATTGACCTTGAGGTTAAGGTCAAACTGAAATTTTATGTTAAAGTTGTTAAAGGTTTACGAGTATATCTCTGAATCATTTGGATTAACCTGGTTTATACTTTGCTTGCTGTAAGATATTGGTCGGACATTGTATGTTGTACCATCCCGACCCTCTTGACAGACCTTAATGGTCAAGATCATCTGACACACCCGCAAACAGAACATGGCTTGTCTCACATATGGTTAAAGATTTAAGAACTCCTGTAGTTCTTCAAAATGTGGATAGTTCCGGTTGATACAATGCCTGATGTTAGGCACTGGTCTGTGCTGTTCCGCTCATACCTAAATTTTGATACTTTTTGATGCAAAGAGTGATTCATGCGAGCTACGCAGTTCTATGGCAGCCCTTTTTTTCCTTAGACAAATGATATTGGCTACCGAAGAATCGGCATGGAGCACTGTGTCAGTTGCCTCCGAAAACCGCAGCCAGGTGCAGTCGATGAAACAGTTTGGTTTTGTCTTTATACTGGCATTGGACGCGCACACGCATCTGAAAGAACAAAACGACATAATAATCATCATCCGCCTAGCTAAAGCTATGGTGTATATTCTCTCACCGTTTATTTTATAAAAGCGAGTTCTTGATGTAACGATAAGACACGACACGGCCAACTTTATCGGATTTGCAGACTGAATGAATATTCTTGCATGGCATGAACCAAGACATGACCAACAGTCCCGAACACGCAAAGCGATAATTCGTTTTCGATAACAGGGCGTACACATTCTCGCAACCATACAGAAACAAATCAAAATGATTAAATTGTCTACCACTGATTTTGATGCAACTGCTATTTTCTAATGAAATTTTCTAAAAACAATGCTTAAATAGCTTACTTCTTTGGTAACGCATACATATGCATATCAGTGAGCTCCGCGTTTTGTCAGCATCATCTTATAATTTGAAATCACAGGATAACACGTTATTCTGTCACTGGAAGCAGCCATATTGAAATGCTGAGAACACGCTTTGTTCCATGTAATACGCGTGTAGTCACTAGTGTCTGCCGGGGTAAGGGTATATACTTATTCATGGAGTGGAGTCTTTGAATGGAAGTGTTTTGGAGACAGAATGGTGTCATTTTTAAAGACCAGAGAATAACAAAAGTTTGACTACTGGGCTTGAGATATCAATCTCAGGAAGTAAAGAAAAAGGTATAATCAAACTATCTGGATTGTTGTTGTTGTTTCAGTGTAAAGCAAGCTTTTTTCACAAGGTGTAGTACTTATAGACGGTGAGCTCTAATCGCCCTGTGAATGAACTTGCCCAAAGAATGACAGTGCCTTATTTATTTTCTTAGGTTGTGTGACATTTTAATTGAAAAATGTATGAAAAATCTCTAATCTTGAAGATTTTGGACGTATAAAAATTAATTTGTACCTTTAACTCGCTTTAGCAGTCATACATTAGCGCCGGCGTGACTGAGGCGTGTGTCGGACGTATAAAAAATCTCAAAGTTTTAGAGTACGTTTGTGTTACGTCCCAGACACGCTAAGCACGCGCTACGTACGCGCAGCAAACGTTCAACGCGCGTCTCACACACGCTTGGGGCACTACTGAAGCAATATCTAATAAAATGGGAACGTGCATGTAGCGTACACTGACGTGCCTAAAACGTATGCCAAACGCATTCGAAGCGTATTCAACGCACCTGTAGGGCGTGTGGAACTTATTCGAAACGTTTAAGTCACACGCCGATCTACTACAAAATTTTAAGCATGTTTAAAAAAATTTTGATCCCAAACGCGCGCACGAAACGCGCGACGATTTTAAGCGATGTACAGTACGTGACGCGCATCGGACGTGCACCAAGCGTACCCAACGTGCTCGTAACGCGCTTTGAACGTGTCTCCGACGTGCGGCTGGCGTGTGTGGAATTTTGCAATTTTTTCAACACGCCCGGCGCGCGTTTCACTTATACGCTAATGTGTGACAGGTGAAAGTGGCGACTGTGTCCGAGTCTTCGAAAATCATCCTTTGACTTGAAATGACTTTGAACTTCGCTCCAAAACCACACTACAGCCCACGGCTCCAGTCCACTTCATGAATTTGTACATGTCGACAGGCAATATCGATGACTGATAAGACTATATTGTAGCCAGCCAGCGACAAAAAGTATCAGATGCTTGCTAATGCTTGAACCTTCGGACAGACTGCTGTGATGATTTTCGTTGCATTTCATTATCTTTAAGAACACCACTTGATACATCCCAAGTTCACGTATTATTCTTATTTTTAATGTGCACGCACTTGCGGTTTTGCATAAACTGACAGTCAGCCGAAGGTGTTTCCTGCATCAAGATTTTAACATGTTTAATAAAGTCGCATTCACTGTGCTGATTTCGGTTAAATTGTGCCGCGGTTACTGGGGTCTGATAAAAAAAAAAAAAAAACTAAGCGCATTTATAAATAATCATTATGGGATGCTCGTATGATTTTATATAATAATTAATATCTTGTTCCGTTTGTTCCGCAAAGTATAGTTGTCCATACAGGTAATTATAAACAACGGAACGAAACGGAACAAACATGTTGCGACTACAAGAGTTTTTAGTTTGTGTTTGCGGTGCGTGTATGCGCTTATTGACTGGCCGAGTTGCAGTTGTGACTTTGTTATCTTTGCTGAGACTGAACCGGGTCTTCATACACGTTGTACGTCGATAACGGCTTTTGTCAGCATCATCTAAGTTGTGCTGAACGACTCAATCCGACAAGAACATGGTTTAATTGACTTTGAACCCATGGCCTTTAGCTGTAGCATTCCACATGTCTATCGGGCGCCGCTGTTTATATATGTTATTGTTCTGGTTCTACTTCGTCTAAGACAATTATGACTATACACGATTCTACCAACAGTCTGTATTTTTTTTTCATTTTCAATACGACAAGGTTCACCCAAACCTGGTTAATAATACATATATACATACATACACACATAATTGCCAGTGAATATTTTGTTCACATCGCATTATACGTCGGCACAAAGTACGACATATGAAAATAGTAGAGTAGTAGTAGTTTGCTCTCTCGGGTGTTGAAAGATACAGTTGCTGCTGCAGTATGTTTTCATACCACAATATGTTTGTAATAATAATAATAATAATTATAATAATAAATCAAAACTAGTGTGGTTACTTTCTCCGGAGCTCGAATATAGTCTTGAAGTTCGTTTTACTACATGATGTTTGTTCCGTTTCGTTCCGTTGTTTATAAATACCAGTGTGGATAACTATACTTTGCGGAACGAAACGGAACAAAGCACCATTACATAAACCAAGAACTATTCTAAGACTAAGACGTCTTCTATATACATTATTCGATGTATGAACAGCACAACGCTCATGGTTTGTCGGGATAGCCTTCAATTTTTATCGAAACAAAAGTGCATTTAAGACAATAAGTGCATAAAATACGTTTGTTCAATTCAGGCACAAAATGCATTCTTTCTTCATCTCACCGCTGTGTCTGGTGTGGGTTCGAGCCCCGCACTGGCAAAAAGTGAGACAAGCCAAGTTCTGTTTGCGTATGTGTTGGCATGTGGTTTTTCTCGGGGTTCTCCAGTTATCGCCCCACCTATATATACTGATTGGCCCGTCTCATAAGAGCTGAAATAATCTTGAAAAGGACGTAAGTCTAAAATTATCTTTAAGTTCTCGGGTGTTACCTATGTTTCTTCTGCTGGACTGCAACAGATTGTTTGAGTAGTACGTTTTCGTGTTGCAAAAGTTTGTTCCGTTTCGTTCCGTTGTTTATAACTACCAGTGTGGATAACTATACTTTGCGGAACGAAACGGAACAAGTCCCCAGTAAATCATAGGAATGTTTTAACTTTTCTTATGCCATGATACCACACAAGGACAAAGTTTCTGCACGGACAAAAACATAATTCCTATTGAATTCGAAGTTACATTTTTGTTCACTTAAATCACGGAAATGTTTGAACTTTTCTTATGCCATGATACTACCACCCAAAAACAATGGTTCTGTACGGACAAAAACATATTTCCTATTTAAGCTATTTTTTGTTCACTTCGCTTTATTATCAGTACAAATTAGTAATCATAATAATAATAATAATAATAATAATAATAAATCAAACTATTGCGGTTATTTTCTCCGGAGCTCGAATTCAGTCTTGAAGTTCGTTTAACCACAAAATGTTTGTTCCGTTTCGTTCCGTTGTTTATAAATACCAGTGTGGATAACTATACTTTGCGGAACGAAACGGAACAAAGCACCATTACATAAACCAAGAACTATTCTAAGACTAAGACGCCTTCTCTATACATTATTCGATGTATGAACAGCACAACGCTCATGGCTTCGAAACAAACAGTACATTTAAGACAATAAGTGCATAAAATACGTATGTTCAATTATAAAGATGTGGCAAACTCAAAATGCATTCTTTCTTTATCTGCGATATATCTACTAATAACACGGTATGCATAGGTTTTTCAGAATACACCAGTTTTGCATTAGGGTTTTAAATGTCAAAATTTGGTGGTCCCCTAGGCCGAGTGTCTAATAACGCTTTCATGATTGAACGTTTTAAAAATCCCAGATCACCGCTATGTCTGGTTCCAGATCTGCATGGGACACATCTGAGACAGACAAAGTTCTGCTTACGGGGTTTTCAGATGTATTTTCTCTTGGTTCTCTCGTTTTCGCCCTACCTCCTGACTGGGTCGTCTTATATGAGCTGAACTATTCTTAAAATGGGTGTAAACTGTCAGTTCCCTAGTTTAACATTTACACACGTTTGTTCTGCTGGACTCAAACAGTCTTATGTAGTAGTACGTTTCCGTATTGCAAGACTTCTGTTCCGTTCCGTTCCGTTGTTTATAACTACCAGTGTGGGTAACTATACTTGGCGGAACGAAACGGAACATGTTAACATGTTCCTGAAGAGTTGAAATTCAGATGACCTCATATTAGTATTAGGTAATCTGATATTAGACATTTTTCACTTTTGAACGTAAATGTTGCTGGCGCGTGCGGTTACGATTTTCGGAGTGATGGGGGACGACTCGTGAGGGCATATTTGAGACGATGACGAGGGGCGATATGAATAATTACTTGGTAAAAACTACCTATAGCCTAACGGAGACCAATTAAACAAGACAGGCAAAAAAGACATAGTCCACGACGTCTTACTCTGTAGCTCAGTAGGTAGCATGTATGGAATAAAACCAAAAGGTCCTGGGTTCGAGTCCGGCTAGGACAAAAATTCTTTTTCTATTCTTAATTGCTTCCTTTTTTCGCATCTGTGACAATATAGCTTAGAAAATGAAAAAGAAAAGAAAAGAAAAAAAAAAATGCAAAACTCACAAAATGCAATACTGCATTTAATACTAAAATCGTTAATTTGTGGATTAAAGTGTGTAGTGAGAAGGCAGTCCGCGCGTATAGGTTTTTTACTCAGTCTTGTTGTCTTTTTACCGATTTAAGCCGGTAGCTTGATCGTAATCGGCAGAAGAGCGGACCCGCGACCGATCCTCACGTCAACATTTATTTTCTGAAGGCTGGTACAGATAATGCGGCTAGGATAAGTTGACCGCCTCTAATGACTTAGCGGCCCGCGTGGCCGAGCGGTTGAGAGCGCTGTTTCTTAATCACTCGTTCATCTCACCGCTGTGTCTTGTGTGTGTTCGAGCCCCACATTTGCGACATATGATACAAGCCAAGTTCAACTTGCGGGTGTGCCAGGTGGTTTTTCTTAGGGTGCTCACGTTTTCACCCCACCTACTGGTTGGTGAGCTGAAATAATCTTGAAAGGGACGTAAAACTGAACTAAAATGCGCAAGACAATAAATCAAATAGTATAGTGTACATGTTCAGATACATGTATATCTGTGTTTATTAGATGTAAAACTACAGTTTCACGTGCTGTCTCGTGAGCGAACATAATTCATTCTGTTTATATTTCAAACAGATTATCAGCTTGATGTCGAAGTTTCGCTCATTCGACAGTCATCTGCATGCCATACGAAGTGCGATGGAGGCAACATCCTACATGTAGCTACATTTCGCCAAGCCACACAACTAATTTTGTTTATTGTAGACCTTCAACAGTAATTCAGCCATATCCAGTGTGCTGGTTACGATGTAGTAAATTAATTTGGCAAGACATAAGTTTTCTTTTTGATCCATATTTATTCTGTATGATATTGTATGCGTGTTGTTTACCTGGTTGAATTCAAATAAATATGATTAAAATAAAACTAACACAATATTATTTTTATGAGTTGCTAAAGTGTTTCCATAAAGCACTCCATGTCGTAGTGGTTCAGTCAGTCGCCTCATAAAACGGGCCGTGCGTTCAATCCAACGCGCGTAACTCCGTCTTTCGGTCGAGACCAGGGTCCAGTACGTAGATAAATAGTTGTTATTTGCACGTGAGACCCCGATTATTCCTCGTTATATGGTTTACATTAAGCATGCGTGCATGATGGAATGTAAATGCATTTTTTTTCTTATAGGCGCGAAGTGTTCATTGTCTTGGTGATGGTTGTTGCCAAAGCGATATTGCTTTTTTCAATTACTCCATTTTATCACATGTTGTGTGATGTTGCATCAATCTTTGCTGTAAGGACCTTTGTTGTATCGCAGGCATTTACGATAGTGCTTATACTGATAGACAATTCCTGAATATACATATTCATGCACAGTATGTCACGCAGACATTTTACGTGCTCAATTTACCGGCTTTTTATATGTAAATGTAAACGAAACGACATCCGTGAACCTAATATTGTGCTGTGTTTGGCTGTTGAATTTTGTCCCACGGCCCCTCGAAAAAAAAAAAACACAAAAAAAAAAAAAACAACAAAGATTTTATCAAGCAGGATCAGTTATCAAACCACATTGCTGCTTGACAAGCCGAAAACAGTTAGTGTTAACGGCATGTGTTCGTCCTTTTAAACCAGGGACCGCGGGTTTGATGCCGGGATCCTTAAGTCTGTCGGATGACACTATAAACTGATGTCTCGTTTCCATATGACCTTTGCTGTTGGATTAACGTTAAACCTCAAATCAACAAACCAATTAAATTTATTATTTATGTAAATTCTGATTGAGTAAGAAGCTTATGCGCATTAATGCTCGCCCGATTCCGGACGCAAAAAATGCCCATATGAGTAAGGTTAAGAATGATCAAGGTGTTGTACATGTAGCTCTGTTGTCAGCATGTGTAAAATGGTGCCGTGTATCTTGACGCTAGCATAACAAAACCTTAACAAGCAATATACAGTGTTTTTAAAGTTGTAAAAAATGAAAATTTTCAGTTCAACATTTTTATCTTTTTATTTTGCTCAAAACATAGATTGTTGGTACACGCTAAAACTGCCTCGCAGAGGCAGTTCTAACGAGTACTCACAATCTGTGTTTTTAGATGCATGGGCATCCTAAGTTGACCTTGCCGTAAAATAGGTCACTATCATCCCTGGGTCATGATTTAGGCCATGTATAAACTTTGTAGATGCTTAATGCCAAGTTTCAAAATCATAGACCTACTGGTTCTGAAGAATATTTTAAAGGTTTTTGCAGTTTATAGCCATGGCGGCCATTTATACAATCTTTCGTTCCCTTTCCATGAAGTGTGGGTTTGATCGGCCATGCGGTTGCAGAGATGTTTGAATATTTTGGTCATATGCATGTATATAGCCCCCGGGCAGGAGCAGACACACCCCTGGGGACTAAATGTTTTCATGGACATAAATCTTCAGTACCTTTGCATGCTCATCGCGAGTTTCCACCCATTTAATTACATTTAACTTATTTTCCCCATTTAAATGCATGGGCGACCTAAGTTGACCTTGCCATAAAATAGGTCAAGGTCATCCCAGCATTATGATGTATACCAACTTTGTAAAACTCTATTGTCTGATTCTTCAAACTTAGTTTCAAAATCATAGGACTTCTGCTTCTGGGAAGAAATTGTTTTAAAGGTTATTGCTATTTATAGCTATGGCGGCCATCTTAGTCATGTGACCTGGGTCATTTATGCAAACTTTCGTTCCCCCTTCCTAAGAATGCTCCGCAAGCAGTTTAACTTTGGTTTGCCATTTGGTTTCAGAGGAGAATATCTATCATGGAAATTGTTGACGGACGACGTCGGACGGACGATCGGCGCATGGTCATCCTATAAGCTCTCTTTTTGAGCCGAAGGGCTCATGTGAGCTTAAAATAGGTATACCCATGCATACCAAAGTTTTGCTGTATAAAAGTGTGGCTCATGGGGTATTCACGGACACGTTATCCTGATATGGATAACCGACCATGCTCGAGATGACTTGAAATATGTCAAAACGTTGTAAGGCGTAGAATAAAAAACTGCACATAAAATTAAAGATCAACTTATGTTTCAAATCGTAAATCATGCCATGTATACATGTATAAAGTTTTCTGTGCGTTCACGAAAAACACGTGAAAATGTAGCTTAGCAGAACCAATGTACGTATATACATAAGCCAGTATGTAAAATGTCACATGGCGATAACAAATAGTTGATATTGGTTTTTCCCACCAACAGTTATGGTCATATGAAGCCGGGACCTCGGTTTATCGAACGAGCGACGCCTAGTTATACACACGAGTGTCTAAAATAATCGAATTCTGCATTGGAAGCTTTTAAAATGGAGGCATTTTATTCGCGCCAAGCATTTGTAAATCCGACTTGCATTGAACGAGTAACGCATCTTTAATGGCAAACATGATAAGTGATATATATATGATGCGATTTTAGAAAATATTTCGTGTCAAAGGTCACTTCTGGTTCCTTGTTCCATCAGAATTAGACAGTTTAACGGAAAGACAACAATTTTCATTTGTAGGCGTTTCGTTCTCGCGCTCAACCTGCGAAACGAGTCAAATGTTCTTATTAAAATCATTTTGTCTTATATCAACTACGTATTTATTTTTGCCATGTGATTTTAAGAGGCGACTGACTGAGCCACTGCGAGACAAAGTCCTCTACGGAACGTCTTTGCGTGAGTGTGTGTTTGTGAGTTAGAGTGTGTATGCGCGCTTAAAATTCAGAATATTGTTGTCCTGTTTTAGGATTAAGCAAGGTTCGCAGCACGTTTGATCAGCTGGCTAACCTGCACTCCGATACACTTCGTGACCTCGCTCCTTTTCTGTGTATGGAGAGGTCTAACAGAATACCGATGGAAATATTCCGTCTAGCAACACGTAATGAAAACCAGAGGACCAATGGTCCTGTAAACGCTCACCGGGGGTCCGGACACCCCCCCCCCCGGAATCTGAAATGTTTACCTAAAAAGGTAATTTTGGGATTTTTTGGGGGGTTGGACCCCCCCCCCCCCTCGTCTGCAACAATATTTTACCATTTTGGTTGGACCCCCTCTCGTAAAAATGTCTGGATCCGCAAATCAAGGCCATCCAAGGGTCATCATTTTATCAAATTATGATGGGCTGGAGTCATCGATGCTACATACCGATTTTCGTGAAAATCGGCCTGCCGGCTCTGGTGAAGAAGATTTTTGAGTGGTTTTAGCCATATATGGGCGTGGCGGCCATCTTGGTCATGTAACCCAGATTTCACAAACAAACTTTCGTTCCCCCTACCCATAGATGCTCCACATAAAATTTCACTTTGATTGGCCTAGCGGTTTCAGAGGTGAAGATTTCTTTTTATATATTCAGTTTAACGTCTCTTTCAAGATTAATTTCAGCTCATATGAAACGGGCCAATCAGTAGGTGGGGCGAAAACGGCAGAACCCCGAGAAAAACCACCTGGCACACCCGCAAGCAGAACTTGGCTTGTGTCACATGTGGCCAGTGTGGGGCGCGATCCTACACCAGAGACAGCGGTGAGATGATCGAGTGATTAAGAAACAGCGCTCTCAACCGCTCGACCACGGGGGCCGCCATGAAGATGTTTTAAAAGTGTGTATGAACAAAAGACTGGTCAAGGTCAGGAGATGACCTTGACCTAAATTAATTACATACTTACATCTACTCCATTTGTTGTCTGCATCTGCCTTTTTTCAGGTCTCAGGCTGCAATCGTTTTCGAAAAATTCATAGTTTTCACTTTTTCCCATGTAACAGCCTGTTTCCAAAATTGAGCTTGCCGTAAAACAGGTCAAGGTCATCCCAGGGCCATCATTTTATCAAACTATAATGGGCTGGAATCACTGATGGCGGCCATCTTTGTCATGTGACTCGGATTTCATGATCAAACTTTCGTTCCCCCTACCAATGGATGCTCCACATAAAATTTCAACTTGATTGGCCAAGCGGTTTCAGAGATGAAGGTGTATGAAAAGTGTGTATGGAAAACAGACTAGCCAAGGTCAAGAGATAACCTTGACCTAATTTAATCACATACTTTTATCTACTCTATTAGTTGTCTGCATCTAACTCTTTTCAGGTCTCTGGCTGCAATCGTTTTAAAAAAATCAATAGTTTTCACTTTTTCCCATGTAAAAGCCTATGTTTCCAAAATTGACCTTGCCGTAAAATAGGTCAAGGTCATCCCAGGGTCACCATTTTGCCAAACTTTGATGGGCTGGAGTCACTGATGGTAAATACCAAGTTTCGTGGGAATCGGCCCGCCGGTTCTGGAGTAGAAGATTTTTGAGTGGTTTTTACCATAGATGGGCGTGACGGCCTTATTGGTCATGTGACATGGATTTCGCGATCAAACTTGAAATGCCGCTACACAAGGAGGCTCCACATAAAATTTCAACTTGACTGGCCAAGTGGTTTCAGAGAAGAAGATTGTGGACGACGACGAAGACGGACGACGGACGACGGATCATGGCCATCCTATAAGCTCTCCTTGTGAGCCTTCGGCTCAGGTGAGCTTAAAAAAAGACTAGATGTTTCTAAGTTATATAATCATTTATTTACTTGAAAATAACATTGTGTTAGTTTGAAGATTAATTATATTTATTTGAAGTCAACCAGACAAACAGCACGCATACTACAAGAGAATAAATGAGGATCATACAGAAAGCCTGTGGCTTGCAAAAATCATCTAAAATTCGTAATTATCGCACTCGATATGGCTGAAATACTGTTGAAGGCCTACAAAACCTCAAATTATTAGTATGGCTATATGCATAATGTAGTTAGGATATCGCCCTTATGACATACAGATGGGTGTTGTATGGGATCAAAACGAAACATCAACCAAATAAACCCCACCAAGCTTTCGAGTATCTGTTTGAAATACATGTATAAACATGCCAAATGAATTATGTTCGCTCACGAGACAGCACGTGAAACTGTAGTTTTTACACCTTATATATATACATATGTCTGTACAGGTACACTATATATACTATTTGAGTTAGTGCCTTACGTCCGCGGAAAACATTTAAAGTCATTCAGGGTGGCTAACTTATCCTAGCCACATTATTCCTGTACAAGCCTTCAGAATATGAACACTTTTATGTCCCTAAGAAAGAAATATTGACATGAGGATCGCTCGAAGATCAGCTCTTCTACCAAAACAAATACGATCGAGCTGTCGATTTCAACAGGTTAAAAGTCAACAAGAGAGAAACATTAATGTGAGGTGCCGTCTCGCACTTCAATTCCTTTACGATTTAAGTATTTTATGCACAAGGCCTTTCCTGATTCTTGCATTCGCCAATAAATATAATCAGCTGATAATACATTTTTTTTGTTTCCTTAGCTTTGTCACAGGGGAGACAAATAAAAAAAAGAAAAAAAAGCGGTCCGAGCAGGACTCGAACCCAGAACCTTTCGTTTTGAGTCCTAGCTTGCTACCCACTGAGCTACAGAGATAGACGTCCTACCCTATAACATTTATTGCATGTCTTATTTAATTCGTCTCCGTTGGGTTGTTGGTAGTTTTGACTGTGTAATTCTTCATATTGCCCCTCGTCTTAGTCTCACATATGCCCTCACGAGTCGTCCCCCATCACACAGAAAGTCGTAACCACACGCACCAGCAGCATTTACGTTCAAAAGTGAAAAATGTCTAATATTAGGTAATCTGATATTATTATTCTCACCGTTCTTACTACATATCGAATAATTTATCATCAACAAACGCTTAGAAGAACGATTACATAGGTTTTAACAATGAAAAGCAACAAATCTGAACATATTGAACCGTCTTTCAAAATATAAATCACAAGTATTTTACGTATGTAGTAATATTAAAGTATCGTAGATGCACTCTGCCGTTTGCACCCCAAACATTGTTCCGTTTCGTTCCGTTCCGTTCCGCAAATTATAGTTAGCCGTAATGATCCCTTTGTTAACTGAACCCTTTGTAAGTCCCTGGAATCATGGACCTTGTCCTGAAGTTGATATAAACAAATCATGTCAGGTGGGCATTTACAGGACTTTATTTTTGTATATTGGAAAACAAATGTGTTCACTAAAATTCTGTATGTAGCATGATTTTTATCGCACCTGCTTATAGCAGGGTGCGATATAGGAGTCCAAATTTCTGTCCGTCCGTTCGTGCGTTCGTCCGTCCGTCCGTCAACATTTACGTCGAAGTTTGGTTTTCTCGACATCAGAGATAGCTGCGAGTCTGAAACCTTGCATAGTAATTTTCCTTGACATACCTTTCAAGCACGCACCTTAACTCGGTGCCCTTGACCTATACTTCACGATCCACTGACTTTGAAAATTTTTACGTCGAAGTTTGGTTTTCTCTTCATGAGAGATAGCTGCGAGTCTGAAACCTTGCATAGTAATTGTCCTTGACATACCCTTCAAGCACGCTCCTTAACCCGGTGCCCTTGACCTATATTTTACGGTTCACTGACTTTGATAATTTTTACGTCGAAGTTTTGTCAACATTTACGTCGAAGTTTGGTTTTCTCGACATCAGAGATAGCTGCGAGTCTGAAACCTTGCATAGTAATTTTTCTTGACATACCCTTCAAGCACGCACCTTAACTCGGTGCCCTTGACCTATACTTCACGATCCACTGACTTTGAAAATTTTTACGTCGAAGTTTGGTTTTCTCTTCATGAGAGATAGCTGCGAGTCTGAAACCTTGCATAGTAATTGTCCTTGACATACCCTTCAAGCACGCACCTTAACCCGGTGCCCTTGACCTATATTTTACGGTTCACTGACTTTGATAATTTTTACGTCGAAGTTTGGTTTTCTCGACATCAGAGATAGCTGCAAGTCTGAAACCTTGCATAATAATTGTCCTTGACATACCCTTTAAGCATGCACCTTAACCCGTTGCCCTTGACCTATATTTCATGGTCCACTGACTTTGAAAACTTTTACGTCGAAGTTTTGTCAACTCAACATCAGAGATAGCTGCGAGTCTGAAACCTTGCATAGTAATTGTCCTTGACATGCCCTTCAAGCACGCACCTTGACCCGGTGCCCTTGAACATATATTTCACGGTCTATAGACTTTCCCGATACAGGTGCGATATGGACCTCCGCGGAGTTCTTGTCATGTTAAAATTTTTACCATTTTTTAATATCATGAATATTTTCATTTTGTTCAAATGCAATCAATGAAATAATGATTTACATTTGTTTGCTGTTTTTATGCTTACTAGACTAGATTGTTAGCTTTTTTCAATTTATCTTGTATTACATGCATATGTTTGTTTTTAGGCTTCAAAATATACATAGCAAAATTGCTTCTAGGAGAGATAATTCACTATAATGTTATGCTTTTTTTCTGCAGTAAAATACCACCATTTTTAGCTCACCAGAGCCGTTCGGCCCACAAGGTGAGCTTGTAGTATACCCATGCTCCGGCTTCTGTCCATCCGTCGTCCGTCCACAATTTCAAAGATCTTCTCCTCTGAAAGCGCTTAGCCAATCAAATTTATATGAAGCATCTATAGAAAGGGGGAACCAATGTATATATAAATAATCAAGGTCACTTGACCAAGATGGCCACCATGCCCATATATGGTAAAATACTTCAAAAATTTTCTTCAGAACTGGTGGACCGATTTCAACAAAACTTGGCATGAAGCATCAATAACTAAAGTATTATAATGTATATATAAATCTTGACCCTGCGATGACCTTGACCTATTTTATGGCAAGGTCAACATAGGTCACCAATGCATTTGAATGGGGAAAACTGTAAATATTTCATATCTGCAGGAAATAGACAGTAGGACTGAAATCAATTATTCTGAAAAAAAAAATACCCCAGGGGCTCAACTGCCCCGGGGCAAAATACATGGATATTACCATAATATCATATGTTATCCTATAGACATAGTACAGAGCCTAGGGAGACAAAACTATGAGGTAACGAAAATTAAACAATATGAGTTAATTTTGTACTATCCTGACCTTTAGTACACTTGTTCTATTCATATGTGCCATGGCAAAACAAAGTCTGTCTTTAGTGGCTGTACTTTCCATACCATCATAATGAAGACACTGATAAGCTGCTCTGTTGTCAAACAGCTGATCTCACAGCTGATCTCAATCTTTGTACTAAAAGGTCATGTTCCTGCTAGTTTATTTGCACTGACTGATCAATGTAGATTTACAAAGGTACCTTTTTATGGCAAATACAGGAAGTGTCATTTGTGTCACAAGAGTACAAAGCTGTGTCACAACAAAACTTTTCTTAATGAACTTTACTTTTTGTACAGTTACAGTAAGACAAAGACACTGATCACCTGCTCAGTTGTAACAAGCTGGTCTGGATCTTACGGTCTATAGGATAAAACAGATAATCAACTGATTTTTTCTTCAAGTGCTGTGTTTTGGAAATTAATTCATAGTTTGAGTGATCTTTCATCAGGACTTTTACTCGCCTTCGGCTCGTAAAAGGTCCTGATGAATGGTCATTGAACTATGAATTAATTTCCAAAACACAGTACTTGAAGAAAAAATCAGTTGATTATCTATAACAAACCACTTGGCCAATCAAAGCCAAACTTTATATGAAACATCTTTAGTGAAGGGGAATCAATAATCCAGGTTAAAGTCCAGTTGCCAAACATGGATTTGGCCTGTGACCTGGAAATGTGTGCCGCATAAAATGTTTTTTATGGATTTTACTTCTTGATACCTTTCAAATGAAGAATCCGAGTGATGCCACCTTGGCATCATTTAGCATTTTGAAATATTCAAAAATTCAAAATGGCCGTCAAATGGCGGAAAATAGTACAAAAATCAACATAATAATGTATGTGAAGCTAAAAGCTCACTTCTCTTATTGTCCTTACTGTCTTCTTCTGGTTCATCAGACCATGCCAGTTCAAAAACGGCATCAGGAATTGTTTGAAAAAATCAAAAATCAAGATGGCGTCCAAGATGGTTGGCATAAACAAGAAAACAGCATCCCAGAGTTGCACATACTCAATGTTTTGTGTTTAAAATGCTCATTTTATGTTCTTATTAACAAAAACACCATAATTTAGTTTTGTTCATGTTTTTTACGCTCCAGTCATAACAAAAAAGCAAGATGATTTCCAAGATGGCCGCCGAAATAATGATATAGAGAACTTGATGTTTAATAAACTGTCTTAACTGTCTTGTTTTTGAACGGCTTTATTTTGTTAGCAGTTTCGAGTTCGAGTTTAGTTCTGACCCAACATCATAACAATGATGCAAGATCGTGTGATCAAATAACCGTCTTAATCTTAATCTTAGTATAAGGAAAAATGGTCTCCGATTTAAAAAGTTTAAGTTTTAAGTAAGCAGAATAATTACAGAGGGATGCAAATCAACATCATTTAATGAAATATACAGTAGGCATTTTATTCTAAAACTGAGATTAGGTATTCGCCTGTGTCATATCATTGTAATAATTAGCAAAATCATCAGCTATATTGTTCAACTATTGCAACAATTGATTCTTTAATTCAATTGCAAAACGCTGTACAGACTACTTGATTTATGAAGCGATGTATTTTGATGATGTGCATGGTTGTTCAGAAAAATACCCACAGCAAATCATTCTACTTGAAGTATACTGTCTGTTGCTGGAGCCACAATGTCGGCTGTTGTAATTGGCGCAAGCGCTCAGAACCCTTCAACATTATTTCGACCACCTGACTTAAAGTGTTTTGGTACCCTTATGTAATATGTATTTCAAATTGAAGAGCTTTTAAAACCATGAATTTTGATATAAAGTTGATAAAAATCGGTTGGGAAATAAGAAAGTTATAGGCAATTTAACATGCAAAAAATGATTGTATGGGTGCTGCCATTTTGTTTATTAGCTCACCTGAGCCGAAGGCTCACAGGTGAGCTTATAGGATAGGCAGGCATCCGTCGTCCGTCGTCTGTCGTCCGTCGTCGTCGGTCCACAATTTCAAAGAAGAATATTTCTGAAGCTAGTAGGCCGATCTTGATCAAATTTAATGTGAACCATAATTGGGTTGGGGGATTGATGGCATTAGGTTTTGGAGCAGATTGTATCAAAATTGTGGTTTCCATGACAACAGATAGGTCCCATAGACTTACAATGGGAAAAACTAAAAAAAATCTTCTTCTCTGAAACCACTAGGCCCACAGCTTTGATATTTGGTATGTAGCAATGGCTAATGGTCCTCTACATAAATTGTGCCATTCATGCCCCTGGGGTCAAATTTGGCCACGCCCCGGGGGTCGATAGTCTCCATAGACTTACTACGGGAAAAAAATTAAAAAATCTTCTTCTCTGAAACCACAGGGCCCACAGCTTTGATATTTTGTATGTGGCAATGGCTAATGGTCCTCTACAAAAATTGTGCCAATCATGCCCCTGAGGTCAAATTTGGCCACGCCCCGGGGGTCGATAGTCTCCATAGACCTACAATAGGAAAAAAACTAAAAAAATCTTCTTCTCTGAAACCACTAGGCCAACAGCTTTGATATTTGGTATGTAGCAATGGCTAATGGTCCTCTACATAAATTGTGCCATTCATGCCCCTGGGGTCAAATTTGGCCACGCCCCGGGGGTTGATAGTCTCCATAGACTTACTATGGGAAAAAAATTAAAAAAATCTTCTTCTCTGAAACCACAGGGCCCACAGCTTTGATATTTTGTATGCGGCAATGGCTAATGGTCCTCTACATAAATTGTGCCAATCATGTCCCCGGGGTCAAATCTGGCCACGCCCCGGGGGTAGATAGTCTCCATAGACTTACAATGGGAAAAACTAACAAAAATCTTCTTCTCTGAAACTAAAAGGCCCAGAGCTTCTATATTTTGTATGTAGCAATGTTTGGTAGTCCCCATTATAAATTGTGCCAGTCATGCCCCGGGGGTCAATAGTGTCCATGCAAAGACTTTCATTGGTCGATTCTCAATTAATTTAAATCTCATGAGCTTACAATGTGATAATCTCTCAGGTGAGCTACAGGACCAATGGTCCTCTAGTTCGGTTAGTTTTCATTTTTTTATATTAAAATCAATAAACATTGAACCCAATTAGAATAAATACTTCTTCAATCATTGGGGTCCGCTAGTTATACATTCTGGAGAAAGATTTTTCAAAATCGCCCGAGAAATAGAGCAATAAGAGCAATTTAAAAATATTCAAAATAGCCGCCAGGAGTCTAATTTTGGTAATACATGGAGTCTAAATGAAAACTGAAAAAATCAAATTTAATGAATGTTTCCCGAACATTTTCGCATCAAACTTTCATAGCTGTTTATTTGTAGCAACAGGCAACATTGTTAATCAAATTGGCACACATTCTATGCTAAAGGAAGCCTTAAATTTTGATTTTATCCTAATTTTTTAACCTCAACTAGAAAACAAAATGGCGGCCATCCATATTTCATACTTAATTACCCAAAACTTTCTTAGGAGACCACCGGTTTTCATCAAATTTATATCAAAATGCTTGGTTTTGAAAGCTCTTGAATTTGTACATATCAATTAAGGGTACCAAAACACTTTAAGTTGGATATTAGACCACGCACCCTTGACCAAGTGTGGATTATCAAATGCATGTCTGGACATGTGTTGGTTTCACATTGTTTTGGTAAACGACTGTGTATATGGTGATTATATGCATTGAGCTTGGGAGCGTTTGTTAGCCTTTGCTTACCAGTTTTACATTCGACCATATATTTTACAGAAATAATTCTACGTTGCTGCGATAACATCATCCAAAAGCGATGATTCCCCTGATATAATCTCAGTTTAAGCTTGTCAGGTATGAAACCCAATATTTAGCGTCCTTCAAATGTCACTTTTATATGGTTCATCCCCTTTCGCATTAATGCTTTCTCTGCTCTTAAAGGGACTTGATTTTACTTTTTATTCTTTTCGGTTTACATTGATTGTAGATATTTAATCTTGAGCAATACATTGACGTTCGTGTATAACGCTTACACATTTTCCTCAATGGTTCGCAATCATCTCACGTCTTTCCACTGTTACACTGTCTCACCTGAACATCGTTAGCGTTAGGTCCGAACACAATCAGCGAGTATACTTTTAACCAGTCAGTGATATAACAAGCCCTTCTTCAATGTGAGATGGTCAAAGTTGCATGCACAATCATGAAATACATACCTAAATCATTGTATCTTTTCAACAGTGGTTTTAAAGCTGTCATCTGCTGAGAAGATCGAATACAGAGTTGAGAGAATGCTAGTGCTTTTTGTTAAAGCTCTTGTCTTGCACGAGAAGTTTTGGTTATGTTTTCATGCTACAGTCGAAGTAACAATGGGTCGTCCACAGAATAGCACATCCAATCGGTGACGACTGTATTAGGACAGTGCAGTGTATGTGGATTTCTCAACTAGTACATTTCCAAACATATTGTGTGTTCGTAATCCTCTTGTCCCCTCTGTCCCCCAACATTGAAGAATGCTGGGAGCCAACTACTGAGGGTATACCATGGCAAGGTAAATCTACCTGGAAGTGTTTTGAATAAATAATTTTTGCTTCAAGTGTTTGTGGCTTTTACGTAAATGAGTTTTGCGTACCGCCATTGTAATAGCCATAGAATTGATCAAGCGATCATTGTTTGGAAACTTTCCAGCCTACTTTTTCAAATTCATCCGTCAAGTTAAATCCATGCACTAAGAAATAAAAATAAAAGTGAGATTCTGTAAGAGCAGGGAACACATTAATGAGAAAGGGGATGGGCAAAGGTTTACGCATGTATTTATTTGAAATAAGAAAACAACAATATTGTATATAAAGTTGTGATGTTGCATATCCCAATATTCAGAGTTTCATGCACGTTTTAAACTTTTCTGTTCTTAGCATTAGCGTCAGTTCGACTTTTCCTTTCTTTTTTGTGAACCAGCTTTATCTGCGTTTGTAGTCTGTTACATCCTTTCCAAATATGCTACAGACCAAGCGTCTAGCGTTTTATAGCTCTACTGAAGGATTCACTAAATTATCGTTTTAAGAAAAAATGCAGTCCCCTTTTCTTCCTTATATATTTAAGATGTAAATGTTACGAATGCTTCCATTTAGTGGTGTAGATTGATTTGCTTCCCTCCTTTTATTCTGCTAAATCAATTAAACTGATGTTTTGGTCAGTATAGAAGATCTTAGTCGTAATATAATTTCGTAGGACACATACGCCCCAGTATCATTTTGCGGTGTCAAAAAAAAAAAAAAAAAAAAAAAAAAAAAAAAAAAAAAAAAACACGAACATTAAATTGCGATGTTTACAACATAAAATGATCATTTCAAATACATGTCATTCGGTATTTGCAGCAATGGAATGCTGCTGCAGCCAGAGAACATTAAAGTATGAATATTTTGGTCCTCTTGGCTTGGTCACCATCTTGTTTTATTGTTATCATGTTGGGTCAAATATAATACAGAAACACTTCCTTTGTCAACATTAATTGAGCATTTTAATTACAAAACAAATGCAGCACTGGAATGCTGATTCAATCAAAAATTATGTACTCCTATATTACGATTATGGCGGCCATCTTGGCCACCATCTTGGCTCATTTTTATAATATGGGAATAAACCATGCTGCTCACAACATAATATGAGCATTTCAAACGCATTACATTTAGTATATTCAGCACAGGAATGATGTTTTAATCAGAGAACACAATCTTGTAAATTTTAATTATGGTGGCCATTTTGGTCGCTATCTTTTTTGTTGTTATGATGTGGGGTCATAATTGAAAACGAAACACTTAAGTATAATGTGTACAACACAAATGGACTTTCAAGCACAATACACTGTTTTATGCAGCACTTCAATGCCGTTTTATTTCGAAATATTGCTTTTAGTATGATTGTGGCAGCCATCTTGTCCGCCATCTTGCCTCATAATAATAACATAGGGATCAAAACATAGAATTATCTTTTTAATATTGTTTACAGAATAAACTGAGCATTTTTTTTTCGCAGAAAAATGAGTATATTAAACCCTGGATTGCTGTTTTCTTGTTTAAGACGACCATTTTGGACGCCATCTTGATTTTTCCAAAACGCTCAATGATGCCAGGGTGGGATCATGCAGTTTCTGAACTAGCATGGCCCAGTGAACTGGAAACCACAATAAAATTTCATGCGGCACCATCTTCCAGGTTATGCTGATGGCTACTGGACTAGTACATTATTGCATAAATACCCATGTAACATGATATTACCAGCCGTATATTTGTCATTGGGATGGGGTGCTATTAGGGATGGGGTGCTATCGGGTACATGATGTACATGTTACGTAATGTTTACGTTAATGTGTCCCGGCCTAAGTAGTAAAATTAAAACAAGTCCCCAGTGAGTTCTTTGTGAGCGGTGATCTATAGAAGCGTTCGCAGGCTGATTACTGTGATGTAGATTTATTTTCAACGATGATAGATGATAGAACATACAGCATGATTATCTGCAAATATAAAATATCCAACAAGGTTAAATATACACGATAAACATGTATAAAGGTGGAAATATATGCCTTTACACCTTGAAGTATAACCCGTATCTGACATGTGCCTACACAGTAGTACGCATGCAGATATCCTTACACACACGAGTTATTGTTAGTAATGCAGGTTAGTAGTAGACATTTTTCACTTTTGAACGTAACTGCTGCTGGCGCTTGCGGTTATGACTTTCCGTGTGATGGGGAACGACTCGTGAGGGCATATTTGAGACGAAGACGAGTGACGATATGAAGAATTACTTAGTCAAAACTACCAATAGCCCGACGAAGACGAATTAAATAAGACATGCAATAAATGCTATAGCGTAGGACGTCTAGCTCTGTAGCTCAGTAGCTAGCGTGCTTGGAATTGAAAGCGAAAGGTGCTGGGTTCGAGTCCCAGACGCATTACTTTTTTCTTTTCTTTATTTGTCTCTCTTGTGACAAAAAAAGCTTTGGAAATAAAACATACATTATCAGCTGATTATATTTTTGGCAAATGCAAGAATCATGAAATGCCCTACTACATTAAATTCTTAAATCGTAAAGGAATTGAAGTTTGAGACGGCAGCCCACATGTATGTTTTCTCTTGTATTGGGAGCTCGATCGTATTTTTGGTATAAGAGCTGATCTATCCTCGCGTCAATATTTCTTTCTGGGAGACATGAAAATATGAATATACTGAAGGCTTGTACAGGCATAATGTGGCTAGGATAAGGATAGCCACCCTGAACGACTTAAAAATGTTTTCCGCGGACGTAGGCACTAACTCAAACAGTACACTGTATAGTGTACATGTAAAGATATATGTATATTTATTAGGTGTAAGACCTACAGTTCCACGTGCTGTCTCGTGAGAGAACATAATTTATTTTGGCATGTTTATACATGTACTTCAAACAGATACTCGAAATCTTGATGTTATTTATACGGTTGATGTTTCGTTTTGAGTCCATTAGACAATCATCTGCAAGTCATAAGTGCGATATCCTAGCTACATTTTGCATAGACATAGAAATAAGTTGAGGTTTTGTAGACCTTCCACAGTATTTCAGCATTTTGAATGCGATAATTACGATTTTGGGGATGTTTTTTCCAAGTCAAAGGCTTTCTTTCTGATCCTCCTTTATTCTCTTGAACTATGCGTGATGTTTATCTGGGTGAATTCAAATAAAGTACGAGTATAATTAAACTTCAAACTAAAACAGTATCATTTTCAAGAAAATGAATGTTTATAGACTGAGAAACATACAGTTCGTTTTTTCATAACGTATCTTGCTTACCCTAAAACAGGACGACAATATTCTTTATGCGAGCACACACACACACACACACACACGCACGCACGCACGCACGTACGCAAGTTCCGTAGATGACTTCATGTCGCAGTGGTTCAGTCAGTCGCTTCGTAAAATCACATGATTGTCGAGAATAAATACGTACATGTAGTTGATATAAGACTGGTACAAAATTATTAGGGAGCGCGGTGGCGTAGTGGTAGGGCGTCTGACTCCTGAGAGGTCCTGGGTTCGATCCCTACAGGCGCCAGCCGTGTTGTGTCCTTGAGCAAGACACATTAACTCCTTACTAACTGGTTAAACCCAGGAAGCGTTGGCTCCGTCCCGACATGACTGAAAAAAATGTTGACTGGGACAAAACAAAAAAAAATAAAATAAATAAAAACTTAAAACCTATATGCATTGGTAAAATGCAAAAATAAAGAAATCCAGACAGCAATTAAACATATAAATCGTAAACAATGTTATCATATGCAATGGTAACAATGATTATTGTTGTCTTCCCGTTTAACTGTCTGATTCTAATTGAACAATGAACCAGAAGTGGCCTTTGACACGACATGTTTACAAAATCGCATCATCAACTGTCATGATTGCCATTAAAGATACATTACGCGTTCAACGCGAGTCGGCCTTACAAATGCTTGGCGCGAATAAAACAGCTTCCAGTGCAGAATATTATTTTTTGACACTCGTGTGTATAACTAGGGATCGCTTGTTCAATTCTGAGCTGCCCATGGCTTTATGGTGACACTATAAACCGAGATCCCGTCTGCATATGACGATAACTGTTGGTGGGAAAACAACTATCAACTATTTGTTATCGCCATGTGACTTTCAACATACTGGTGCATGTATATACGTACATTGGTTCTGTTTAGCTACATTTCACATGTTTTTCGTGAACACACAGAATTCCTTTTACATGTAAACATGGCAAGATTTACGATTTGAAACATTTAGTTGATCTTTAATTTTATGTGCAGTTTTTTTTTTATTCTACGCCTTACAACGTTTTGACACATTTTAAGTAATATCGAGCATGGTCTGTTATCCTCATCAGGATAACATGTCCGTGACATGTTTACCCCATTGAACAACGCTTTTATAAAGCAAAACTTGAGTATGCAGGGGTATATCTAGTTTTAGCTTACATGAGCCCGGTGAGCTTATAGGATGGCCATGCCCCGTCGTCCGTCCGTCGTCGTCTGTCAACAATTACCATGATCTTCTTCTCTGAAACAGCTTGGCCAATCAAAGTTAAAACTGTTTGCGGAGCATTCTTAGGAAGGGGGAACGAAATTTGCATAAATGGACCAGGTCACATGACCAAGATGGACGCCTTGGCTATAAATAGCAAAAACCGTTAAAATGTTTCTTCTCCAGAACCAGAAGGCCTATGATTTTGTAACTTGGCATGAAGCATCAAACAATATTAAAAGCACTACAAAGTTTGTATAAATCATTTCGCTGGGATGACCTTGACATATTTTACGGTAAGATCAACTTACATGTAGGTCGCCCATGCATTTAAATGGGGAAATTAGTTAAATGTAATTAAATGGGTGGAAACTTACAAATGGGCAGATTTATTTTTATGAAAACATTAAGACCTGGGTGGTTGTCAGCTCCTGCCTGGGGGGATATATACATGTATATGACTATAATATTTAAACATCTTCTCTGCAACCGCATGGCCGATCAAAGCCAAACTTCGTGGAAGGGGAACGAAAGTTTGTATTAATGGTCAAGGTAACTTGACCAAAATGGCCGCCATGGCTATAAATTGAAAAACCTTTAAAATTGTTCTTCTTCAGAACCAAAAGGCCTATGATTTTGAAACTTGGCATGAAGCATCTACAAAGTCTATATATGACCCAGGGATTACATTAAACTATTATAAGACAAGGTCAACTTAGGTTGTCTATGCTTCTGAAAACATAGATTGTGAGTATTCGTTCTATCTTGTGTCCACAATCTATGTTTTGAACAAATAAGAAAATATCAAAACTGTTGAATTGAAAATTTTCATTTTTTTTTCAACTTAAAAAAAAAACAACACTGTATTTTGCTTGATAAGGTTTTGTAATGATATCGTCATGATATAGGGTACCGTTTTAGTGTACATGTATTACACATGCTGACGGCAGATCTACAACATTTGATCATTCTCAACCTTACTCATTCGGACCCATCTTTGCGTTCGGAATCGGGCAAGCATATAAGCACATAAGCTTCTTACTCAATCTGAATTTAAATAAATAATAAATTGAATCGGTTTGTTGATTTGAGCGTTAATCCAACAGCAAAGGTCATATGGAAACGAGACCTCAGTTTATAGTCTCATCCGACAGACTCAAGAAGACCCGGATCAAACCTGCCATCTCTGGTTTATAAGGCACGTGAAATAACCACTGCACCATAGAGGCTTGCTTAATAGGTTCAGTATAAACTTTATCATGATAGAAATCGTACTTTTAAATGTTAAAAAAGGACAAAAGAACGCATGCCCTTAACACCAACTGCGTTCGGCTTTCCAAGCTGCAATGTGGTTTGATAACTGATCCGGCTTGATATGATCTTTGTTTTGTCGATGGGCCCTAGGACAAAATTTCAATAGCCAAACACAACACAATAATTTCCCCTGTTACATGTATATATATTAGAATCATGAATGGCGGTACGTTTGTATAAAAGGTCGGTAAATGGACACGTGAAATGTCTGCGTGGTATACTGTACATGAATATGTGTATTCGGGTATTGTCTATCAGTGTCAGCACCATCGTATATGCTTGCGATACAGTCAAAGTCCTTACAACAAAGATTGATGCAACATCACACAACATGTGATAAAATGGATTAAAACAACCTTCAGCGCAGCAATATCGCTTTGGCAACTACCAACATCAAGACAATGAACTCTTCGCCTTAGGTTGCTGCCCAATTGATCAGTCTTACAATCAAGGGTGACACAAAACCAAGTTCTGCTTGTGGTGTGCAAGTTCGTTTTCTCAGGGTTCTCCTCTTTTCCTCCTGTTACTGATTTACCCGTCTCATATGAACTAAAATAATCTTGAACGGGCCGAAAATTGTATAAAAAACGCATCATTATGATCAGAAATGAGCACAATGAGACCCTTATCTGTAATCAAGTAACAATAGAATGACCAAGAATCTATACAATTAAATTTCCCATCCTAACATAGAAACCAGGCGGGAGAGACATGGCGGTGCAACACATCACAAGCAATTCAACAACAGGCATAAAAAACAAAATTACTAGCTCTTTCCAAACAAGACCAGCGTCCATTCTGTTAAAAGGAACAATACACGAGGCAATAATCTTATGAAAACACGTGTCAATGTGAAGACTGTATACACCATTATTTGTGAAACAAATGAATAATTTGTGCACTTTGACAGAATGTGTAGTGTCCAAAATTGCTTCTACGTGTATGTGAAAATGGCGAACATCAAAAGTAAACTATGGGGCGACTGAAACACTATGCGTCCTCTACGGAAACACTTTAGAAACTCATGAAAATAATATACGGGGGTCATTCAAGAATTAATGACAATGATTCAATAAAACTTTATTCCTAACACGTGTGTGCTTTTCATAAACTATCAACCAAATTTGAAGATGTATGCTATTCAATTGTTCCTCCAAAAGTTCGCTACGATGCCGGTTCTGTGGTTGCTAGGCAACCAAAGAATACAAGGTAAAACAGCTTGGACACGACATACTGCTGTTTATAAAAGCTAGTACTTGCCTGGATGGAAAGATCAGTATCTTGAAACTGTTAACAACATTTCATGAGGATTGAATATGTGGTTGTTGTAAGCATGACCGTCAATGGTATTGATCACAGTGACACTGTACACGGAGTTTCAAAATGTAAAAGCACCGTCTCCAGTTCAAATTTAACTGTATCAAATCCAGCCAGTCTTTTTAAAAATCTAATACTTGTACCATAACAGTCTCAGATTTTTTAATTTTTGTTTTTGTTAAAAAGCCATAGGAATACCTTTAAGATTATACACATCATTAGTTGTTTGAATTTATTTGTTTGTTTCATTATTTGGTTTAAAACTCACTGTTAGGCTAAGAATGGGTTTATTTTGTCCTTTTCTGCTGTTGCTTAGCAACAACTCGTGTTACAAATCAGGAAAATGACATGAATGCTATGGTTGCTCCTGTTGGCCTCTGGTACTATCATTAATCATCAATAATCACTAATAGGACTGTCCAAGCAACAATTCTACACATTTTACTTACCCTACCCCCATACAACAATGAGTAAAAAATGACTTTTTCGCGTCCATGGACGCTTCAGAGCCCATATTCAAATTAATATAGCGTAAAATCTAGACATGATGAAAGCACAAAATTTTCAGCACAAATTCATATTATATGTGTCCACATGTAACATATCAAATAAAGCCGAGCTTAATTATACTTTCCGAGATATGGATCCATTGTCATTAATTCTTGAATGACCCCCGTAATTGTGTTAGTTTGATTTTAATTTATTTATTTGAATTCAACCAGGTGAAACAACACGCATACTATCACACAGACAAAATGAGGATTAGAACGAAAGCTTATGTCTTGCCAAATTAATTTTCTACATCGTAACCATCGCACTCGATATGGCAGAAATACTGTTGAAAGTCTACAATTAACAAAAACAGTTGTGTGGCTAGGCATATTGTAGCTACATGTAGGGTATTGCCCCCATCGCTCTTCCTACTGTCGAATGGACTCAAAACGAGACATCGACAAAATAAACATCGTTCGCTCACGAGATAGCACGTGAAACTGTAGTTTTACATCTAATACGTAATACACATATATCTGAACATGTACCGTGACTATACTTTTTGATTTGGTGTCTTGTGTATTTGTTAAAATTCAGTTTTACGTCCCTTTCAAGATTATTTCAGCTCATATGAAAAGCGCCAAACAGTAGGTGGGGCGAAAACGGGAGTACCCCGAGAAAACCCGCCTGGCACACCCGCAAACAGAACTTGGCCTGTCTCACATGTGGCCATTGTGGGTCTCGAACTCACACCAGACACAACGGTGAGATGATTAAGTGATTATGAAACAGCGCTCTGAACTGCTCGGCCACGGGGGACGCTTGCGTATTTTTTTAGTCATTAGAGGCGGTCAGCTTATCCTATCCACATTATCTGTACCAGCCAGTCAGGAAATAAATGTTGACGTTAGGATCGGTCGCTGATCCGTTCTTCTAATGACGATCAATATCTCGGCTTCCAACAAGACCTATAAAAAACCTATACATGCGGTCTGCCTTCTCACTAGACAGTTTAATCCAGAAACTTACGATTTTAGTATTAAATGCAGCATTGCATTTTGTGATTCTTGCATTTGCCAATAGATAAAATTTTATTTTTTTTCCCCTTTTTTTATTTATTTTTAATTTTTTAAGCTTTAATGTCACAGGTGCGAAAAAAGGAAGAAACAAAGAAAAGGAAAAATAATTTTTGTCCTACCCGGACTCGAACCCAGGACCTTTCGATTCTATGTCTTACTCTCTACCTACTGAACTATTCAGCTAGGCGTCTTGGACAATTTCGTTTTTTGTGTGTCTCATTAAATACACCTCCGGTGGGCTGTTGGTAGTTTTGACTAAGTAATTCTTCATATCGCCCCTCGCCTTCGTCTCAAATATGCCCTCACGAGTCGTCGCCCATCACACACAAAGTCGTAACCGCAAGCGCCAGCAGCATTCACGTTCAAAAGTGAAAAATGTCTAGTAGCAGGCTGTCAACCAAGTCTTGTAAAAAATATAGGAGTTTATATAGGAAATTTTTCAAGGAAATATAGGAGGTTTTAGCTCATTTTAAGGGAAAATTATAGGAGTTTTTATCGTGAAAATCGCTTTATTCTATGCTATTATACTAACAATCCTTACCTCTACACTCACATTTTCTACATTAATTCTAAAATATCTAGATAAAGTAACCATTCAGTTCCACAGCATCACGATCCAGACAGGTGACCATTCATGTGAGATGATGTGTGATGAAGCATTACGCAGGATGGTGATACTACACAGGCCCATTAGCTGACTCTCACAGAATTATTTTTTTTTGTATATAAAAACATTCTTTTGGCAAAATACAGGCTTTTTCATTGAAAATATATATATACAAAGAATAAATAGAAAATTAAGGTCAACTTTTTCTCTACATCTTAGACCTACTTTTATTTTTCACACTGATCATTTATAATAGTAAAAAATATAAAAATTTCATAGTGAAAGATTGAGTTATCATATTCTTTCTCAAAGGTAAAATAAATCCACAACTCTGAATCTTAGCTGGAATTCCAATAATGTCCTTAATGTAGAAACAGAATGTTATTAATACATGTACTGTATGTAATTAGGCGGGGGTCTGGGGGCCGCCTTTGTCTTCTGTGATCTCAGCCTTTCCTGGGATCAATTGTACACTGTACAGTTGCATCAATTTACCACAAACTTAAGGCAAAGGAAGAAAGAAAATAGATAAAAAAAAATAAAAACACAACAACTTTCATGGAAACTAGGATATATTTATTAATTGTCATGAAAATGGGACATGCTTTGGACTTAAAAGTTACCTTGACTAAGGAGTGACATAATGACCATTAAATTTTATGCACTATTTAATAAACAGTATGAATATGATTTTATTTTAAAAAATAAAGAATGAAAAATAAAGAGGCAAAAGGCAGTATCAGAGCACTGCTATTTTCTATATATTCATCGGCAACAAATTTTCCTAAAAAATATAGGAAATATTTTCAAAATATAGGAGAACTTATAGGAATATAGGAGGTGCTTAAAAATATAGGATTTGGACCCAAAATATAGGAGTTTAATAGGAATATAGGAATCAGTTGACAGCCTGTAGTAGGTATACTGAGGGGAATAAGAAAGCCACAGGTCAAGGGAATGGAGACATTCTGGAATAAGCTAAAACTCAACAAACTCTGTTTATCGTTATTTATGATTTATTGAAACCTCAACCTATGACATATTAATGAAAAGAAAATTATGTATTAATATGGCAATTCTCATGAGCGTGTGCTGTTAATACATGGCTCTTACTTATGCATGTTACAGGGCCTCTCGCAAGAAATGATATTGCGAAACATGCATTTGATTTAAGGTTATATTGTGATGTCATGATGACATTTTAAGTTTGCCCCGAAAGTAGCATTTTTAGCTCACTTATTGCCACTAGTAATGATTTCCGAATGACAAACTAGGTTTCCACAAAATCTGGTCAAAGTTGCGAGTGAAGTTCCACAAAACTGGAACTATTGGATCCGGGTCAATTTGGTCCTGATTTCTGAGACGTTGCACCTCATAGGAACACCCACAAAGGGAGTGGTATTTCTGTGGCCAATCTAGGGTTCCTCTTAAATTGATAGACACACAGTCTGTTGTTAAAAATGATTTTTATGCCCCCAACTTCGAAGAAGTTGATTCGAAGTTGAGGGGGCATATTGATTTGGGTCTGTCCGTGCAGTCAGTCTGTCTGTGATGCGTGAGCAGTCGGTCAGGAACCGTTAGAGCTAGGATCTTGAAATTTGGTATGTAGTTTGTATATGAAAATTAAGAGGACCCGTATTTTTTCTTTCAGGTAAATTCAAGGGGCTAGGGGCCCATTCTGTGAGAGTTATTTCCCTTTTTAATTCTTGATAAAGTGAATAGATAGTGGGTACCTTGTGTGCGCAACTCCTCCTACAGTTTTATTCCGATTCTCTTGAAACTTTACAGATGTTGTGACCATGCTTTGAAGATATGCACGAGGTTGGGATATACTTTTTTCGCAATTTGAACTTAGCCATTTTTCGGGCATTTTCACAATGAAAGTGAATGGGCAGTGGGTACCTTGTGTGCGCAACTCCTCCTACAATTTCATGCCAATTCATTTAAAACTTTACATGTGTTATGGGCATGGTCTGAAGATATGCATGTGGTTTGGATATAATCCTTGGATTATTTTTTGTCATTTTTTTCACAATTTGAACTTAGTCATTTTTTCGGGCATTTTAGTGAATGGATAGAGGGTACCTTGTGTGCGCAACTCCTACAATTTTATACCGATACTTTTGAAACTTTGCAGACATTGTGACCATGCTTTGAAGATATGCATGTGGTTGGGATATACTCCTCAGATTAATTTTAACACTTTTTTTACAATTTGAACTTAGTTATTTTTGGACATTTTTACATCTTGAAAGTGACTTACCAGTTGGGTGCATAGTGTTTCATAAACACATTTTCTAGTTTTTGTGATGTACTGTAGGCAAGCTGTAACAGTTGACTATCCCTCCAAAACGTCAATTGTCACCGGACCAGCAAGAGGGGGGTTAATAACTAGATCTGGAAAAATAGTCTAAAGGTTGAATAAGGTATTTCTACTTAGCCACTGTCACTTAATGAAGCACCGTAACTTATGTGTTTCCCTAAAACGTTATAATCATCTGTTAATTACAGCTCAATTAGTGTCATGGGTACAAGAAAGCAATCAATAATTTTTAGTATAAAAGGGCATATATTCGAACTGAAAGCCAAACTTTTATTGGCCTGACACATAGGAGGCTGAGTGTTTGTCATGCCAAGTTTCGAATGGTATACTACACTGAAAAAAAGTTATAAGAGGCCACTTTTCAAACTCATTTTTTGTTTCTAAGCCATGTTCAAAATTGCACGATTTTTTGCCAAAAGACGTGTTTTTCAAGTAAGTAAAGTTCCAAAGTGTTAAGAAATAATTTTCTTTTACTAAAGGCGTTTTTGGAGTAAAAATGCAAAAATCAATGTTTTTAAATAAAAAATTAGATACCGCACACCATTTATTGAAATTAGGAACGGGTGTCATCAAATGGTCGTTACGGCTCGGAAAAACATCAAACATTCGAATTTTCTCTACTGGTAGAATTTTTATGCATTTTTAAAAATCGCCAATTTTGAGATTTTTAGGAAAATTCATAAATGTGCCTCTTAAACATGTTGATCCCTGTTAAATTCACTTGATGAGGCCTGGAAATGAGAGATATAACTCGACTGAACTGTTTTAGACCATTTTCGAGGACCAACAGGTCAAGGCTGCCGCAAACTTCCGGTTTCAATGCCAATTTTTAACGAACAAAATAACAAAATTTGTTGAAGACTTTTTTAATTTTCAAAGTTTATCAGAGTCTAGTATTTTACCTCAATAATCGCTGAAAATTTCAATGCCGTGCTGCTGATAATAACGCAACTGGAGAAGAACAAAGTTGATATGCAAATTGCATACAAAAGCTGAATTCCTGTTATTCAGGTTGTTGTCTTCTTGCATGTACAAAACAGAAACGAAGATTCTTATTGCAGCAACACTTTTGACTTAATTTTATCTTGCATCATGGCAGTCAGTAGCACTTTCAAATAAATTAAAATGTAAAAACACAACGTCATAATATGACATTTAATTTGATGTTAATAAAGTGTGACTTTTTGAAATAGGGTACCTTTACACATGCTTCGTCTGTGTGAGAAGTATCACGCATTTTCGAATGCAGAAACTCACAGAGCCACTGTTAGACATTGGTTTATTCATATGATCATGAACTTTAATTGATCGTGTTTTACTTTCTGAACTAGAAGAAAAAATATGAGGTGGCCTCTTATAACTTTTTTTCAGTGTACTCAGAATCAAAGTATTATTTTCCATACAGCACAGTGTAAGACACCCCGGGTTTGTCCCAAATTACATGAAATCACAAAAGAGCAAGAATGACAGAAGCTACCGACTAAAAGAATTTTGAAACCAGAAATGTCCTACCGAAGTCCATGGAACAGTTCTTCTAAAATTTGAATTTTGACAAAACTGTGGTTCTTTTGAAAATTGGCCCACACATGATCATTCCAAGCTAGCTTTTATCCTGCACTGCACACATCTGTTAGAATGCACTTCAGACTGACTTTCATAGAGAAATCAATTTTAAGTCGGATTTTTGTGCTTCTCTGGACTTTTAGAAAAATGCGATTATTTCAGGACTTTTAGAAAAATGCAAAGATGGCTCAGAGGGATATTCACTATTTCAAATTTCTTGTAGCCAGAAACTTGAAGGCATTATCTAAGAAAAATCAAATGGGACTGATATTTTGGTCCTTGGTCATTATTATTTTGGGTCAAACTGGAGGTGTTTTGCATTGTGCTGTATTTAAAAAAATAGATCTCATTCAAGAAGCATTACATCAATTTTGTCTGAGTAAGCGACATTGCATAATTTTTATAGTAACATCTTTTTTAAGCTTTTTTCTGTTACTGTGGAAGACCAGGGCGACATGCTACATGTATTTGCTATTTGCTAAATGCTTATTGCAAAATGTTAAATGCCCATATACTGAGTAAGAATTTTGAAAAGGATATTGAGAATATTCATAATTTTACACCATGTTGGATTGATTAACAATATAAATAAGAATAAAACAGATCCTTTTAGAGCAGTGAACATATTAATGAGAAAGGGGATGGGCCATACCGCGGTTAAAAACATATGCACAAACATAGTCAATTAGATTTGCAATCAGCATTAAATAATTAGCAAAGAGGGGGTATAATTTAGACAAACTCGTCAATGTGGTCTTCGTTTTTTCCCCCTTTTCATATCCTATTTTTGTCGTAACTAAACAAACCATGATAATGATTTACCAGAAAATTTGTGATTATGATCTGGAATTGATCAATTCACATTTAGCAAAAGACAACAAGCATTTAGCAAATAGCATTTAGCAATTAGCGTGTCATTGGATATATTAAAAGTTAGTGTCAGATTGAATAAAAGATATATGGATGTGTGGTTTGTCATGTATACTTAAGGAATTAAAATACGCAACACACTAATTTTCAACTTTTACGTATGTACGAGGGGAAAGCAAAAAGTTCGTGGACTTTGTTAATAAAATCAAAAGTATATATGCGATTTCTCTGAAATTACCGTATGTTTGCGATCAGTTTAATACAAACAAGCATAGAAAGTTTCAGACAAATCGCATGATAAACATCGTTTCTATAGCAGTTTGTTTGATGCGTGTTAGCGCTACCCGGAGCACGCCAAGACGTTAACGTCATTTGCCAAAGGGTTTTCTGTATACGCTGGCCAAGTCAACAGTTCCTATAAAAACATTATTTCTCATTCGACTTCAAGCAAATTTTCATATATTTATTCCCCATCCGTAAAGGATTACACTGAGTAGAAAGTTTAAGGCAAATCGCTAGAAAAATTTAGTTTTTATGGCAATTTCTGCGACAGACGCTAGGATTATACGGGGCATGCCATGACGTTAAAGTTGTTCGCGTAAATTTTTGTGCTTATTTGTTGTTTTTAACAGCTATTTTTTTCGTTGTGACTAACACTTTGCACATCATTGAACACTGCTGTATGCTTTAGTTCTGATGTGTCTCTAGCTGTTTGTAACAAATCAGACGTTTCTGTAGGTTTTATTCGGAAGTCTCGCACAAATTTTATCGATGTGCAAGTTTCCGCCATTTACCAGTAACGTCATTTTTACTAAATTTTTGCTTAGACTTGTCTTTCAAAAAGTGTCGCTGTAGCGTTGTCTTTCGAATGCGAGAACTGCAATTTCACATTTCAAGCCGAATTACATCATTATCAATATTTCCATAATTTAAGGAGATTTAGAAATGACATTTTTTTAAATATTTTTATATTTATAAACACGTAAACAGAGATTTTACGGCGTGCTCCGGGGTAGCAAACCCCACGTGTTTGTCGATGTAATTTGACCAATCAAAAATAAGATTCGACAAATAACATTTTACATGAATGTCAACAATAGACCATTATTACATTTGTGAAAATACGAAAACAATTGGACGTCAATTATAAAAGTTATTAAGAAAGTCCACGAACTTTTTGCTTTCCCCTCGTATTTGACGTTTTGATAAAATCGTTTTATGTAATGACCTACTGACTGCTTTTTGCACGTGATAAAATGAGAAAACGTCATTTTATTGACAAAATTAACGACAAAACGACAAAAACAATGAAAAACGCAAATTGTGACGTAAACCCTCGGGGCGAAGGGGAAGATGACAAATTCTTCACATGTGGGTTACGTGACGTCGACTTCATATTGTGCAATAAAGACTAGGATCATTGTATACTTCGGTGCCGTCCCATGTTGCGTTAAATCTTGTTAACGGAATGCTGACGTTTACAATAACGAAAAATGAGTAATTACCGTCATTTAAATTATTCGATTTCGGCTATTTGTACCTAAACGGTGTATATCGAACCAACATACGACACGACGTGCTTTTCAATCAACAGTGACGTCACAGGTACCGTTGAAATGGATCATCGAAACGTTTGTTTTGACGTTCGTTAAACAGACTATCACGTTATGTAAAGGAGCGAAACAGATTATATGCTTGGAGTAAACACTCGATTTACGCACTGTAATCAAACGTTTGGCAATTGATCATTTTTTAAATCAGAAAATTTGAAAAACATAACGAGTGTCTTTAAAATGCAGGATGTTGGATTTTGACGTTATAATGAACGTTTTATGGACGTCTGAAGTACAAAGGTCATACTCTTTACGTAAATGATCATTTTATTGAATATAACGCATGCCAAAGGAAATTTTACTGGCTTTTCACTCATGTTTTCGATTGACGTTGGTGACGTTAAACGTCCCATAACATAACCAAATGTTACCAACTGATCAATGGTTACATCTGCAATCACTTTTAGGGGTTTTGGAAACAAAATATTGGTTTGGGTTTCAAATTTGACATTTACTGATCATGGTTACATGGTGTGCTACTGTAGGTCAGTGTGGTTACGCGTACGGCATTAAGCATACGTAACCGACATTGTGGCTCAACCTGTTGCAATTTGACGTTTAGATATTGCTTTCATATAAGAAGCTCAGTTATACCACAGACTTGCATTACAAAGCATGTTTTTAGTAACTCAAAGTGTTTGTTGCGTTTCTTTATTCCTTAAGTATATATTGAATCCCTATTTTGATATCTTTCTCTTTTGGAAGGAGGCTACTTGTTTGTAAACGATGTGTCCATCAGGAAAACATGTCCCTGTAATATATACCCCCTTATATCCCACTTTTATATAGTAAAACTGGGGTTTGCAGGGGTATACCTATACATAGATTGTGGATACTTGTTAGAACCGTCTTGCCGAGGCGGTTCTATAGTGTATCCACGTTTTGAGCAACATTATTAAAAATATCAATTTTTGTCCCCTGCCTTTTCGAAGAAAAGCGGAGGGACATATAGTTTTCCGCTTTCTGTCCTTCCATATGTCCATCCCCCTATAGGAGTATGTACATTGTGTGCACAACTCCTCCTACCGTTTTATTCCGATTCTTTTGAAACTTTACAGATGTCTTCATCATGCTTTGAAGATGTGCATGTGTTTTGACACTTTTTTCGCAATTTGAACTTAGTCCTTTTCGGGTAATTTGACAATGAAAGTGAATGGACAGTGGGTGCCTTGTGCGCACAACTCCTCCTACAGTTTTATTAGCCCACCTGAGCCGAAGGCTCACAAGGTGACCTTATAGGATGGCCATGCTCCTTCGTCCGTCCGTCGTCGTCCACAATTTCAAAGATCTCCTCTGAAACCCCTTGGCCAATCAAAGCCAAACTTCATGTGGAGCATCTTTAGGAAGGGGGAACAAAAGTTTATATAAATGGTCAGGTCACATGACCAAGATGGCCACCATGGCTATAAATAGCAAAAACCTATAAAAATCTTCTTCTCCAGAACCAGGCCTTTGAATTTGAAACTTGGCATGAAGCATCAGTGAAAGGAGCTGTACAAAGTTTATATAAGTTATGACCCTGGGATGACCTTGACCTATTTTACGGCAAGGTCAACTTAGGTCACCAATGCATTTGAATGGAAAAATGTCATTTTCTTGCAGAAAACTTGCTGGAAATGGGCAGAATATTTGTTTATGAAAAAAATTTGGTCTGAGGGGGTTGTTTGCCCTTGCCTCAGGGCTAAATACATGTATATCATGTAATATTCAAACATCTTCTCTGAAACTGCTTGGCCAATCAAAGCCAAATTTCATGTGGAGCATCCAAAGGACGTGGGAACAAAAGATTATATAAATGGTCCAGGTCACATGACCAAGATGGCCGCCATGGCAAAAACGTTCAAAAATCTTCTTCTCCAGAACCAGAAGGCCTATGATTTTGAAACTTAGCATGAAGCCTCAGGGTAAGGAGCTCTACAAAGTTTATATAAATCATGACCCTGGGATGACCTTGACTTGTGTTACGGCAAGTCAACTTAGGTCACCCATGCATCTGAATGGGAAAAATTAGTAAAATGTATTTTTTTTTCTTTTTTTTTTTAATTCAATTTTACGTCCCTTTCAAGATTATTTCAGCTCATATGAGACGGGCCAATCAGTAGGTGAACCCCGAGAAAAACCACCTGGCACACCCGCAAGCAGAACTTGGCTTAAGCCGTCTCACATGTGGCCAGCGCGGGGCTCGAACCCGCACCAGACACAGCGGTGAGGTGATTGAGTGATTAAGAAACAACTCCACCACGGGGGCCGCTAAAATGTAATTAAATGGGGGGAAACTTGCTTGGAATATGCAAATGGATAGATTTATGTTTATGAGAAAAATTTGAACCTCAGGGGGTTGTCTGCTCCTGGGCTATATACATGTATATGACCATAATATTCAAACATATACTTCTCTGAAACCATTGACAACGAATTGAATATTTACTTTGACAATGATCTCATTAAACCGCAAAATTACAGATTAAAGCTAATCCAAGACATTTTAATGGATGTAAACTTTGAAAGAAAATTCATCCTGAAATGGGAAAGTCTTTGGTCAAACTTTTCATTAGCAACACAGAAAAACAGTTTCAATGGAAAGTTATCCATAATGCTATCTTTACCGAAAATAAATTATTCCTTATGAATATGTCAACTGGATTATGTCACTTTTGTAAAACAAATACAGAGACCATAAAACATTTTTTTTTATGAGTGCTCACTTATAAACAGCGTAATACACAAAATTGAAAATAAAATAAAATGCATTTTGGGAAACGACTTACAACTTAAGATCAGCTTACTTTCAACTCATCTAGTCCTTGGGCTTTTACACGAAAATAGTCTTGTCAGGAAATTTGTGAACTTCATCATAATACTTTCCAAATGGGAAATATGGAAACTTAGAAATAATGTTAAATTTAATAATAAGCACTACTCGTTTCTACAAATTATTGACAGCATGATTCAGAAACTACATACGGCTACAATTTTCTTGGGTAATACTTCAGTGGGTAAAAAGTATGAAAAGGAGCTTGTGCTCTGGAAGAAAATATGAATATTGTTTTGACACTACACTCTTCTATGCTGAATAATCGATAGATAACTTGATATGTTGTATATACTTCAGCTTTTCGGCAGAGACAAAACATTTTATATACATTTTTCAATCATATTTTGTTGCGTCAAAAATCTTTCTTCTATAATACCGGTCTATCATCTTACATTTGATCATGAATGTATATACCCCTCCATAATGACCACGATAGAGTCTTCAAACCTTCTCCTGTATCGTGAGTCTATGCATGGGTAGTGCATCAGCTCCTGTCTTCCTTCTATCTATTGTCTATTTTTTTCCGGAAAATATCATTCATAATGCTTTAACTTCAGATATACAGGTGCATCGCAAATTTTTTATAGATAGCGATTTTTCTCATAATTATTTACATACCCCTTACATGTTTGCGCGTTTGTCACAAGAGCAGTTTCTGTTCGACGTTTGAGATTTTTTTATCATTTACGAGTAAAAAGAATAAAATCACCACCAGAAAAAATCCAAATCGCCAAATGTCATTTTTTGGGTCAATAAGATACCTCTAAAGTGCTGTAATTATTTTTAGCATTCCAAAAAAAGGCTGATCAAAATTCTATTCCAAATAAAATGCTTATGAGATGTGCAGCAGAGACAAGTTTGGTGTTTATCTATGATGGCATGTATACCTAACAGCATGTACATTTTTGAACTTTGGAGAATCCGTAAGTATCGAAAACGGAACGCTTGACTGGGTAAGGTATGATGGCACAAGTCCACTGCACGAAAATTTCATAATTTCACATAGACAACAATATTGAACACAGCCACATTACACATGAAATATTTGTTTGGTAAACTTACGGGTGTTGAATTTGATAGTTTGAGGGCAAGAACTTGTTGATAGGAGAATGCCGAAAAAGAAAGAAGTGAAGAATGGTAAGTTTTCTCTTTTATTTCCCATACCCCTTAATGAAGGTGTTTTCATGACATTCCTGAAGCATTCTGTTGCATTGTGAATATTTGGATCTATTTCAATGTATAACTTCATTAAGTACCTAAGACTACAATAAACTGCATCGTTTCAGATGCACAGTCCAGACGTGACCAGTCCTTAAAGATTGTTACACTTCGAGATGCTGGTAAAAGTTGGCGTGAGATCTTTGAAGCTCTTGGTGGAACAGTCAGTAAAGAGACGATTCGTTACCGCTCACAAAAGATTTAAAAATCATGGTGTTCTGACTCACAAGAAAGGCGGCGGTCGACCTAAGAAAACGTCTGATCGACAGGATAGATTCATCATACGCCAAACCTTATCAAACCGACGCATGACACTGTGGCAGCTGCGACAGAAGCTGGCAAATAACGCTCAAGGATCCGTGCGCGTTAGCAAAGACACAATAAACAGGCGCCTTAAAGCCAACGGAATCAAAAGTTATGTCCCTATCAAGAAACCCCTGCTTACACATAACCAGAAGATAAAAAGGCTAAAGTGGGCCAGGAGGCATAAAAATTGGTCTGTAAAAGATTGGGAAATAGTAGTCTTTTCAGATGAATCAATGTTTCGCACCCGTTCCCACCGCAGAACTAAGAAAGTCTGGCGTCGTAAGCACGAAGTGTACCATCCAGCTTGTATAAATCGGTGTGTCAAAAATCCATTTGGAGTTATGGTTTGGGGCGCTATCTCGTCGAAAGGTGTATCTCAGCTTAAGCTTGTTAACGGAAGAATGAATAGTAAATACTATCAAGAAAATATTATGAACGATATAAAACTTCAATGCGAATGTGTAATGTTCCCCGGCAAGGAATACATATTTCAACAAGATAATGCCCCATGTCACAACTCAGCAAGTACGCGTGCATTCTTAAGAAATTTGGACATTAAACGCCTAGACTGGCCATCCAATAGTCCGGATCTGAGCCCCATAGAAACTGTATGGAGTATTGTTAAACGTCGCATCGGCAGAACGCCAAACAATAAGTCAGAACTTTGGAGAAATGCCCAACGTTTATGGTATTCCTTGAAAAAGGATGAACTCAAAGCACTGTATTCTACTATGCCACAAAGGATCCAAGCTGTCATCAAAGCTAAGGGTGACGTTACAAAGTACTAAATGGCATGCTTATATTTCACCAGAAATTTAATAATAGACAAAATAAAATAGTTGGTTGTTTCACTGCTTTACATGAGTGTTAATAAAATAAAGTAAACGCATGATTTTTGTGCGTTGATATAATGCAACAAAGAAAATAACATGCAAGGGGTATGTAAATAATTATGAGAAAAATCGCTATCATAATGCCATCATATCACACCCAGTCATTCGATATTTACGGATTCACCAAGGTTCCAAAACTATACGGCATGCTATTAGGTATAGATGCCATCATAGATAAACACCAAACTTGTCTCAGCTGCACATCTGATAAGCCTTTTATTTGGAATAGAATTTCGATAAGCCTTTTTTGGAATGCTAAAAATAATTACAGCACTTTAGGGGTATCGTATTGACCGAAAAAATGACGTTTGGCGATTTGGATTTTTTTGGTGGTGATTTTATTCTTTTTACTCGTAAATGATAAAAAAATCTCAAACGTCGAACAGAAACTGCTCTTGTGACAAACGCGCAAACATGTAAGGGGTATGTAAATAATTATAAGAAAAATCGCTATCTATAAAAAATTTGCGATGCACCTGTATCTTGTTAGTTTCAATGAAGTGAAAATACACACATGTACTACGCATTGGCGCAAAAACGTAATCACAAAGGGGGGGTCTCATATGCGCCCACGCACCAATTTTGTTCTTGCTTTGCATGGTGAATGCCTTCATTCTAACACCTATAAAAATGCATTTATTTGTTTTGAAAAAAACATTTTTAGGTCTCAGAATAGCACCCTGACTTACTCCACCTTTGTGACTATACCTGCGTTATACATTGCCTATTTGTTACCTCTTATTAATCTTTCATTAACCCAATTAAAACTGGAATTCAAAAAGGACTCCACATGGGTGACTTTGATACCATTTTGGCTTAAATAGATAAATAGATAGACTTTTTATGGAAACTTAAACTTGAAATTGTAAAAATTTTATCAAATTTATTTTCGAGAATGACAAATTGTGTCTCATATTTTGATATGTTCCAGTGCTTGTCAACCTATGATACTGTCTATAAAGTTGGCCAGCGTTACCCTCTTCATGCTGGTAAAGTTTTATAAATTTTCAAAACCGGTAACACTGTTGAAATGTACATGATATACATGTTGGTCAATTTTTGACAAAAATGGATTTTAATGTTTTTAGCTGTTTTTTTTTTTTTTCATCTAAAATCATGTCATTCCATAATTTTATCATTGGAAATGAAAAATTACACAAATAATATGAATTCCTAATATAAAATGGTTATTTGATCTGGCAATTTCACATATTTTATAGTGACCTACCCCAAACATATTATCAATTTTTCATACAAATGATCAGCAAACATTTTAGGTTTAAATATATTAATAAATGTTTTTGTTTCTATAGTTTCATCACTTAATATTACTTTAGGTTTAGATGTATTTGGATAATTCTACTTGAGTAACATTCCTTTAATTTGTGATTGACCAACGTATTGGTAACAGACATTTGACTGATTCCTCCATTTGTTTTACCATCTTTGTATTGTCGTTTATAAGATTACTTATTCATAACTTTAGTTATTTAATTGTTGCTGATGTCAACTTTAGTTACAAGATTGACAAGAATACCAAATACAGTGGCACTTTCTTTTTGACCACTATTATCTTTATACTTATCCAGTAAGTGCATAATTCAGCTATGTGACAGGCTTTTCTCTTTGTAAGTGTTCAGCTGTGTCGCTCAGGTATAGCTTTCACTTTAAAGATCAGATTTATTTTAATTCTTCATTAAACATATCCATTATTGACAATCTTTCTACCATATAAATGTGGTTCTTTTTCCTATTTTTGAAATGAATAACCCAGACAAATATCCAAACTTGATGTTTAAAAATCTCAAGATTTTTAACACATTTATGAATCCATAAATGTTCATGGGTTTATTTTAATAAATAGTCAATTATAAATGCAGCAAAATGTTTGTGATTTCATGCTGATAGTTGTCCAGTTACTCTTCTTTAATCCTATTCTTGGTTGGAAATCATAGCTGTTTTGTCAATTATCTGTCAGCTAGGTAAAATCAAAACTTGTCAGCTTCATGCAAGTTTATAAGTTCAAAAGCCCCATTTCGATTAAGGGTTTCCAATGAAGTATGTTTGAAGTTTGCCTGCTGTAGCAGATGATAAAATGCATGCATAAGATTAATAACTTTCATCTTAGATTTGATATATGGTATAACCTATTTCAAACATGACATTAGATTGGGAAAATTTTGTCTAGTACATGCCTATAATGCTTCAAATGGAGGAGAAAAGAAAAACAAAACACAATTTAAGTAGTTAGCCAGTTCCTCTTGTTTGTAACTTATCATATAATTTTATCTATTGATATTTCGTTTTCTTTCTTCATCCTATTTGTTTTGTTTCATTATATACTTGGGTGGATGGGGTGTTTTTTTCCTGAGATTGTGATCTAATCAGCAGGAAATGAACTGTCCTTAGCCTCATCAGGTTTATTTCATGCAAAATGCTAAATCCCATATGGTGTGAGTTACAGGATGTAGAAATCAACAACATAGCTGTATAAGTTCATTGAATTAATTTAAAAATACCTAAACAACTTAATTTTTGAAGAAAAAAAAAATAATCAAAACAGTAAAAACTAGGCAACTGCATCATAAACACGAATAAATACTAGAGAATGGCTTACTAATAGATAGAATCATGTTCTAAAATCTAATTATGAAAACTAAAAATAATGGGCAGATATGCAATATAAGGTCCAAGACAGGGTGCAATTTTCTCACTTAAATCAATATTTAAAATATATATAATAGCGTTGATGGTCATGCAAGACACAAAATTGTTTAGCAGGAAAATTATTCACACAAAGTTTGCTTTGTAACATGTTAATAACATAAACTACTTATAATTGGATAAATCATTATTAATTTTACGTTTCTCAGCATTCTGACTTGTATCATTCAATGTTCTAGACAAAGAACCGGTCTTCAAATTTCACGAAATTTTTAGCATATAATCTATATATGTGTAGCCTAATTTGAGGTTAAAATTATAGGTTGACAAAACCTGGAACATGTTAATATTGAAAATCAAACATGTGGTTACACCATTATGGAGCTAAAATTTGGGGTCATCTGCAAAACAAATGATAATCAGCTGAATTTAATACTATAGCTATCAACAATTATGCAATACCAAAATGATGGGAGATGATTCTCGATTATTTTACAAACAAACAGAACTAGGAACAGGCTATTATGACGGTTATGGATGACTTTAATCACACATACCCCTATATTAAGACCCCCTCTAATACAAAATGTTGTATTTAAAAATTTTAAGTAGTTAAGAGAAAATCTATATTACTAATAAAGTGGCCATGCACCAAACCAGCAACATGCATAATATTATTAAAATCGGTGCGTGGGCAGAACCCTATGTAAATTTCATATAGCGTGAGACCCCCCCTTTTGATACATTGTATCTCATTTGGTTAAAACTGTTTGATTTGTAGTTGAATTACAATTTACATCTACACATATGTATTATTTCCACAACTGTAAAAACAGGTTACAAACTGATGTAAAAGTTGTATCTGTGTATGTATGCATGTATGCTATGAAAATGAAATAAAATAAATAATAATAATGTGATATCATCATCAACTCATTTTCACTCATCAATTATCTTTCTGTCTTTTCATGTCATCATCTCTCGGAGAAGCCTGAGAAAAAAAAATGCTAGGTCAATTAAAGCCAAACTTTATGTGGAGTATGGTTAGGAAGGGGGAATGAAAATTTATATAAAAGGTCAAGGTCACATGACCAAGATGGCCACAATGGCTATAAATAGCAAAAACCTTTAAAAATCTTCTTTTCCAGAACCAGAAGGCCTATGATTTTGAAACTTGGCATGAAGCATCAGGCAATGGAGCTCTACAAAGTTTATGTAAATGATGACCCTGGGATGACCTTGACCTATTATGGCAAAGTCAACTTAAGTCGCATATCCCAGATCTCAGGTGAGCGTTTATAGGACCATTGGTCCTCTGGTTTCCCATTCTTTTGAAACATTACAGATGTCTTGATGATGCTTTGAAGATATGCATGTGCTTTGGATATAATCCTCAGGTTAATTTTTGACACTTTTTCGCAAGTGAATGGGCATAACTCCTCCCACAGTTTTATTCGGATTCTTTTAAAACTGTACAGATGTCCTGATCTTGATTTGAAGATTTTCATGTGGTTGGATATAATCCTCAGATTAATGTTTGACACTATGACAAAAAGTAAATGCATGTGATTTGGATATACATTATTATCAGATATATTTGTGTAACTAAACAATTAAGGCGGGGGACATAAATTCTCTGAATTTGCTTGTTTCCCAATAAAATTTACAATATTTGCTTTTGAAAAAAATCTCTGTATATTGCATGGGCAAGTTTTCATAATGCAAATTTCAGAGAGAATTGAAATCCTGAGCCTGCTCTCAAACTGGCGTGTGACTGCCTTGAGTTAGAGGTGAGAAACTGTCCCAAGCAACAATTCACCTGTCACGAGGGATCGCCAATGGTTCAAGAAATTTTAAGTTTTAAACATGCTTAAAATTTTCTATGCCGCATTTATATTACAAACCTTGTGTCCACATCATCAGTAAGTTTTTTGTGAACTACTCTTTTCTTTTTCCAATAAGGTCACAGTACTAGCATGACTATGTCCCTGAAATTGATCAAGAGGGTAGTATAGTATTGGTTGGAGCTTGTCTGTCTGTGTGCATGTCATTTATCCATGAAGAAAAAATATGAGGCTCATGAATATCTCACAAGAAAATAAATCTGAGCAAGCAATTTGCTATTTCCCTAAAGGTGGCCAATCAGTTACTAAATATACTTATTCGCAAAAGAAATGTGAAAAAAAATTGAAACCTCATTTTCTTGAAAATTCTCATTTTGACTGAATTTTCAGTGATATAGCTAATGAATATTTACAGTACGTAGCATTCATCCAAAGTTAGACTTTTGTAGCATGTTTCATTATGACGTTAGTGTATGAGCTCTGCATCTAAAATATCCATGATTAATGCAATTTTAAAACAGATGGCATGAAGTAGTGGCCGGATGTATAAAACAGAAGAAGTCGTACAAGAAGATTTCGAAAATACGCTCCCAGTGGTCACATTCTTCTGTTGATGTCAGCGTATTGCTTTCAAATCATCATTATTGTTCACTACAGATACATTATGGTCTTTCATGTCACAATTCTGTAGCTGTCTTTCCAGTGTGTCAACAGCTATTATGGCACTAAATGATTTTGAATATGTCTATTCACTTGATAGAAAATGGCAGTTTACATCAAAATGTCACACACAAGAAATAAGCGTCAAAGGATGTTTTATGATTTGATTTTGTCTTGCCCATGACTTTTGACTATCGGTATCAGTTTGGAAACTTTTTGCAAGAAAACTAAAGGTATCATAACCCTCTCGCTATGGAAGTGGGCGACACCTTGTTGTTTTTTTTCGCAGCAACTCCACAAGCGTAAGTCTTAACATCATACAGTGAAGTAGATAATTATTTTTCACAATGCGCACTGTACGCATCAAAATTTATGTACAGAGAGTACCGACAATACAACTGTGTACACATTTTCTGAGGATCCTTATTCTAACCTCTCATCCAGAATCAAACTTATAGATATGTGTACACGTATAGATAAGACCATATTATATTCAAGTATGAAAATTCTAGTAAACTGGTTGATAATCCTGTTACGTGTAATTCTATCATTTAGGCATGTTAAACCATATTTTTGACTCTTGCATAACTAACCAGAGGACCAATGGTCCTGTAAACGCTCACCTGAGACCTGAGATACATTTTTTGTATATACCAATAAACTTGTTTGACTAGAATGGTAATATACATGTATATAACCCCAGGGCAGGGTCAGAGCAACCTCTGGAGTCACTTTCTTTTTTAAATCATAAAGATTCAGTCCATTTGCCAGTTTACTGCAAGTTTTGCCCTTCAAATGACATTGTAACAATTTTCCCCATTCAATTGCGTGGGCAACCTAAGATGACCTTGCCATAAAAAAGGTCAAGGTTATCCCAGGTTCATGATTTAAACAAACTTTGTAGAGCTCCATTGCCTGATGCTTCATGCTAAGTTTCAAAATCATAGGCCTTCTGGTTCTGGAGAAGAAGATTTTTAAAGGTTTTTGATATTTATAGCCATGGTGGCCATCTTGGTCATGTGACCTTGACCAACTTGACAAACTTTCATTTACTCTTCCTAAGAATGCTCCTCATAAAGTTTGGCTTTGATTGGCCAAGCGGTTTCAGAGAAGAAGATGTGTGAACATTATGGTCATACACATGTATAAAGCCCCTGGGCAGGGGCAGACAACCCTCTGGGCCAAAAATAGTTTCATAAACATGAATATTCTGTCCATTTTCTCATTCCTAACAAGTTTTTTGCCATTAATTGACTTTTTCCTATTCTTCCCCATTCAAATGCATGGGCGGCATAAGTTGACCTTGCTGTAAAAAAGGTCAAGGTCATCCCAGGATCATAATTTATATAAACTTTGTAGAGCTCCATTGCCTGATGCTTCATGCCAAGTTTCAAACTCATAGGCCTTCTGGTTCTGGAGAAGAAGATTTTTAAAGGTTTTTGCTATTTATAGCCATGGCGGCCATCTTGATCATGTGACCTTGACCATTTATACAGACTTTCATTCACTCTTCCTAAGAATGCTCCACATAAAGTCTGGCTTTGATTGGCCAAGCGGTTTCAGAGAAGAAGATGTTTGAATAATTTGGTCATACACATGTATATTGCCCCGGGGTGGGGGCAGACAGACCCCTGGGGTCCAATTTTTTTCAGAATCATCAATCATAAGTCCATTTGCCCATTTCCTGCAAGTTTTTCCCTACAAATGACATTTTAACACTTTTCCCCATTCAAATGCATGAGCCACCTATGTTGACCTTGCCGTAAAATAGGTCAAGGTCATCCCAGGGTCATGATTTATATAAACTTTGTAGAGCTCCAGTCACTGATGCTTCACACCAAGTTTCAAAATCATTGGCCTTCTGGTTCTGGAGAAGAAGATTTTTAAAGGTTTTTTCTATTTATAGCCATGGCGGCCATCTTGGTCATGTGACCTTGACCATTTATATAAACTTTCGTTCCCCCTTCCTAAGGATGCCCCACATGAAGTTTGGCTTTGATTGGCCAAGTGGTTATAAGTTATATAAACATATGAAGTTTGGCTTTGATTGGCCAAGCCGTTTCAGGGGAGAAGATGTTTCATTATTATGGAAATATACATGTATATAGCCCCGGGGCAGGGGCAGACAAGCCCCCAGGGGCTAAAATTTTTCCATTAACATTAATCTTCTGTCCATTTGCCTATTCCCATTAAGTTTTACCCATTAAATAGCATTTTACCATTTTTTCCTATTCAAATGCATTGGCGACCTAAGTTGACCTTGCCGTAAAATAGGTCAAGGTCATCCTAGGGTCATGATTTATATAAACTATGATGGACCAGCGTCCCCGTTGCTACATACCAAGTTTCGTGGAAATCGGCCCACTGGTTCTGGAGAAGAAGATTTTTAAATGTTTTTGCTATTTATAGCCATGGCCGCCATCTTGGTCATGTGACCTGGACCATTTATATAAACTTTCGTTCCCCCTTCCTAAGGATGCCCCACATGAAGTTTGGCTTTGATTGGCCAAGTGGTTTCAGAGGAGAAGATCTTTGAAATTGTGAACGACGGACGACGGACGGACGACAGACGGACGACAGAGCATGGGTATACTATAAGCTCACCTGTGAGCCTTCGGCTCAGATGAGCTAATAAGAGAGAAAACTAGAACTGTCAGAGGATATGACTATAGCCCCGCTTCTGAGCTTTTTGCCAGGGTAAGAAAAACAATGAAGGGCAACAATCCCAAGCTAGATCTTGTTAATACAGATGCACATAAAAAGATTGGTCAGATTCTGTCAATTTGTTCTCAAGGTATTGAGCAGAAATAAAATTCTGAGTCAATCAAGGGCCAAAACTCTGTCAAAAGTTTGCAAAAAATGACAGGCAACAATCCCAAGCTAGATCTTGTCAATGTTGATATGCATACAATTTTTGTCAGATTCTGTCAAATCATTCTCAAGATATTGAGCGGAAACGAAATTCTGACGTCAATCAAGGGCCGTAACTCCGTCAAAATTTTGCGAAAAGTTACAGGCAACAATCCCAAGCTAGATCTTGTCAATTTTGATGTGCTTACAAAATTGGTTCTCAAGATATTGAGCTGAAACAAAATTCTGATGTACGAGGGATGTTCTTTAATACTTGTCACTTGCTTCATTATTTTTTCTGTGGACAATCAATGAGAATGCTGTTCATATGTGGTAAAAGCCCGATCTTTTCTGATCAGATTGGTATTATAATTATTGCTGTCCGACGCACGGTCATATAGTAATTGCATTTTAAAATAGGGTACAGTAATGGCACTGCATTAATTTTCATTTAATTTACAATATGTTAATTCGATCCCTAGTATAGACTAGAGGACCATTGGTCCTGTAGCTCACCTGAGAGATTATCACATTGTAAGCTCATGAGATTTAAATTAATTGAGTATCGACCAATGAAAGTCTATGCATGGACACTATTGACCCCCGGGGCATGGCCAAATTTGACCCAGGGGCATGACTAGCACAATTTATAATGGGGACTACCAAACATTGCTACATACAAAATATAGAAGCTCTGGGCCTTTTGGTTTCAGAGAAGAAGATTTTTGTTAGTTTTTCCCATTGTAAGTCTATGGAGACTATCTACCCCCGGGGCGTGGCCAAATCTGACCCCAGGGGCATGGCTGGCACAATTTATGTAGAGGACCAATAGCCATTGCCACATACAAAATATCAAAGCTGTGTGCCCTGTGGTTTCAGAGAAGATTTTTGAATTTTTTTCCCATAGCAAGTCTATTGAGACTATCAACCTCCGGGGCCTGGCCAAATTTGACCCCAGGGGCATGAATGGCACAATTTATGTAGAGGACCATTAGCCATTGCTACATACCAAATATCAAAGCTGTGGGCCTAGTGGTTTCAGAGAAGAAGATTTTTGAATTTTTTTCCCATAGTAAGTCTATGGAGACTATCAACCCCCGGGGCGTGGCCAAATTTGACCCCAGGGGCATGAATGGCACAATTCATGTAGAGGACCATTAGCCATTGCTACATACCAAATATCAAAGCTGTGGGCCTAGTGGTTTCAGAGAAGAAGATTTTTTTAGTTTTTCCTATTGTAGGTCTATGGAGACTATCGACCCCCGGGGCGTGGCCAAATTTGACCCCGGGGACATGATTGGCACAATTTATGTAGAGGACCATTAGCCATTGCCACATACAAAATATCAAAGCTGTGGGCCCTGTGGTTTCAGAGAAGAAGATTTTTTTTTTTTTTTTCCCATAGTAAGTCTATGGAGACTATCAACCCCCGGGGGGTGGCCAAATTTGACCCGAGGGGCATGAATGGCACAATTTATGTAGAGGACCATTAGCCATTGCTACATACCAAATATCAAAGCTGTTGGCCTAGTGGTTTCAGAGAAGAAGATTTTTTTAGTTTTTTTCCTATTGTAGGTCTATGGAGACTATCGACCCCCGGGGCGTGGCCAAATTTGACCCCAGGGGCATGATTGGCACAATTTATGTAGAGGACCATTAGCCATTGCCACCTACAAAATATCAAAGCTGTGGGCCCTGTGCTTTCAGAGAAGAAGATTTTTCAATTTTTTTTCCCATAGTAAGTCTATGGAGACTATCAACCCCCGGGGCGTGGCCAAATTTGACCCCAGGGGCATGAATGGCACAATTCATGTAGAGGACCATTAGCCATTGCTACATACCAAATATCAAAGCTGTGGGCCTAGTGGTTTCAGAGAAAAAGATTTTTTTAGTTTTTCCTATTGTAGGTCTATGGAGACTATCGACCCCCGGGGCGTGGCCAAATTTGACCCCGGGGACATGATTGGCACAATTTATTTAGAGGACCATTAGCCATTGCCACATACAAAATATCAAAGCTGTGGGCCCTGTGGTTTCAGAGAAGAAGATTTTTGAATTTTTTTCCCATAGTAAGTCTATGGAGACTATCAACCCCCGGGGCGTGGCAAAATTTGACCCCAGGGGCATGAATGGCACAATTTATGTAGAAGACCATTAGCCATTGCTACATACCAAATATCAAAGCTGTTGGCCTAGTGGTTTCAGAGAAGAAGATTTTTTTAGTTTTTCCAATTGTAAGTCTATGGAGACTATCGACCCCCGGGGCGTGGCCAAATTTGACCCCAGGGGCATGGCTGGCACAATTTATGTAGAGGACCATTAGCCATTGCCACATACAAAATATCAAAGCTGTGGGCCCTGTGGTTTCAGAGAAGAAGATTTTTTAATTTTTTTCCCATGTAAGTCTATGGAGACTATCGACCCCCGGGGCGTGGCCAAATTTGACCCCAGGGGCATGAATGGCACAATTTATGTACAGGACCATTAGCCATTGCTACATACCAAATATCAAAGCTGTGGGCCTAGTGGTTTCAGAGAAGAAGATTTTTTTAGGTTTTCCCATTGTAAGTCTATGAGACCTATCTGTTGCCATGGAAACCACAATTTTGATACAATCTGCTCCAAAACCTAATGCCATCAATCCCCCAACCCAATTATGGTTCACATTAAATTTGATCAAGATCTGCCTACTAGCTTCAGAAATATTCTTCTTTGAAATTGTGGACGGACGACGACGGACGACGACGACGGACGACGGATGCCTGCCTATCCTATAAGCTCACCTGTGAGCCTTCGGCTCAGGTGAGCTAAAAAGGCTATAACTTTCGCAATATTATATACAGGTCCACTTTATTTTACACATTATGTTGTCATTCATATGAGCAACGGAAAACATATTTGTAGAATATTTTTATTATGACTTTATAGAGTTATTGCTCCTGCTTTATGACGTCATAATATTTTTAATATACGTCATAATATACGTCATTCAAAATCACCGCACAGGTTACACCTTTTCGTAGTTTTGATTTTTGTCAATTGGATTGTCTGGTGAATATCTCAAATTGATAGTTATCTCAAGTTTGTCTAAAACGGTCTAAATGGACATTCGCTGTAAGTGACTATACATGCAATTTAACATTTCCTTCACATGTAAGGTGGAGTTGGTGCTTAATTTCTAAGAGAGCTGTCCGTCTCTATCATAATAGAAACACTGTCAAATTTCATGATTGACAACGTCAACCAAAACGCTTCTAGAACGTATCGAGTAAATAGATTTTTTGAAGTTGTAGTAGTATTTGTACAAGCTATTATTGTGGTATGGGCAGCTCTTCCATTGACATTTTGTGTTATCTTTCAAAATGTTATTACTCATAAACTAAGATTTAAGTGGATAAATAATCCAAAACTTATATCAATGTAATCAGCAAAGATCTGACACAAAGCAGCATTAACATTTTGGATGAATAATAACTGGACAGGAAATTATTAGGCTCTGAAACTTCTATTCTGACGTTCATTCAATTTATCAACACGTAAAAACTGGCATAGTACTATGTTTGCAGCTCTCGTAAAACTTGTAATTTCTGTTTTAGGAAAATAACTTTCGACCAATGCGTTTTCAAGGTTATGGAGATCCCACAGGTATAAAATCGTGATTCTAAGCCTTTTAATTCAAACATTATACTGTTTATTGGGACAGGATGAAGAAGGTATTTGCAGTGTCATTAGGGTGCCCCTCTTTAGAGTCTCAGTTTGCTATGATAAATTGCACCGTCCTAAAATTGTTGGGTGATTTCAATATCGCAAAGAACCCCTCTATAATTACCAAGTCTTTTTGCTCTGGTACAGATGCTGGTTAAGGAGAAATTGAGTCGATGACAAGAATTAAAGAACATCCCTCGTATTTGCATTGCCCCATATTGAACAGCAATAATCTAGATGAGGGAGAATGTAGGCATTAGAGAAGAGTTTCCTGGTTGGGACATTAATATACTGTTTTATCCTGTTTAAAGATAAAGTAATGAGTTACATTTTTTCAGGGCTGCCTCAATGTGGACAGACCAGGTTAAGGTGTTATTAACATGAACACCTAGCAGTTTTTCAGCTTCAGAAATTTGAATTTGCTCTCCTCTAATGGTCAGAATTGGTGGTGCTTCCATTATTTTGTTGGCTGTATTTTTGGATGCAAAAAATAAAGCTTTGGATTTTGAAGTATTCTTTTTAATATCATTATCATCACACCAATCTGAGAAGTTGTCTAGATCTGCATTTATTAAGGTTGTTATAACTGGAAGATGGACACTAGAAGTGTGCAGTGTGCCATCATCTGCAAACAAGTCCAAAAGACAGTATTTAATATGGCAGTGGCTAGGGATACGGTACCGTATCTTTAGCCTGTGGGCTAGGGATATGGTACCGTATCCCTAGCCTGGCGGCTAGAGATACGGTACCGTATCTGTAGCCTATATATCGGAAATGGCTAAAGGTACGGTATAGATAAAAAAATCGATAATATAATATTTTCAGATGAGTTTTAAGTTGAAGCATTGCAAGTTTCCTAGTGAATCATAAAAATAAACATTTACGGGTGTCTTACTTTTCTCTATGTTTCATGGTTGGACAAGCTCTATACATGCACAACAATCTTAACAGTAGAAGCGTTAATTGTTTTTAATTGCTTGGGAAATTATGCATATATATACATGTATAACAACTAAAAACGTACGAGACAGTGGTCTGCATGTTTTTTGGAGTATCAGTTTTTTAAATAAAAAATGCTCCTTAGATAAAGGAACATACATGTATCTCCATCATTTCGACGCAAAAAGAAAAAAATCGATTGACATTTTCAAGTTAATGCACTGACGTGGAGAGCCGCAATTCAAATTTACGCAGTGTCTTTATCTGCAGCGCTTTGATAAAGACATGTTTTACATGTGACCATAGATAGATAGATAGATAGATAGATAGATAGATAGATAGATAGATTCTCTCACTCCTGTCCCTCGAGACAGTTCTTCAACTTTTTGCCCGATGTGAAGTATACGAGCCATTCTGACGGCATGAATCAAGATTTGCATGCATGCTTTAAAATTTATGGCGATTGAATTGAGTAATAGCTTATAATAATTGTTTTATATTGCAGTTACTTACTTAACCATAGCAAAAGTTAAAAGCATTCACCGAATAATAATTGGCAAATTAAACAATGCCTATGTCTTACTTCAGGGGCTTAGCGGTAGGACAAAATAAATACGAATACGAATACGAATAGTTTATTTAGCATAAAACATTTTATACAATGTTTATAGCCAATACAAATACACAGTGATGACATAGTTTTACAGAAGAGCAAAATAGAAACTAGCATGCATTATTCATAGGTATAAATATCTACATCAATATAAACTGAGAAGTTGCTTTATGATACTACAATAGTCATGATATTCGAATTTTCATTGCAGAATATATATACTTAGCTAGATTGTTTAATAATTTATTTGATGAAGATGACATTAAAGTTTCGAATTTATTAATTGTTGGCCAATGACAAAAGTATCTTTTAAAGTATTTGCTTCTTAGTTCTCGATATTTAGGGCAGACAAGTAAATAAACACTTCATTACTGTTTTGTTTGTTGTTCGCACATTGAGGCGCGGACATCGTATTGATGGTTAAGCAACTAATTGAGGCTAACTAATATTATCTTGTTATTATCTTCACGCATCGTTAGAAATTTTCATACTGCGAGTTGGCTTTATATCCTTTGATGTCGGTCAAATAATTGTAGATAATGGTGATATTGCACAAACACACACTCAAATATAACAATTGAAAATTTCGTTCCACGGGGTTAGAAATAATACAACAATACAATTAAATTGAAATAAAATTGAAATCTCTCAACTTTATACATTAACATTGTTTTCTTAAGTCTGTGTCTCTAGTCTTTCGTACCTTTAGCCATTTAGGATACTTGCAATGATTCAACTGAAACTCACCTGAAAGTATTATATTATCGATTTTTAATCTATACCGTACCTTTAGCCATTTCCGATATATAGGCTACAGATACGGTACCGTATCCTTAGCCTGGCGGCTAGAGATACGGTACCGTATCCCTAGCCCACAGGCTAAAGATACGGTACCGTATCCCTAGCCACTGCCATTTAATATATAATGGCAGATCATTGATATAAAGGAAAAATAGCAGCGGTCCAAGTACTGAACCCTGAGGGACACCTGCTTTAATCTCTTTGTTTTTGAAGAGTTTGCCAGAGACTTGGACTTGCTGGGATCTATTACTTAGATATGAATAAAACCACATTTGGGGTGACTGACTGAATTTGTAGGCTGCTAACTTTTGTTTTAGAATCTTATGGTTTACTAAATCAAAGGCTTAATCCCGAGCTAGATCTTGTCAATGTTGATGTGCATACAAAATTTGGTCAGATTCTGTCTATTCTTTCTCGAGATATTGAGAGGAAAAGAAATAATGATGTCAATCAAGGGCTGTAACTACGTCAAAATTTTGCAAAAAATAAAGGGCAACAATCCCAAGCTAAATCTTGTCAATGTTGATGTGCATACAAATTTTGGTCAGATTCTGTCAATTCATTCTCAAGATATTCAGCGGAAACTATATTTAAAATTTGACATCAATCAAGGGCTGTAACTCTGTCAAAACTATGCTAAAAAATGACAGGCAACAATCCCAAGCTAGATCTTGTCAATGTTGATGTGCATACAAATTTTGGTCAGATTCTATCAATTGGTTCTCAAGACATTGAGCAGAAACAAAATTCTGACGTCAATCAAGGGCTGTAACTCCATAAATATTTTGCGAAAAATGATGGGCAACAATCATAAACACATTGATTCCCCCTTCATATAGATGCTTCCTACAAAATTTGACTTTGATTGGCCAAGCAGTTTCAGATCTTCAGTCCATTTGGAAGCCCGTTTTCTGCAAGTTTTGCCCTTCAAATGATCATTTATCAATTTTTTTGATTCAAATGCATAAGCAACTTGCCATAAAATAGGTCATGGTCATCCCAGGATCATGATTTACATCAACTTTATAGAGCCTGTCTCCCTGATGCTTCATGCCAAGTTTCAAAATCATAGGCCTTCTTGTTCCAGAGAAGAAGCTATTTAAAGGTTTTTGCTATTTATAACCATGGCAGCCATCTTGGTCATGTGACCTAGGCCATTTATATAAACTTTCCTTTCCACTTCCTATGGATGCTCCACATGAAGTTTGGCTTTGATTGGCCAAGCGGTTTCAGAAGATCTTTGAAACTGTGGACGACGGATGGACGATGCACTATAAGCTAACCTTTTGAACCTTTGGCTCAGGTGAGCTAAAAAGCCATGTATTAATGAGCCAATTCATGTGCCCATGTGCTGTTAATACATAACATTTATTTATGCACACTACCGGGCGCCACACAAAGTACATGCTAATACTGAGTAACTGAACTCTGCCCGGAACGAGCATAAGACTGAAAGCTTTTACGCATATGAAAATGTGACGAGGCCGTAAAATATAGGGCACCAACATTTCTTTCATTTGTACAGAATTTATGCAATAATAGTGATCAAAAATGGTTTTGTCATTTATTTACATTCACTAGATCCCTCAAGAAGTGTTGAAAACCTCGGGCTACACCCTTGGTGATCAACACCCCTCGAAATCTAGCAATAGTTAATGAATGGAAAATCATGTTTGATCCCTATAATGATTTATGTATTACAGAATTCCTGAGTTTACACACTGCCAACATCGTGGCTTAAGAAAGTTTAAAACAGCAGCACCAACAGTTTATCACAGCAGTTTATCGGCAGCAACTCCTAGCCATTTCTTGGTGGACTCGTAGGCCAGGAACAAAGCCCCTGTAGCCGGGAATGTCCTCAACACGGTCGGCCCCAGACCCTTGTACAGGGCCAAAACACCTGTGAACATAAAACTAGGGCAAATAAGACATGGGTTAAGACCACAATTTCAGTTTGCTATGGCTACAGCCCTGACAATTATGACATGATCATAGCAAGAATTTGCCTCCAATCAAACATTAAGATTGGAGCATTTAGTACCACAAAAGACCTCGGGCCAAAGGATCCCTGCATTATCCTCATACCAGGTGTCCATAGTGGCAAGTCACATTTCCACATCTCATGTTATACTGTAAGTTAAAGGCAATACCAGAGGACCATTGGTCCTGAAATCGCTCACCTGAGATTCTGGATTGCAAGACCTTCAGCTAAGGTCATGTTGGTCAATGTAAAAAGTAAACTTGACCTCTAATACTCAAATAATTAATGAAAATTTACCTTTTTTGGGGCCCCAGCAACCAATCAAAATGAGGTATTAGGGCAAAAGTAATATAAAACATAGAGGACTACTAAATAAACATTTCTGCAAAATCTCCAATGAGACTGCAGAAATAGCAAATTTTCACTTTTCCCCAATATAAGTCTATGGAAACTGAAAGTTTCCAAAGCAACCAGAGTTCTTATCTGACTGGAACAAAAAAATAAGAGCTGTCGCAGGACAGCGTAGCTCGCCTGACATGTGCTTTGCCACTAAACTTATCAAAATCTATGACCCATGACCTTGACCTCAAGGTCGCTCAGGTGGGTTGTGATGGTACAGCATAAAATTTTAGACCAATATCCACAAACATGCAAAGTTTCAAATTGATCAATCAACATAGAGATATATAGACTTCAAAAATCTTTAACCCAAAACTTTAAACAAAAATTTCTAAGGCCATGACCTTGACCTCAAGTTCACCCGGGGTGGGTCATAATGGTACAGCATAAAACTTCAGACCAATATCTACCAACATGCAAAGTATCAACTTGGCTCCATCTACATGTTCAAGAGATATAGACTTCCGAAAACTTTAACAAATCCATCAACATAGAGATATATAGACTTCAAAAATCTTTAACCCAAAACTTTAAACAAAAATTTCTAAGTCTGTGACCTTGACCTCAAGGTCACCCAGGGTGGGTCATGATGGTACTGCTTAAAACTTCAGACCAATATCTACCAACATGCAAAGTATCAACTTGATCCATCAACATGTTCAAGAGATATAGACTTCTAAAAACTTTAATGAAAAAGTCACTAGAGCACGAAATATAGGTCAAGGTCACTAGATCAAAGTGGTTGCAAAGTCGGGACATCCAGGAGAAGCCATATGCAAGGTTTGATGGTTGTAGGCTTTATTGTTGATGAGATATTAAGGGTTGGCTTAAAAAATGACAAAGTCACTGGAGCATAAAATATAGGTCAAGGTCAGTAGGTCAATGTGGGTGCCGAGTCGGGACATCAAGGAGAAGCCATATGCAAGGTTTGATGGTTGTAGGCTTTAGAGTTGATGAGATATTAAGGGTTGGCTTAAAAAATGACAAAGTCACTAGAGCACGAAATATAGGTCAAGGTCACTAGGTGAATGTGGGTGCCGAGTCGGGACATCGAGGAGAAGTCATATGCCAGGTTTGATGGTTGTAGGCTTTATAGTTGATGAGATATTAAGAGTTGGCTTCAAAAATGACAAAGTCACTAGAGCACGAAATATAGGTCAAGGTCACTAGGTGAATGTTGGTGCAAAGTCGGGACATCGAGGAGAAGCCATATGCAAGGTTTGATGGTTGTAGGCTTTATAATTGATGAGATATTAAGGGTTGACTTCAAAAATGACAAAGTCACTGGAGCATGAAATATAGGTCAAGATCAGTAGGTCAATGTGGGTGCCTAGTCGGGACATCGAGGAGAAGTCATATGCCAGGTTTGATGGTTGTAGGCTTTATAGTTGATGAGATATTAAGAGTTGGCTTCAAAAATGACAAAGTCACTAGAGCACGAAATATAGGTCAAGGTCACTAGGTGAATGTGGGTGCAAAGTCGGGACATCGAGGAGAAGCCATATGCAAGGTTTGATGGTTGTAGGCTTTATAATTGATGAGATATTAAGGGTTGACTTCAAAAAATGACAAAGTCACTGGAGCATGAAATATAGGTCAAGGTCAGTAGGTCAATGTGGGTGCCGAGTCAGGACATCGAGAAGAAGCCATATGCAAGGTTTGATGGTTGTAGGCTTTATAGTTGATGAGATATTAAGGGTTGGCTTCAAAAATGACAAAGTCACTGGAGCATGAAATATAGGTCAAGGTCAGTAGGTCAATGTGGGTGCCTAGTCGGGACATCGAGGAGAAGCCTTATGTAAGGTTTGACAGTTCTAGGCTTTACAGTTGATGAGAAACTAACACAGCATCTGAGCATTATACAAAGGTGTTCTAGATATTGAACTCTAGCCCCCAGGCAGCACGACCCCACGGGTCCCTTCACACTAAATCACAGAGGACCCTCATATGCAGCAATGTTCCAAATATGAATGATTTCTGGTCAGTGACTATCAAGATATAACAATTTTAAAAACTTTAACCGAAAGTGTGACGCGGACGCGGACGTACACGTAAACGCGGACGACCGAGGTGACAACAATAGCTCTGTGCACTTCATGCAGGCGAGCTAACAACTGTTTTGTAGAGGCTAATGCCAGGAACATGTATACAAAGTATCAGCTTAATAAAGCAAACAGTTTCTGAGAAGAAGATTTTTAATTTTTTTTTTCGAAAAATTGCCCTTTTTGGGGCCCCAGCAACCAATCAAAATAAGCGATCAGGATGAAGGTCATCTGAAACCTAGTGCATTACTCAATTAACATTTCTCTAAAAATAAAATTCGAATATCTCCAATGAGACTGCAGAAATAGCAAATTTTCACTTTTCCCATTATAAGTCTATGGAAACTGAAAGTTGCCATAGCAACCAGAGTTCTTATCTGACTGGAACAAAAAACAACTAATTTGTAGAGGCTAATGTCAGGAACATGTATGCAAAGTATCAGCTTCATAAAGCAAAAAGTTTCTGAGAAGAAGATTTTTAAAGATTTTTTTTCGAAAATTTGCCCTTTTTGGGGCCCCAGCAACCAATCAAAACTAGAGTTGTCAGAGGATCTGACTATAGCCCCGCTTCTGGGCTTTCTTCCAGGGTGAGAAAAACAATGTTGATATGCATACAAAATTTGGTCAGATTCTGTCCTTTCATTCTCAAGATATTGAGCGGAAACAAAATTATGATGTCAATCAAGGGCCGTAACTCCGTCAAAATTTTGCGAAAAATGACGGGCAACAAGCCCAAGCTGGATCATGTCAATGTTGATGTGCATACAAAATTTGGCCAAATTCTGTCAATTCGTTCTTAAGATATTGAGCGGAAATGAAATTCTGACGTCAATCAAGGGCCGTAACTCCATCAAAATTTTTCGAAAAATGACGGGCAACAATCCCAAGCTAGATCATGTCAATGCTGATGTGCATACAACATTTGATTAAATTCTGTCAATTCGTTCTCAAGATATTGGGCGGAAACGAAATTCTGACGTCAATCAAGCGCTGTAACTCCATCAAAATTTTGCGAAAAATGACGGGCAACAATCCCAAGCTAGATCATGTCAATGTTGACATGCATACAAAATTTGGTCAGATTCTGTCCTTTCATTCTCAAGATATTGAGCAGAAACAAAATAATGATGTCAATCAAGGGTCGTAACTCTGTCAAAATTTTGCTAAAAATGACGGGCAATAATCCCATAGTGGAGCGGCTTAATGAGAAAATACTTCAGTTGATGATACAAGCATGAAATTTTCACCATATGTTCTTTACATGACACACACCAAATTCTGATCCCTAGCCACTTGAAATTCCGCCATTTTCAAGATGGCCGCCAAAAACAAAATGGCCGACAGTTGTGAAAGGAGTACATGTAGAAAATTGCTCATATCTTAGGTTCTTTTCATCATAGAACAACAGTATTGATACCAAAATGAAGCTAAATAAGTGTTTTTTGAAATTGAGTTCCTTTATGCAAATTACCTCATTTGCATATTATGAATATTAATGAGATCTTACTTTTTTGGCTAAAAATTGAGAAAAAAACTTATTTTCTGAACGATGTAAAATGTTAAATGAAGTGGATATCTATGGCAATGATATTGCTATACCATATTGCTAGACCATAAATTATCATAAATTAACAAAAGCTAATTAGCATGTTCATGAATATTCATTTTAAAACATTTTAAGACTTTGGATTCCCTTATCTATCAGTTAAGTTGAAAAAGTTCATACAGTTAATCGCTTATAGCTTAGGTCCTGTTCATCACAGAACATCAGATTGATACCAAAATGAAGCGTAATGATTGTTCTTTCCAATGGAGTTCAAATATGCAAATAACTTCATTTGCATATTTATGAATATTAAAAGGTCTTATTTTGTTGCCAAAAACTTGAAAAAAAAAAAAATAAAAAAATAAATAAATAAATCACATCTCGTTCTCTGAATGATGTAAAATGTTAAATGAGATTTAAAACTCTTTCGACACCATAAAGAATCATAAATTAACAACAGCCAATTAGCATATTCATGAATATTACTGTTTAGTAAAGAAAGTTCATTCTGTAAATTGTCTATAAATATCAATTTCATTGTAAAATAAATGTCATTAATACAAGGTATATGTCAGTGTACTTTCATTCTAAGCTCGCATGTGTTCACTGGCTAACTAAATATCAAACCGTATTAATCATATACAAACGCATGTTTGATCCCTATAGTGCATACCTATGCATATATCTAAACTAAAAATTGACAATTATGATTGTAGTGAGCTTCCCACGAATAAATTATTTCCCATACAATTATTTGCTTAAATCTACTAAGTCTGTCGACTGATCATATCATAATCATATCCTTTTTAGCTCACCTGAGCCGAAGGCTCACAGGTGAGCTTATAGTATACTCCGGCGTCCGTCCGTCGTCCGTCCGTCGTCCGTCGTTCACAATTTCAAAGATCTTCTCCTCTGAAACCGGTTGGCCAATCAAAGCCAAACTTCATGTGGAGCATCCTTAGGAAGGGGGAACGAAAGTTTATATAAATGGTCCAGGTCACATGACCAAGATGGCCGCCATGGCTATAAAAAGCAAAAACCTTTAAAATCTTCTTCTCCTCAACCATTGGGCCGATTTCCACGAAACTTGGTATGTAGCATCGGGAATGCAGGCCCATTATAGTTTATATAAATCATGACCCTAGGATGACCTCGACCTATTTTACGGCAAGGTCAACTTAGGTCGCCAATGCATTTGAATGGGGAAAAAAGTAAAATGCTATTGAATGGGTAAAACTTACTGGGAATAGGCAAATGGACAGAAGATTAATGTTAATGGAAAATTTTAGCCCCTGGGGGCTTGTCTGCCCCTGCCCAGGGGCTATATACATGTATATGACCATAATATTCAAACATCTTCTTCTCTGAAACCGCTAGGCCAATCAAAGCCAAACTTCATGTGGAGCATCCTTGGGAAGGGGGAATGAAAGTTTATATAAATGGTCAAGGTCACATGACCAAAATGGCCGCCAGGGCTATAAATAGCTAAAACGTTTAAAAATCTTCTTCTTCAGAACCAGAAGGCCTATGATTTTGAAACTTGGTTTGAAGCATCTGGGAATGGAGCTCTACAAACTTTATATAAATCATGACCCTGGGATGACCTCGACCTATTTTACGGCAAGGTCAACTTAGGTCTCCCATGCATTGGAATGGGAAAAAATAGGAAAATGTAATTAAAATGGCAGAAAACTTGCTAGAAATGAGCAAATGGACAGAAGATTTATGTTTAAGAAAATATTTTGGGCCCAGGGGGTTGTCTGCCCCTGCCACGGGGCTATATACATGTATATGACCATAATATTGAAACATCTTCTTCTCTGAAATCGCTAAGCCAATCAAAGCCAAACTTTTTGTGGAGCATCCTTAGGAAGAGGGAATGAAAGTTTGTATAAATGGTCAAGGTCCCTGACCAAGATGGCCGCCATGGCTATAAATAGCAAAAATGTTTAAAAATCTTCTTCTTCAGAACCAGAAGGCCTATGATTTTGAAACTTGGTATGAAGCATCTGGGAATGGAGGTCTACAAAGTTCATATAAATCATGACCCTGGGATGACCTTGACCTATTTTACGGCAAGGTCAACTTAGGTCGCCCATGCATTTGAATGGGAAAAAATAGGACAATGTCGTGTAATGGCAGAAAACTTGCAAGGAATGAGCAAATGGGCAGAAAATTTATGCTTATGAAAATAAATTAGGCCCAGGGGTTGTCTGCCCCTGCCCCGGAGCTATATACATGTAGATGACCAGAATATTCAAACAGCTTTTTCTCAGAAACTGCTTAGCCAATCAAAGCCAAACTTTATGTGGAGCATCCTTAGGAAGAGGAAATGAAAGTTTATATAAATGGTCAAGGTCACATGACCAAGATGGCCGCCATGGCTATAAATAGCAAAAAAAAATAAAATAAAAATCTTCTTCTTCAGAACCAGAAGGCCTATGATTTTGAAACTTGGCATGAAGCATTAAGGAACGGAGGTCTACAAAATTTGTATAAATCATGACTGGGATGACCTTGACCTATTTAACTGCAAGGTCAACTTAGATCGCCCATGCATTTGAATGGAGAAAACTGTTAAAATGTCATTTGAAGGACAACACTTGCAGTCAATTGGCAAATGGACTGAATTTTTATGATTTGAAAAAGACATTGACTCCAGGAGTTATTCTGACCCTGCCCTAGGGTTATATACATGCATTGTACCATTCTAGTCTAACAAGTTCATGTATATATCTCAGGTCTCAGGTGAGCGTTTACAGGACCATTGGTCCTCTGGTTATATTCCTTTGTCCTCATCTGAGGGTTGGACTTGTTTGACAAGTCTCCTTCTGTTAAAAGTTGCAAAATTACAGCAATTCTTTTTGGCTCCATGTTGCCAAATCTAAAGGGTCACAGAAGAGGCTAGAATAGCCGAAACCGTGGTATGGCCCATCATCTTTCTTACAAATATACTCACTGCTCTTAAAGGATCTCAGTTTTATTTGTATTTGCTATTACTGCAGCTGGTGTTGTGCCGTGTGGCGGCCCTAAAAAGTCTCCCCGTACACAATTCATAGTACAGATTATATTTTCCTTTTGGTCCTTTGTGATCAGAGAGGGTATTTTGTCTTTTTTATTGACTACCCCGTTTAAAGTTGCAAAATTTCAGCAATTCTCTTTGGCTCAATTTTGCCAATTCTAAAGGGTCACTGAAGAGGATTGAATAGGCGAAACCGCGGTATGGCCCATCCCCTTTCTCACAAATATACTCACTGCTCTTAAAGGCTCTCAGTTTTATTTTTATTCTTAGATGACCTCTCCACTCCGAGCGTTTCTACGGATCGGCAGTATCCATTCTAACCTTCTTTTAGTCGTCCAACAACATTTCATCCAATGATTTCTTTAGCTTGCCGGATCTATTCTGTACAACTACATTTAAATTGCGTACTTGAGAAATAAAGCCTTTAATGCACTCTACATGTCTATACCATCTCATCTTTCCCCTCCGGTCAAGCCCCATTCCCCTGGTGTGGTATTGTCAGTTTGACGTTTCACCATAAAACAATTCTGATTCTGATCTTGCTGGAGCGAAGCACTACATATATATCCTGAAGTCCAAGCTTTGAGAGAAGGGAGTCTGAGCTTACTTCATCATTCGCATTGAAATTACAGATCCAGCACATGATTGCACTGTCATTGCGCTGCAGGCGACAAAAGGTAGCCATTCATTGCTCATGTTTCTGCTGCATGTGGCAGTATATAAGTTGAATACACTTGACCTCTGGTCAAACGTGGCAGATTCCGATTGGTGTGGAGAGGGAGTAGTTGGCGGAACTTACCCTAAGCCGATTTGCAGTGCGTGACTGTAGCCAGTTCACAACCTCCGCCAGCAGAAAGCATGTCTCCCAGATAACAGAACTCTGGTACAGCTTCAACTTTTTTGTCATCAACAAGAACCTCCTTCACTAGCCTTCCATTTATGGGACGCGCCTTTCCTAGGCAGCCAGCACTGCTGAAATCAGGATCACGGCGATAGGAGCCTTTGATTCCAGGATCCAGGACAAGCATCCACCACAGAGGACGGCATTTCTTCCTACACCTGTTTGACAGACCCCACAGGGATTCTTTCCAGATTTTTTTCAGAAGGTTCAGACTGAGACCAGAGACCATGATCTTTGTCTTCGCCATGTTCACTCAAAGAACTTTCCTCTCAATCTCTGTTTTCCAAGTCTTACAGGTTGTTCTTCCATGGACTCGATAGTGTCATATCATAAGTCAACTGCATACAGCAGAACCCAAGGGCAGCCTGTGCAGAACTCCCTGGATAAAGCCTATAGCACAATAATGAAGAGTAGCGGGCTAAGGACAGAGCCCTATGAACACTTACTTTAGACACCAAACTCCTCACTGTATCCACTGCCCTCTCTAACCCTGCTTCTCATGATCTTATACATGGACTGGACCAGACGCACAAGTCATTCGTCAATTCTTTGTTTTGCATTGGCCACCAGATTACATCCCTCAGGAATCGATGAATTGCTTTCTTCAGATCAACGACGTCCATGTAGAGCAGCTTGTTAGTGCCCAAGTGCTTCTCTGGTATTTGACAAACTTATCAATCAGTTAAATAAAAAATCATAATTTATAATTGCCAGTACGGCTCATTTCAAGCATACCAGAATGGGCGACAACATACTTGCAAGTTCTTAGCTAATTGCTTTCTCCAAATACACATATTCGCAGTAGTCTAACACGGAGCATCAAAAACTTTTGAAGATTAGGCCAAGGAGGCGATCGTACCTCATATAAAGTCATATGCAAGAAAATATTCCAGGATGTATGTTTTTATTTATCGCCAAGATAGTCTCAACGATGAGACCAGGCAGAAAATAGTAACTGGTGTAAACCGAAAAGTAATTGGTAACTGCAGACCTCCAAAATCATGGAACAACTTCATCAGATGTGATGAAAACAAAACGGAAATATTTGGGTTTCTTGTAGATAAGTTTATTCTTGTGCAGAATTATGCACAGGTCATAGTGACAAAAAGGAATGATGTTGTTTGCAATGTAGAAATTAAATTCTTCAAGACTTAGCTTGCACTTTTTGAAGGAAAGCACAATTGCATAGATCTTATATTAATGACATTTATTATACAATGAAAGTGATATTTATAGACAAATCTACACCATGAACATTTTACATGGTTCAGTGAATGAGTCGTGATTTTTTTAAGTTTTAAGCAAAACAAAAACCTCATTTATATTCATATATATGCAAATGAGGCAATTTCCATCTTTTAACTCTATTTGAAATAACAATCATTTAGCTTCATTTTGGTATCAATATTTTTGTTCTATTATGAACAGGACCAAAGATATGAGCAATTTACTGTATGAATTTTCTAAACCAAACTGATAGGTAAGGACATACAAAGTCTTGAAATATTCTAAAATGAATATTCATGCACATGCTAATTAGCTTTTGTTAATTTATGATAATTTATGGTCTAGTAATAATAAAGCCACAGTTACCCATTTCATTTAACATTTTACAGCATTCAGAAAATAAAATGTGTTTTTTTTTTTGCAATTTTTAGCCAAAAAAGTAAGATCTCATTAATATTCATAAATATGCAAATTAGGTAATTTGCATATTGGAACTTAACTTGAAAGAGCAATCATTTAGCTTCATTTTGGTATCAATATTGATGTTCTATGATGAAAAGAACCTAAAATATGAGCAATTTACTACATGTACACCTTTCACAATTGTCGGCCATTTTGTATTTTGGCGGCCATCTTGAAAATGGCGGAATTTCAAGTGGCTAGGGATCAGAATTTAATGTGTGTCATGTAAAGAACATATGGTGAAAATTTCATGCTTGTATCATCAATTGAAGTATTTCCTCAAAATCTCTCACTAAGCCGCTCCACTACCAAGCTAGATCATGTCAATGTTGATGTGCATACAAAATTTGGTCAAATTCTGTCAATTCCTTCTCAAGATATTGAGCGGAAATGAAATTCTGACGTCAATCAAGGGCCGTAACTCCATCAAAATTTTTCGAAAAATGACGGGCAACAATCCCAAGCTAGATCATGTCAATGCTGATGTGCATACAACATTTGATTAAATTCTGTAGTCAGGTCAGATTATCTGCTACTGTAACATGTAATCAGTACTACCTGTTGCCATGCGGTGCAGATGGGGCTCGTTAGCCTTGGACGGCAACCCATCTAGGAGTTTGCTAGTTCTCTACACAAAAACCTAGCTGGGCAGGGGGAACTCATTAGTTTTGGTTGACAGTCCTCCTAGGAGTTTACAGGTCTCTAAACAAAACCTATGAAAGGGTAGATGGAGCCCTTCAGCTGTGGCCAGCAATTCATCTAGGAAAAGGTAATTCCAAAATAAAACCTGTGTGTCTGGATATGCCTGGTCCAGATATGCAAAGACTGTTTCGGTAGACGGAGCGGAAGAAATCATCAGATTCAACGGTTCGGAAAGCGATACAGCAACATGTTGTGGAACATGCAGAGCGTGATAAGGCACTATAGATGTTACGGTCATCCACTGCATCCAAACCTAACTCCAGACGTCTTGACCTGTGTCTTGCCTCTGGGCACAGTTGGGTGAGGACGAGTGAGTGAGGTTGACGCTGCGCACCTCTTCCTCACTATAATCAAATTTCATAGCGCACGTCATCTTATTTCTCAACACACAAGCACTTGCATACACAACAATTTCATCACACATGCACCCACATACCTACAAAAGTCCTGTGGCGATGGGCGAGCGGCGAAGCAGCAGGTGTAGGACACACTGGGAGCTGTAGTTGCAGACCTGCACGCAGGCGGCTCAGTTCTATATGGTCGTTTTCCGTGAGGAGAAGCAGTAAGCGAAATTCGGCAGTCGGCTGAGCGACTGAGCAGACCTATTTAGGACCGCACTGCTCACCCCCGTAGCATGGGGAAGGGGCTAGAAAAGGTGCCCTAAACAATTGCCTGCTTCAAACCCCCTGGCTGGTTAACCGCGATCAGCGGGGATCCCTTTTTAGCGGTCGAAAAAATAAGAAAAAAACAAAGATAATCCCTTTGAGGATTGGCGCATGGAATGTGCGAACATTGATGGACAGTGCTGGGTCAAATAGACCGCAGCGTAGAACGGCCCTTGTGGGCAGAGAACTTGGGAGGTATGGAATTCAGATAGCAGCTCTGAGTGAGACTCGGTTAGCAGATGTTGGGGAGATCAAAGAAGTTGGTGCTGGATACACCTTCTTCTGGAGTGGACGCAAAAGTGAAGAGAGGCGTGAAGCAGGAGTTGGCTTTGCCATTAAAACAGAACTTGTTGGTAAGCTTTCAGGATTGCCAAAAGGCATCAATGACCGCCTAATGACATTGAGACTTCCTCTGTCAGGCAATAAACATGCAACTATTGTCAGTGCCTATGCACCCACGATGACCAATCCAGATGAGGTTAAAGACAAGTTCTATAATGACTTAGACGACATTATTTCTGCTACACCCCGTACAGACAAACTTATCCTTCTTGGAGACTTTAATGCCAGAGTTGGTACAGACCACCAGACCTGGGAAGGAGTTATAGGTCCAGAAGGTGTTGGAAAGTGCAACAGCAATGGTCTCTTGCTTCTAAGGAAGTGTGCTGAACATGATCTTCTAATCACCAACACAGTCTTTCGTCTACCTAACAGAAATAAAACATCCTGGATGCATCCCCGTTCCAAACATTGGCATCTCATAGACTATGTTATAGTGCGGAGAACAGATAGGCAGGATGTCAGAGTGACAAAGACTATGTGTGGTGCAGACTGCTGGACAGACCATAGACTGGTTGTCAGCAAACTCAACCTTAGAATCCAGCCTGCGAGGCGACCTCAAGGCAAGAAAGCTGCTAAAAGACTGGATGTCTCAAAGCTGAATCAAGACAGCATGCGACAAACTTTCTTAACAGACATTTGCAACCAACTGGATGCAATCAATCTCAGTTCAGAGAACCCCGAAGAAAACTGGACAGTCTTCCATAAAACAGTTCATTCTTCAGCTGCTACTACTTTAGGACATCCATCTCGCAAACATCAAGACTGGTTTGATGAGAATGATGACGAAATTCAGAAGCTTCTTGAAGAAAAACACAGATTGCACAAGGCACATCAAGATGATACTAGCTCAGTATCCAAGAAAGCAGCCTACAGCAACGTTTGTAAGACAGTCCAGACCAAGCTTAGGGACATGCAAGATTCCTGGCTGAGGAAGAAAACAGAAGAAATTCAGTCTTTTGCAGACAGAAAGGACATGAAGAAATTTCATGATGCACTGAAAACCATTTATGGCCCTAAGAGTTCTGGAGCCACCACATTACTCAGTGCAGATGGAAACACTCTTCTCACAGACAAAGAGGCTATCTTGAAAAGGTGGGCAGAACATTTCAATAGTGTGCTAAATCGACCATCAAGCGTCAATGAGGATGCAATTGACAGACTGCCACAGATAGAGTGCAATGTTCTGTTAGATGAATTTCCAACCGTCATGGAAACAAGAAAAGCAGTTCAACAACTGTCTTCTGGCAAAGCTCCAGGTGCAGATGCAATTCCTGCAGAGGTTTATAAGGCCGGGGGGCTACCCATGGCAGAGAAACTGACCGAGCTGTTTCACTGTATGTGGAGGAAGGAGGCCATCCCACAAGAATTTAAGGATGCATCCATAATCCACCTATACAAGCGGAAAGGAAATCCACAAGTCTGTGACAACCACAGAGGCATTTCCCTCCTATCGATTGCTGGGAAGATACTAGCAAAAATTCTGTTGAACCGCCTGAATGTTCATCTTGATCAGAAGGGACTTATCCCAGAAAGTCAATGTGGATTCAGAAAGGACAGGGGGACGATAGACATGATCTTCACAGCAAGACAGCTTCAGGAGAAATGCCAAGAGCAGAATGTAGATCTATACATGACGTTTGTCGACCTCACCAAAGCGTTTGACACAGTTAGTCGTGATGGACTGTGGAAAATCATGGCCAAGTTTGGCTGTCCACCCAGATTCATAGCATTGGTGCGGCAATTTCATGATGGCATGCAGGCACGTGTGCAAAATGATGGAGAGTTCTCTGAACCCTTTGAGGTAACAAATGGGGTCAAACAGGGCTGTGTTATGGCACCAACACTGTTCAGCATGATGTTTTCTGCCATGCTCATGGATGCTTTTCAGGACAGTGACACTGGTTTTCCAATCAGGTACCGTTTTGATGGCAATATATTCAACCTTAGAAGGTTGCAAGCCAAAACTAAGGTGCAGACCGATGTGCTAGATGAGCTCCTCTATGCAGATGATATGGATAAGAATGCCAGCTCAGAGGCAAAAATGCAAAGAGCCATGGATCAAGTCTCACAGTCATGTGATAACTATGATCTCACAATCAGCACAAAAAAGACAGAGGTTGTACACCAGCCAGCACCTGGAAAACCGTACAATGAACCAACCATCACTGTGAATGGAGAAAAACTGAAAGTTGTTGATAAATTCACCTACCTGGGAAGCACTCTTTCCAGAGCAGTGCACATTGATGATGAGGTCACTGCAAGAATTGCAAAAGCCAGTGTGGCATTCGGAAGACTCCGTGCAAATGTCTGGGAGCGAAATGGAATCAAGCTTGACACCAAGCTGAAAGTCTACAAGGCTGTGGTACTTCCAACCCTCTTGTATGCATGTGAGACCTGGACAGTATACCAGCGTCATGCAAAGAGACTTAACCATTTCCACTTAAGCTGTTTGAGAAAGCTGTTAAAAATCAAGTGGCAAGACAAGATCCCAGACACAGAGGTCCTGAAGAAAGCAGGGATGCAAAGCATGCATACTGTCTTAAAGCTAGCACAGCTAAGGTGGACCGGCCATGTTATAAGAATGCCTGATGAGCGACTTCCAAAGAAAGTCTTCTATGGAGAACTACAAGAGGGAAAGCGCTCTCAAGGTGGCCAGAAAAAACGCTACAAAGACACCCTGAAAGCCTCTCTGAAGGATTTTGACATACCAATTGGGTCTTGGGAACAGACTGCACAGGAGCGATCAAAGTGGCGAGGTCTCATCAACAAAGGAGCAGCTCTCCATGAAAAAAAGAGAATCTGTGAAGCTGAAAGAAAGCGCAGAGAACGCAAAGCCAATACCAATGGGCCACCAGCTGATTCAATGACATTGACTTGCTCTACTTGCAACCGACAGTTTAGAGCTAGAATTGGCCTAGTCAGCCATCAAAGAACTCACCAACACACACGAACCTATTCAAGAAATAATGATGGTCTTTCTCATTAGTGAGAGACGAACGACCAAATTCTGTCAATTCGTTCTCAAGATATTGGGCGGAAACGAAATTCTGACATCAATCAAGCGCTGTAACTCCATCAAAATTTTGCGAAAAATGACGGGCAACAATCCCAAGCTAGATCATGTCAATGTTGACATGCATACAAAATTTGGTCAGATTCTGTCCTTTCATTCTCAAGATATTGAGCAGAAACAAAATAATGATATCAATCAAGGGTCGTAACTCTGTCAAAATTTTGCTAAAAATGACGGGCAATAATCCCAAGCTAGATCATGTCAATGTTGATGTGCATACAAAATTTGGTCAAATTCTGTCAATTCCTTCTCAAGATATTGAGCGGAAATGAAATTCTGACGTCAATCAAGGGCCGTAACTCCATCAAAATTTTGCGAAAAATGACGGGCAACAATCCCAAGCTAGATCTTGTCAATGTTGATATGCATACAAAATTTGGTCAGATTCTGGTCTTTCGTTCTCAAGATATTGATCGTAAACAAAATTATGATGTCAATCAAGGGCCGTAACTCCGTCAAAATTTTGCTAAATATGACGGGCAACAATCCCAAGCTAGATCATGTCAATGTTGATGTGCATACAAAATTTGGTCAAATTCTGTCAATTCGTTCTCAAGATATTGAGTGGAAACGAAATTCTGACGTCAATCAAGGGCTGTAACTCATCAAAATTTTGCAAAAAATGACGGGCAACAATCCCAAGCTAAATCTTGTCAATATGCATACAAAATTTGGTCAGATTCTGGCCTTTCGTTCTCAAGATATTGATCGTAAACAAAATTATGATGTCAATCAAGGGCCGTAACTCCGTCAAAATTTTGCTAAAAATGACGGGCAACAATCCCAAGCTACATCATGTCAATGTTGATGTGCATACAAAATTTGGTCAAATTCTGTCAATTCCTTCTCAAGATATAGAGCGGAAATGAAATTCTGACATCAATCAAGGGCCGTAACTCCATCAAAATTTTGCGAAAAATGACGGGCAACAAACCCAAGCTAGATCATGTCAATGTTGATGTGCATACAAAATTTGGTCAAATTCTGTCAAATCCTTCTCAAGAAAAAGAGCGAAAACGAAATTCTGACTTCAATCAAGGGGTGTAACTCCATCAAAATTTTGCGAAAAATGACGGGCAACAATCCTTAGCTAGATCATGTCAATGTTGATGTGCATACAAAATTTGGTCAGATTCTGTCAATTCATTCTTAAGATATTGAGCAGAAACGAAATTCTGACGTCAATCAAGGGCCGTAACTCCATCAAAATTTCGCAAAAAATGATGGGCAACAATCCCAAGCTAGATCTTGTCAATGTTGATGTGCATACAAAATTTGGTCAGATTCTGGTCTTTCGTTCTCAAGATATTGATCGTAAACAAAATTATGATGTCAATCAAGGGCCGTAACTCCGTCAAAATTTTGCTAAATATGACGGGCAACAATCCCAAGCTAGATCATGTCAATGTTGATGTGCATACAAAATTTGGTCAAATTCTGTCAATTCGTTCTCAAGATATTGAGCGGAAATGAAATTCTGACGTCAATCAAGGGCTGTAACTCCATCAAAATTTTGCGAAAAATGACGAGCAACAATCCCAAGCTAGATCTTGTCAATGTTGATATGCATACAAAATTTAGTCAGATTCTGTCCTTTCGTTCTCAAGATATTGAGCGACAACAAAATTATGATGTCAATCAAGATCCGTAACTCCGTCAAAATTTTGCGAAAAATGACGGGTAACAATCCCAAGCTAGATCATGTCAATGTTGATGTGCATACAAAATTTGGTCAAATTCTGTCAAATCCTTCTCAAGAAAAAGAGCGAAAACGAAATTCTGACTTCAATCAAGGGGTGTAACTCCATCAAAATTTTGCGAAAAATGACGGGCAACAATCCTTAGCTAGATCATGTCAATGTTGATGTGCATACAAAATTTGGTCAAATTCTGTCAATTCCTTCTCAAGATATTAAGCAGAAACAAAATTCTGACAACGGTGGTAACTCCATCAAAATTTTGCGAAAAATGACGGGCAACAATCCCAAGCTAGACCTTGTCAATGCTGATGTGCATACAAAATTTGGTCAGATTCTGTCAATTCGTTCTTAAGATATTGAGCAGAAACGAAATTCTGACGTCAATCAAGGGCCGTAACTCCATCAAAATTTCGCAAAAAATGACGGGCAACAATCCCAAGCTAGATCTTGTCAATGTTGATGTGCATACAAAATTTGGTCAGATTCTGTCAATTTGTTCTTAAGATATTGAGCGGAAACGAAATGTTCACGGAATGACGGAACCACAGAATCACGGAACCACGGAAGGATAGGGTGAATCCAGTATAGCCCCACTTTTCCAAAGCGGGGCTATAATAATAAGCGATCAGGATGAAGGTCATCTGAAACATAGTGCATTACTCAATAAACATTTCTTTAAAAATAAAATTCAAATATCTCCAATGAGACTGCAGAAATAGCAAATTGTCACTTTTCCCATTATAAGTCTATGGAAACTGAGAGTTGCAATAGCAACCAGAGTTCTTATCTGACTGGAACAAAAAAACAACTTTTTTGTAGAGGCTAATGCCAGGAATACGTATGGAAAGTATCAGCTTCATAAAGCAAACAGTTTCTGTGGAGAAGATTTTTAAAGATTTTTTCAAAAATTTGCCCTTTCTGGGGCCCCAGCAACCAATCAAAATAAGAGATCAGGATGAAGGTCATCTGAAACGTAGAGCACTACTCAATAAACATTTCTCTAAAAATAAAACTCAAATATCTCCAATGAGAAAGAAAAAATTTGCAATTTCCACTTTTTTCCATTATAAGTCTATGGGACGTATAAGTTGCCATGGCAACCAGAGTTCTTATCCGATCTGAACAAAAAACAACATTTTTGGTCCCCCCCACCCCCCTCCGGTGGATGCTTTATGCCAGATATCAAAAGTTTTGGCCAAACAGCTTCAGAGGAGATGTTATTTGAAATTGTGGACGACGACGGACGGACGCCGGATCATGGCCATCCTATAAGCTCACCTATGAGCCTTCGGCTCAGGTGAGCGCTCTCCAAGGTATCTTGTTGTTTAGACATCCTTTTCAAATCAAAAATTATTTGTGTACAACTCGGCCTTTCTTCAGTACTGGACTTGACTATAGGAATGAATTCTATTTTTGTGGATTTTATCCATGAATAAACTCACACACAAACTGAATAAAGCCAATAGGGTTTGATGTTAAGTTTGTGAGTGAATCGCCAGAGTTAACACATCAATAAAATCCACAGTATTATTCATTTCTTATAATTTCAACTCTGGCTTATAGCAGTGCATTTTGTCGGATAAATCTCTAATACACTTTCCCTATTGAATGAGCGAAAATTTCCATACATACGCCAAAATGCAGAATTGAAGCTGCCAAGTTTGGTTGTACATTTGTCTGAATGAAAATACATACAGTTCAACCTCATTATAAAATGCCTCAATATAGTGCATTTTCAATATAAAGTCCATGTCATGGCTCTCAAATTGATTACATGTATTGCTATACGTCTATTGTAAATAACCTCATTAAAACATGGTTTCATTTCTAACATGGACCCCTAAGATAGCGTTATAATGCGGTTGGCCTGTAATGAATGCGATTTTTTTGTTTTTTAAAAGTTTCAACTCGCAATCATTTGAAAGATTTTAGGCGACCCCCCAACCCTTGCACTTCAAATTATTAAAATTAGACTGTATTTGATTTTATCGAAATGTACTGTCTTTCAAGAAGCCAATCAGAATGTAGGAAACTATTGTCATCAGGAAAACATGTCCGCAAAATGTACACCCCCTCATACCCCACTTTTATATATTAAAAGTGGAGTTTACATGGGTAAACCTATTTTCCTTATTTCTAGTCCAAAACATAGATTGTGGGCACTCGTTAGAAACGACTGGTCAGGTGTACCCACAATCAATATTTTGAGCAAAAATTTAAAGATATCAAAATTTTCCTTTGAAATTTTTATAATTGAAAAAAAAATCTCTATATAATGCATGGGCAAGTATTGGTAATGAGTTGTAATTATGACAAACTGTACCTTCCTCTTTGAAGACTTGTCTGATAACAGATCTAAAGGTTGGCTCCACAGTACCCGCTGTGCTTTCCACCTGAACCCGAGATTTGACAACATCTGCCGGGAAAATAGCTACCCACAATGCCACTCCACCCATTCCTCCCGCTACTATTGTCCTAATGGCTCCTGGAATGTCAACCATTATCTGAGCTGCCTCGTGGGAAAACCAACAATGTGGTTTCCTAACAGGTCCGACACAAACCGAGCTGTACAAGCATAGAAGATGGCTGGAGATGGGAAATTTTGGATTTAGATAGTAGAGGAATGAGACTATCCATGTAGCAAAAACAAAGGCACTGACCAGCTTTGCAGTTCCTGATCTGCGCCTTTGTTTTTGCCTATGCAGATTGTTAGCTCACCTGAGTCGTTAGGCTCAAAAGGTGAGCTTATAGGATGGCCATGATCCGGCGTCCGTCCGTCCACAATTTCAAAGATCTTCTCCTCTGAAACCGCTTGGCCAATCAAAGCCAAATTTTATATGAAGCATCTATAGGAAGGGGGAACCAATGTGTACATAAATAATCCAGGTCACATGACCAAGATGGCCGCCATGCCCATATATGGTAAAAAAACCTTCAAAAATCTTCTTCTCCAGAACCAGTGGACAGATTTCAACAAAACTTGGCATGAAGCATTGGTGCTTCAAACACTACAATGTGTACAGTACAGTTGTCGCGATGCTTTGAGCGTACGCCCATTTGCGCGTGGTTGCGCACAGGGGATTATCTTTACTCGCGAGTGACTCGCAAGTCACTCGCAAGTCACTCGCGAGTCACTTGCAAACTTCGCGCGATCATCTCGCAAACGCGCAAAATCATTTGTCAAACATGCGCGACGTGAATCAGATATGCGCGATTTATACAATTTAAGCAATCTTGCTCGTAAGGTGTGTTGTAAAAAAATGTTTATGTTGAATTTTCATGCCTGCCCGACGTCAACATGTATGTCAAATTTTATTGCATCGATTACTGCCTGGTCCCTCCAAGTATTCATACTTAATACATGTAGATATGCTTCATACAAAGGTAGTACAAAGCGAATAGGCTAGAGATGCATGTACATGTAGAATATTCGTCTGACCCGAAGAAAAATTGATACGCTGTATATTTTCTATCTAAATAATGGATGAAAATAGTGTAAACAGGAGGTCTGCAGTGTGCACCGTCACATACCTTAGCTATCCTAAATACACGTATGGAGAAGAATTTTTCTATTAAACCAAGCATTCTGTTTCTCAGTCTTGGTAATTAAACAGATACAAGTAGGCAATGATCTGGAAAAGGCGCAACCAGAAAGAAATTCTTACTCCAAAAACCGAGGTGGAAAAAACAAAATGACAATCAGGTACTTATACTTAGAGAACATATCTAATGCCGAGTGAGCAGCTACTTCCCAATAGGCGGCCCCTCAGTTACCCGAACTTAAATAAACATCACGAAAACATTTCAGTGTAATGTATACTCACTTGAACCTCACTTTTCTAATAGCAAAACAGGGGTATACAGGGGTATACCTAATTTTCTTATTTTTGCTCCAAAACATAGATCGTGGGTATTTGTTAGAACCGCCTCGCCTCGCGGAGGCTGTTCTAACATGTACCCACATTCTATGTTTTGAGCAAAAATAAGACCAGAGTACCATTGGTCCTGAGAACGCTCACCTGAAGCCTGATCTTGGAGTATTAAGTCATCATGAAATGACCTTGACCTTGAATACTCACACACCTTTATTGACTTCACAAGTTGTCTTCAGGTCTCAGGCTGCAATAGTTTCCAAACCCAGTGATTTCTGAGAAAACCATAATTTTAATTTTAAATGACCTTGGGTCAAGGTCAACAAATGACCTTGGCCTTCATTAATTACTTACCTTCATTGACTCCATTAGTTGTCTGCGTCTAGCAACTTTCAGGTCTCAGGCTGCAACAGTTTCCAAAATATCCATTGTTTTTGCCTTTTCCCATGTAAAAGCCTATGTTTCCAAAATTGACCTTGCAGTAAAATAGGTCAAGGTCATCCTAGGGTCATCATTTCAACAAACTATGATGGGCTGGAGTCCTAAATGCTACATACCAAGTTTTGCGTAAATTGGCCAGCCGGTTCTGGAGAAGAAGATTTTTGAGTGGTTTTTACCATAGCTGGGCATGGCGGCCATCTTGGTCATGTGACCCGAATTTCGCGATCACACTTTCGTTCCCCCTACCCATGGACGCTCCACATAAAATTTCACTTTGATTGGCCAAGCAGTTTCAGAGAAGAAGATCTTTGAAAAGTGTGTATGGACGACAGACTGGCCAAGGTCAAGAGATGACCTTGACCTAAATTAATCACATACCTTCATCTACTCCATTAGTTGTTTGCAGGTCTCAGGCTGCAACAGTTTTCAAAAAATCCATAGTTTTCACTTTTCCCATGTAAAAGCCTATGTTTCCAAAACTGAAATTGCCGTAAAATAGGTCAAGGTCATCCTAGGGTCATCATTTGATCAAACTATGATGGGCTGGAGTTCCAAATGCTACATACCAAGTTTCATGAAAATCGGCCTGCCGGTTCTGGAGAAGAAGATTTTTGAGTGGTTTTTACCATATATGGGCGTGGCGGCCATCTTGGTCATGTGACCTAGATTTCCCGATCAAACTTTCATCTCCCCTACCCAGGGATGCTCCACATAAAATTTCACTTTGATTGGCCAAGCAGTTTCAGAGAAGAAGATCTTTGAAAAGTGTGCATGGACGACAGACAGGCCAAGGTCAAGAGATGACCTTGACCTTAATTAATCACATACCTTCATCTACTCCATTGGTTGCTTGCATCTACCACTTTTCAGGCCTAAGGCTGCAATAGTTTTCAAAAAATCCATAGTTTTCACTTTTTCCCATGTAAAAGCCTATGTTTCCAAAATTGACATTGCCGTAAAATAGGTCAAGGTCATCCTATGGTCATCATTTGATCATACTATGATGGGCTGAAGTCCCAAATGCTACATACCAAGTTTCATGAAAATCGGCCAGCCGGTTCTGGAGAAGAAGATTTTTGAAGTGTTTTTACCATATATGGGCGTGGCGGCCATCTTGGTCATGTGACCCGGATCTCGCGATCAAACTTCAGTTCCCCCTACCCATGGATGCTCCACATAAAATTTCACTTCACAGAAAAGCCATTATTATTAATGAATAATAATAATGATGTTCTAGATTTTAACCTCTAGCCCACCCCCTGGCATGGACCCAGGCAGCCGATGCCATGGAATGAAAGCCGACCCTACAGGGTGTCAATGGCCCAAGTATCAATGCTTTCTGATGAGTGGTTGACTTCTAGAAAACTTTAACACAAGAATGGCCATTTTTGAAGGTGTTCTAGATTTTAACCTCCAGCCCCACCCCCTCGCCTGGACCCAGGGGCCCGATGCGATGGAATGAAAGCTAACCCTACAGGGTATCTATGGTCCAAGTATGAATGCTTTCTGATGAGTGGTTGTCAAGATATGGACTTCTAGAAAACTTTAACGCAAGTGTGACGCGCATGCGCACGGGAACGTGGAAGACCGGGGTGACTGCAATAGCTCTATGCACTTTGTGCAGTCGAGCTAAAAATGAAAGTGGACTGCCCCATTAATAAGTCTGGATTTAATGATACAAACCTATTTCATCTTTGCTTTTCCCTGCCGGTGTGAGAAGGTATCTTGAGATTTCATATCCTCCAAAGAAACAGAAGTAGCCTGGAATCTCCCGCATAAATGTGGCAGTCAGACCTTTAAACAATCCCCGTATTCCTTCCTGATGAAGGATTTCTTTTGTCAGTCCAAATGGTCCTCTCAAAATAGAAAATACTATCTATGAGCCTTGTCATAACTTAAAAAATGTCTTACAGGTTTCTTAACCAGGTTAGAAAACCAGAGGACCATTGGTCCTGAGAACGCTCACCTGAAGCCTGATCTTGGAGCATTTAGTCATCATGAAATGACCTTGACCTTGAATACTCACATACCTTTATTGACTTCTTTAACTGTCTGCATCTGCCAAGTGTCAGATCTCGGGCTGCAAAGTTTAAAAAAAATCCATTGTTTTCACTTTGTCCCATGTAAAAGCCAGTTTCCAAAATTGAACTTGCCATAAAATAGGCCAAGGTCATCCTTGGGTCATCATTTGAACAAACTATGATGGGGCTACATACCAATTTTCAGGAATATTGGCTCACCGGTTCTGGAGAAGAATTTTGAGCATTTGTGAGCATGGCAGCCATGTTGAACATGCAATCCCCATTTTACAAACAAAATTTCATTCTCCCCATGCATGAATAAAATTTAATATTCATAGGCTGAGAGGTTACTGAGAAAAACAAGTCTTTATTTTCGATATTCCAATGACCTTAATTAATCACATACCTTTCAGGTCTCATGCTGCAATAGCTGCCAAAATATCCATTGTTTTCACTTTTTCCCATATACAATCCTATGTTTCCAAAACTGACCTTGCCGTAAAACTGGTCAAGGTCATACTAGGGCCATCAAACTACGATGGGCTGGAGTCCCTGATACTACATACCAAGCTTGGTGAAAATCGGCCCAACGGTTCTGGAGATTTTTTAGCATTTGTGAGCATGGCGGCCATGTTGAGCATTCGACCCAGATTTCATGCACAAAATTTTGTTCCCCACTAAGCATGGAAGCTCCACATAAAATTTCACTTTCAAAGGCCCAGTGATTTCTGAGAAAACCATAATCTTAATTTTGATATTTAAATGACCTTGGGTTAAGGTCAAGAACCTTGACCTTAATTAATTACATACCTTCATTGACTCCATTAGTTGTCTGCATGTAGCAACTTTTAAAGTCCCAGGCTGCAAAAGTTTCCAAAATATCCATTGTTTTCGCATTTTCCCATTTAAAAGCCTATGTTTCCAAAATTGACCTTGACATAAAATAGGTCAAGGTCATCCCAGAGTCCTCATATGAACAAACTATGATGGGCTGGAGACCCCAATGCTACATACCAAGCTTGGTGAAAATTGGCCCAACGGTTCTGGAGATTTTTTAGCATTGTGAGCATGGCGGCCATGTTGAGCATTTGACCCAGATTTCATGCACAAAACTTTGTTCTCCACTAAGCATAGAAGCTCCACATAAAATTTCACTTTCAAAGGTCCAGTGATTTCTGAGAAAACCATAATCTTAATTTTGTTATTTAAATGACCTTGGGTTAAGGTCAAGAACCTTGACCTTAATTAATTACATACCTTCATTGACTCCATTAGTTGTCTGCATGTAGCAACTTTTAAAGTCCCAGGCTGCATAAGTTTCCAAAATATCCATTGTTTTCGCATTTTCCCATTTAAAAGCCTATGTTTCCAAAATTGACCTTGACATAAAGCAGGTCAAGGTCATCCCAGAGTCATCATTTGAACAAACTATGATGGGCTGGAGTCCCCAATGCTACATACCAAGTTTCCTGGAAATTGGCCCACCGGTTCTGGAGAAGATCTTTGAAGGGTGTTTACCATACATGGGTGTGGAGACCATCTTGGTCGTGTGACCAAGATCCCACAAACAAAATGTCCATGCCACTACCTAAGGAGGCTCCACATAAAATTTCAACTTGATAGTCCAAACAGTTTCAGAGAAGAAGGTCTTTGAAATTGTGGATGACCATGACAGATGGATGGATGCGGGATCATGCCTATACAGAAAGCTCACTTTGAGCCTTCATCTCAGGTGAGCCAAAAACAGCTGTCTTGAAGCAACAGACTAAGCAGAGGCTAGTAAGCTCAGCAATTTAGTATACAGAAACTTCGTTTTGCTATCTTATGTCCCAGTCAACAGATATGGTCATGTCAAGATGTCATTTTCGAATGGAGTCTACCAAACACTGGAATGATTAGGACTTCTAAGCTTGCACACGACTGGTTTGACTTCAATACAACCTGGACAAGCTCAGACCCTCTAACCAGCTAATTGGTACTGGAGATTATTTTCTGGCTATTTATAGTTTTAAAGACTGGCATTTGTTTGTTATTATTTGAGCCGCCTCATGAGAAAACCAACAATCTGCATTTGCAAAAACAAAGGCGCAGATCAGCTTTGCAGTAACTGCGAAGCTGATCAGCGCCTTTGCTTTCGCTACACAGATAGTTCAATTCCACTACTTTCTAAATCCAAAATTTCACGTCTTTAGCCATCTTCTGTGCTTGTACAGCCCGGTTTGTGTTGGACCTGTTCCGAAACCACATTGTTGGTTTTCCCACGAGTCGGCTCATTTGTAAATTCCTGGCCATTTCTAACTTTCTATTTTTATATATACATGTACATGAATGTTCAGCATTGTTCTAAATTCCTTCCATTACTTACATTTTTAATCTCTCTAGTCCTCCCTCGAGTTTTCCCTGAGACGCCATTTCTCTCATAGCTTGCAGACGACACTTTACAAGTTCTGTTGGACACAGAGTAAATGAGGAAAATATTGCTGCAGACGCCCCAGACACAGCATTCTCAAAAGGATTCAAATGTTTTACATCCTTTCGGGTGATGAAAGACATGCACTTTTGACAAATTCCATAAAATAAGAAGAGTACAGAATTTTCGGCAACATTTGCAGCAAGTGCTGGTACTGTACCAGCGTAAAGTCCTCTTGCAATGCCATCCTGTTGGTATGTTTTGATGAAGCAGTCTAGAGCATTCTTATATAGTGTTGGAAAGGTCTGCATCTTCACCTTCACAGTATCCAGTGATTGGCCAACATACACTGAAGAAACTGCCCCTACAACCAGATAATATGAGCTGCCGCATGAGAAAACCAACAATCTGCATATGCGAAAACAAAGACGCAAATCAGCTTCGCAGCAACTGCGAAGCTTATCAGCGCCTTTGTTTTCGCTATACTGATAGTACAATCCCTCATCTTCTTAAATCTGAAATTTCAAGCTTCTAGCCTGCTTCTGTGATTGTACAGTCATGTCAGTTTGTGTCAGACCTGGTCAGAACCCAAGTTGTTGGTTTTCTCACACACAGGCTCATATAGAATATTTGAGCCGCATCACCATAAACCCTGTCTTAGGGGTTTCCTACAAGGTCCTACACAAACTTGCATATACAGTAAAAGAATATTGATAGAAGCTTTAAATTTTGGACTGTATTGTACATGATTGGACTGGATTGGATTGTACGTGATGTAAAACAAAGGTGATGATCAGCTGCAATTACTGCACAGCTGATCTGCGTTTTTGTTTTTTGCAAATGCAAAAAGCTGTTTTTCTCATGATATGATGTGGCTCATTTTTTGTATAAGACTATTTTAAACATATCTAGTGTAAGTAAGATTAAGGGTGCAAGAAATTGAATCCAACAACTTTCAAAATGGTTCAAAATGGGGTAAACAACTTATGAGCAAGAGAACTACAGAGAAAATGTTGTTGTTGTTGTTGTTGTTGTTGTTTTTTAAACTTGAAATTTTTAATAAAATGCTGTATAATAATACACTATAAATTTCAAAAAGAGCAACACCACACTGTATTAGCGGCAATCGCAAACAACAAATTTGATAAAATGAAAAAGTTCCAGATTGCCAAAAAAGGCATTTAGGATTGCCAAATTGATGATGCATAACGTAAATTGAACATTCTCAATTACCAACACATGCTTTTTGGCAATCTAAAACACCTTTTTTTGGCAGTCAGGAATGCAGTTTTGTATAAAATCGAACATTCCACATTCTCGCTAATACAGTGTGAAGACCCCCGATAACAGGTCTTAACACTGCCAGCTTTAAACCCATGGGCAAATCTTTACCAAATAACTTTTTGAAGCTGAATTTAGAAGAAAAACAACAAGAGGACCAATGGTCCTGTAAACGCTCACCTGAGAACTGAGATATGCAACCTAAGCTCACCTTGCCATAAAATAGGTCAAGGTCATCCCAGGGTCATGATTTATACAAGCTTTGTAGAGCTGTATTCATTGATGATTCAGGCCAAGTTTCAAAATCAAAGGCCTTCTGGTTCTGAAGAAGAAGATTTTTAAAGGTTTTTTGGCCATTTATAGCCATGGCGACCATCTTGGTCATGTGACCATGACCATTTATATAAACTTTCATTTTCCCTTCCTAAGAATACTCAACAAGACGTTTGGCTTTGATTGGCCAAGCAGTTTCAGAGAAAAAGATCTCTGATTATTATGGTAATATACATGTATATTGCCCGGGGGTGGGGGCAGACCTGCCCCTGGGGTCCTTTCATTTTTCAGAATAATAGATATTCAGTCCATTAGCCCATTTCCATAAAGTTTTTCCTGTCAAATGACATTTCGACAATTTTCCCCATTCAAATGCATGGGCGACCTATGTTGACCTTGCCGTAAAATAGGTCAAGGTCACCACAGGGTCATGATTTATATAAACTTTGTACAGCTCCTCCCCCTGATGCTTCATGCCAAGTTTCAAAATCATAGGCCTTCTGGTTTTGGAGAAGAAGATTTTTAAATGTTTTTGCTATTTATAGCCATGGTGGCCATCTTGGTCATGTGACCTTGACTATTTATATCAACTTTCATTCCCCCATCCTAAGTATACTACATAAAAAATTTGGCTTTGATTGGTAAAAATAAGCGGTTACTGAGAATATTAAGTTTAACATTTAATTTGTAAATGACCTTTGGCCAAGATCAAAAAATGACCTTGACCTTTAATACTCACACCACTTCATTAGCTCAACATGTTGTCTGTATCTACCAACTTTCAGGTCACAGGCTACAAAACTTCTTGAAAAATTCAATGTTTTCACATTTTTCCATTGAAAAGCCTATGAAACCAAAATTGACCTTGCCCTAAAATAGGTCAAGGTCAACCTAAGGTCATGATTTATATAAATTATGATGGGCCAGAGTCCATGATGCTACACACCAAGTTTCATTGAAATTGGTCCACCGGTTCCAGAGAAGAAGATTATTTTATGGTTTTTACCATATATGGGCATGGCGGCCATCTTGGTCATGTGACCTGGATCATTTATATAAACTTTTGTTCCCCCTTCCTAAGGATGCTCCACATGAAGTTTGGCTTTGATTGGCCCAGTGGTTTCAGAGGAGAAGATCTTTGAAATTGTGGACGGACGACGGACGGACGACGAAGCATGGACATCCTATAAGCTCACCTTGTGAGGGTTCCCACGCTCCAGCGGTTTCAAAATTCCCTGACATTTCCCTAACTTTTCCCTGACAAAAATCTAATTTTCCCTGACATTCCACTGACGTTTCAATCCAAAGTCCCCTTCTTATTCAATAATTAATAAAGCTAATGTTTTGCATGAAATATCTATTAAGATACATGTAACAGCTATAAAATTGCTCACATGGAATGTACTCATTGTGAACAAACAAAGCCCTTATTATTGTTAGTTTTTATCCAGTTTCTTTTGGAATGACTGTGAAGAGCATGTTTCTAATACTAGCAGAATATCAGACTACATGTAAACATGATGCCATGAACTAAAATCATTCAAAAGGAGTTCCACCTCTACATTTGCATTGCTTGAGGTAAGGCAGTCCCTGCTGATCATCCCAGTCAATGACTTTTCACTCCTGCTTGGACAGACAGCGGCTCAATACGAATCAAAACAGAGCATATATTCTACATTATATTGAACACATTTAAGTGATGCAAAATTTGAACCAACACAGGAGGCAATCCATTCTATTTTTATTACTCTTTAAACAATATCAAAGTTCTAAAAGAATTTATATAAATGTAAGGCTTAAAGCAAAAAGTTAAACACGTGAGTCTGCCTTAATTAGCTTAGAAAAAACTGGCACACATGAAACTAGATCCCAATGGATGAAAATTCCCTGACAGTCTGCTCATAATTCCCTGACATTTCCCTGACTTTTGCCTTATTTTTCAAATTTCCCTGACACTCATCAAAATTCCCTGACATTTCCCTGACTTTTGCAAAATCCATTTTTCCCTGACTTTTCCCTGACGCATGGGAACCCTGGCTCAGGTGAGCTAAAAATAGTCACATAAACTGATTAAACATTAAATGCAAGTGATTTTCAAACACAATCAGAATACACTGTGCCTTATCAGAACGCATAGTCGCAGAGAAAAATTGCATGTCTTCATAGTAGGATGATAAGCAACGCATAGTTCGAAATAGAATGATGAATGATCGATTTTCAAACACAATTTATGCATCTATTACAGTCTATCCATACCACCAATTACGGTTCACGGAAGGCACAATATAATAAAACCAGAGGACCAATGGTCCTGTAAACGCTCACCTGAGACCTGAGATATATACATGTACCAATAAACTTGTTAGACTAGAATGGTACACCGTACATGTATATAACCCTAGGGCAGGGTCAGAATAACTCCTGGAGTCAATGTCTTTTTCAAATCATAAAAATTCAGTACATTTGCCAATTAACTGCAAGTTTTGTCCTTCAAATGACATTTTAACAATTTTCTCCATTCAAATGCATGGGCAATCTAAGTTGACCTTGCTGTGAAATAGGTCAAGGTCATCCCAGTGTCATGATTTACATAAATTTTGTAGGCCTCCGTTCCTTAATGCTTCATGCCAAGTTTCAAAATCATAGGCCTTCTGGTTCTGAAGAACAAGATTTTTAAAAATTTTTGCTATTTATAGCCATGGTGGCCATCTTGGTCATGTGACCTTGACCATTTATATAAACTTTCATTTCCTCTTTCTAAGGATGCTCCACATAAAGTTTGGCTTTGATTGGCTATGCAGTTTCTGAGAAAAAGCTGTCATCTACATGTATATAGCTCCGGGGCAGGGGCAGACAACCCCTGGGCTAAAATATTTTCATAAGCATAAATCTTCTGTCCATTTGCTCATTCCTAGCAAGTTTTCTGCCATTACATGACATTTTCCTATTTTTTCCCATTCAAATGCATGGGTGACCTGTTGCCATAAAATAGGTCAAGGTCATCCCAGAGTCATGATTTATATAAGCTATGCAGACCTCTGTTCCCAGATGCTTCAAACCAAATTTCAAAACCATAGGCCTTCTGGTTCTGAAGAAAAAGATTTTTAAACTTTTTGCTATTTATAGCCATGGCGGCCATCTTGGTCATGTGACCTTGACCATTTATACAAACTTTCATTCCCTCTTCCTAAGGATGCTCTACAAAAAGTTTGGCTTTGATTGGCCTAGCGGTTTCAGAGAAGAAGATGTTTCAATATTATGGTCATATACATGTATATAGCCCAGGGGCAGGGGCAGACAACCCCCTGGGCCAAAAATATTTTCTTAAACATAAATCTTGTCCATTTGCTCATTTCTAGCAAGTTTTCTGCCATTTAATTACATTTTCCTATTTTTTCCCATTCCAATGCATGGTTGACCTTGCCGTAAAATAGGTCAAGGTCATCCCAGGGTCATGATTTATATAAACTTTGTAGAGCTCCATTCCCAAATGCTTCACACCAAGTTTCAAAATCATAGGCCTTCTAGGTCTGAAGAAGAAGATTTTTAAACGTTTTTGCTATTTATAGCCATGGCGGCCATCTTGGTCATGTGACCTTGACCAAGGATGCTCCACGTGAAGTTTGGCTTTGATTGGCCAAGCGGTTTCAGAGAAGAAGATGTTTCAATATTATGGTCATATACATGTATATAGCCCTGGGGTAGGGGCAGACAACCCTCCAGGGGCTAAAATTTTCCATTAACATTAATCTTCTGTCCATTTGCCTATTCCCAGTAAGTTTTACCCATTAAATAGCATTTTACCATTTTTCCCCATTCAAATGCATTGGCGACCTAAGTTGACCTTGCCGTAAAATAGGTCAAGGTCATCCTAGGGTCATGATTTATATAATGATTTATATAAACTATGATGGGCCCGCGTCCCGGATGCTACATACCAAGTTTTGTGGAAATCGGCCCACTGGTTCTGGAGAAGAAGATTTTTAAAGGTTTTTGCTATTTATAGCCATGGCGGCCATCTTGGTCATGTGACCTGGACCATTTACATAAACTTTCGTTCCCCCTTCCTAAGGATACTCCACATGAAGTTTGGCTTTGATTGGCCAAGCGGTTTCAGAGGAGAAGATCTTTGAAATTGTGGACGACGGACGGATGCCGGAGCATGGGTATACTATAAGCTCACCTGTGAGCCGAAGGCTCAGGAGAGCTAAAAACCACTGAAGAAAAAAAAACACAGAGGCATTTCTTTATTTTGCAAAACTGCGAGATACAGTCAGAAAAGTAGCATCTCTATAAACTCTTTGGAAGATACATGCATGATTTTTCTTTCTCGATTTTGCGACGACATTTTCCTGCACATACCGGGTCTGTCCCAGAAATACGTAGACATTTGTGATAAAACAGTAATGTGTCTGCAGAATTTCATGAAATTTATATGATCTGTTTGCATACATCTAATAAACATTTCGTACAAATATGGATGAATTCACCCCTTACACAACAGATTTATATGCATTTATTCCAAGAGGGGTAGGTGTCTACGGCGCACGTCAAAAACACTGTTTTGAAATTCATCAAGAACAAATTCAACAGTTCCTGTAATTGCGAGTTGAGGTGATATTACACAATTTTAACTATCATTTGTACAAGTAATTATGTAAGATAAGTTTTTGAAAGTTTGAAATAATTTTCACCATCAGCGTTGACTTTATAGAAATTTTCTTAAACCTACTGCAATTATTTAATTGGAAAATAGTGACGTAATGTAAGTTTTGCGGCGCAAAATTAGACATTCCCCAAGATTTTCTTTCCAGTTAAGTTTATTTAACAAAATTATTATATAAAGTAATCCTTCTATTGTGTCATTAATAATCCTGTGATGATTTTGTATGCATTTTTTCTTTAAATATTCTAAATGGTCGTTTCTTGTTGTCATTTTAAACAAGCGACATCTTTTTGTTTTATTTCAGTCTAAAATAAAATTAGTGTTCCCTCATATAAAATGAAACTGATCATGCTTTTTTTCTACTTATCATTCATAACTCAAATTATTGACTATAATTTTAACTAAGAAGACTTAATGAATGCTTAGATGACAATATTAATCACCATTACGGCTCTAATAAAGAGACTGCACACAAAACATTCAACCACCTCTCCACAAAAACGTAGCAAAATGATTTTCAACGTGCTCTGTAAACGCTGATACACCATCATATAAATCTCCATAACTTTTGCAATTTGTAAGCAATTGAACTAATATTTTCACAGATTGCTCAGTACAAATGTAGTTTATAAGCATGAACATATCTTTAAATTTCAACGAACCGTTCACGAAATATCATACATCTTTATGATTTCCCGGGACAGACCTCGTATCTTCTCTTAGAAGTAGAGACCTTGAAAAATCAGGCGTGTATCTTCTTAAGAGTTTATAGAGATGCTACTTTTCTGACTATGCATTTCCTACTTCCCTAACTATGCGTTGCCGTGTTAATTTACTTTCAGTGGCTATTTCTATGAATCAGTTATATTTTTGGCGTTGGTGATTCTTTAAATACACAATTTATATCTATTTCTAGTGTGTGTTATGTATAACCAATGAAATCTGTGTATTGTTGACAGAAAAACGCGGGAAAAGCTTGTCCCATGTGATACTGAAGTTACGGTAGCTCATTTTGTATCTCGCAGTTTTGCAAAATAAAGAAACGCATCTGTGTATTTTTTCGTCAGTGGGTTTTTTAATATACATGTATTGTGTCTTCTGTGAACCGTAATTGGTGGTACGGATAGGCTGTAATAGAAGCATAAATTGTGTTTGAAAATCAGTCATTCATCATTCTATCTCGATATGCGTTGCTTATCATCCTACTATGAAGAAACGCGATTTTTCTCTGCGACTATGCGTTCTGATGAGGCACAGTGGAATAAATAAAGATTAAACATAAATGAGCCATCACATGGGAAAACCAATAATATGCATTGGCGAAAACAAAGGCGCAGACCAGCTAAGCGGTAACCGTGAAGCTGATCAGAGCCTTTGTTTTTGCTACACGGAATAGTAGAATCCCTCTTCTACTTAAACACAAAATTACGAGCTTCTAGCCTGCATCTGTGACTGTAAAGGCCAGTTTGTGTCGGACTTGGTCGGAACCCAAATTGTTGGTTTTCTCACGCACAGGCTCAAATGAAATCTTCCAGTTCATTTACTTTGTTGAAAGTCTGATAATAAAATAATCCGACTACATACCCATTGATCCTCCAGTGAAGTCAATGACACCATCTATGACAGGATTTCTCCTGTATACAAGTTTCTCTGAGCTGGGTAGGTGGTCACCTAGTGGCACTGTCTCTATCACAGGAAATGGGGTGGAGTCCGACGGACTAGACATACTCAAAATACTGGAGGTACACTCCCTGAAGATGAGAACAATATTATTTGAGCCGTGACGCGAGAAAACTGGTCTTCGGGGTTTCCGATCAGGTCCGACACAAACTGGCCTGTGCAGTCACTGAATCAGGCTAGAACATTGAAATTCCAAATTTAAGAAGATAATGGATTGTACAATCCGTGTAGAGAAAACAGAGGCGCTGATCAGCTTCGCTGTTACTGCAAAGCTGATCTGCGCCTTTGTTTTCGCATAGGCAAAAATCTGGCTTTCTCACAATGCGGCTCATTTAGAATGTTGTTAAAACAGGAACCGAATTCCTTTATGGTAAAAAAGAATAAATGACGTCAACTTTGGACACCAGCATTGTTTTTCATAACATCGCTCATGACATTACCATCATTTTAACTGAAAATGTTGCAAAATTAGCATACATGTACCTTGCATAAATTATTGGCACATACCGCTAAAAAATAAATTGGTAGTCAAGGACTTTTATTTTATTTTCTTATTTGCAATAGAATGACAAAAACATATTCAGATTTCAATAAAAGTCTATGGAGTAGTTTTCACAAAAAATCAACTCGGTAACCATATATACTGAGTTCCACAGCCATAGCAACTCATCAATGAAATTTGAATAACTGCAGTTTCAGTTGATTCAAACGAAATTCTGCATATGTGCCCAACCATTTTCAAAGACGACTCATGAAAATCAGCTGTCAGACTTCTTTTGTTCGCCTACAATTGCGTAAAAACTGGTGAAGGGGTCATTTTATAAAATGCAGGAATTCAGGGATTTTCTAAACAGTGCAAACCACCCTGTTCATTAGCAGCAAAACATAGTGAATTTCTCATAGCTGCAATACGCATTATTCAATAATTATAAGCTGATATCAATAATTACCGGCCAATCTCTGTCTTGCCAATAATTAATTCTATTTTTGAACGACATATAAGCAACTGTTTAGTAGACTATCTGGAATCAAACAGCATATTATATAATAATCACTCAGGTTTCAGAAGACGTCATTCATGTCAGACTGCATTAACCAAAATAGTGGACAACTGGCTTAATGCTATAAATAACAGTGAAACTGTAGGCACCGTGTTTTTAGATCTAACCAAAGCGTTTGATCTTGTTAATCACAAACTACTTCTCCAAAAACTTACAGCATATAAGTTTAGTAGCAACACCCAGCTATGGTTTCAGTCATACTTAACAAATCGTTCCCAACAAGTTAACATTTCGGGGAAGCTATCAGAACCCCTACACATAGAAGCAGGAGTTCCTCAGGGATCAGTCCTTGGGCCTTTGCTCTTTCAAGTCTATATTAATGACTTACCATTGTCAATACAAACATGCATCCTAGATCTGTTTGCTGATGATGCCACTCTGTCAGGCTCTGATCCATCAATTTTAAATCTAACAAAATGTCTGAATGAAGATTTAAAAAATTTCCAAAATTGGTGTATCAGAAATAATATGGTAGTCAATGTACTGAAGACCAAAGCCATGTTCATAGCATCACGTATAGCAGCAAACAAGATTCTAGAAAATCGTCCAAACCTGAAACTCTCAGACGAGATAATAAACATATCAACCAACGAAAAACTCCTGGGTGTCCACATAGACAATACACTATCTTGGATTGTGCACGTTGAATTTACAATCAGACCAGAGGACCATTGGTCCTGAGAACGCTCACCTGAAGCCTGATCTTGCAGTATTAAGAAGCCTGATCTTGGAGTATTAAGTCATCATGAAATGACCTTGACCTTGAATACTCACACACCTTTATTGACTTCATAAGTTGTCTGCATCTGCAAAGTTTCAGGTCTCAGGCTGCAACAGTTTCCAAACCCAGTGATTTCTGAGAAAACCATAATTATAATTTTGATATTTAAATGACCTTGGATCAGGGTCAAGACATGACCTTGGCCTTCATCAATTACTTACCATCATTGACTCCATAAGTTGTCTGCATCTAGCAACTTTCAGGTCTCAGGCTGCAACAGTTTCCAAAATATCCATTGTTTTCACATTTTCCCATGTAAAAGTCTATGTTTCCAAATTTGACCTTGCCGTAAAATAGGTCAAGGTCATCCAAGGGTCATCATTTTATCAAACTATGATGGGCTGAAGTCCCCAATGCTTCATACCTAGTTTCGTGGAAATCAGCCCACCGGTTCTGGAGAAGATGATTTTTTAGTGGTTTTTACCATATATGGGCGTGGCGGCCATCTTGGTCATGTGACATGGATTTCATGATCAAACTTTTGTCTCCCCTACCCATGGATACTCCACATAAAATTTCACTTTGATTGGCCAAGAAGTTTCAGAGAAGAAGATCTTTGAAAAGTGTAAATGGACAACAGACTGGCCAAGGTCAAGAGATGACCTTGACCTAAATTAATCACATACCTTCATCTACTCCATTAGTTGTTTGCATCTACCACTTTTCAGGCATCAAGCTGCAATAGTTTTCAAAATATCCATAGTTTTCACTTTTTCCCATGTAAAAGCCTATGTTTCCAAATTTGACCGTGCCCTAAAATTATACTAAGGTCAAGGTCATCCAAGGGTCATCATTTTATCAAACTATGATGGGCTGAAGTCCCAGATGCTACATACTATGTTTCATGGAAATCAGCCCACCAGTTCTGGAGAAGATTTTTGAGTGGTTTTACCATATATGGGCGTGGTGGCCATCTTGGTCATGTGACCTGCATTTCGCGATCAAACTTTTGTCACCCCTACCCAAGGATGCTCCACATAAAATTTCACTTTGATTGGCCAAGCTGTTTCAGAGGAGAAGATCTTTGAAAAGTGTGTATGGACGACAGACTGGCCAAGGTCAAGAGATGACCTTGACCTAAATTAATCACATACCTTCATGTACTCCATTAGTTGTTTACATCTACCACTTTTCAGGCCTCAGGCTGCAATAGTTTTCAAAATATCCATAGTTTTCACTTTTTCCCATGTAAAAGCCTATGTTTCCAAATTTGACCTTGCCGTAAAATAGGTCAAGGTCATCCAAGGGTCATCATTTTATCAAACTATGATGGGCTGAAGTCCCCAATGCTACATATTAAGTTTTGTGGAAATCAGCCCACCGGTTCTGGAGAAGAAGATTTTTGAGTGGTTTTTACCATATATGGGTGTGGCGGCCATCTTGGTCATGTGACCCGGATCTCGCGATCAAACTTCAGTTCCCGCTACCCATGGATGCTTCACATAAAATTTCACTTTGATTGGCCAAGCGGTTTCAGAGAAGAAGATCTTTGAAATTGTGGACGACGGACGGACGACGGACGGACAGACGCCGGATCATGGCCATCCTATAAGCTCACCTTGTGAGCCTTCGGCTCAGGTGAGCTAAAAATGCAACTCACTTCTACATTTACTGAACAGGATTAAGCACTTCTTACCTATACCTACCAGAAAACTTTTCTTTAATGCATACATTTTGCCACATATGGATTATTGCTGCACAGTTTGGGGGAATATCAATAGTTCTCTAACAGAAAGTATGATAAAACTTCAAAAAAGGGCAGCCCGAATCATTCTTGATAAAGGTATAGACACTCCATCCAAAGAAATGTTTAAACAATTGAGTTGGATGGAATTTCCTGAGAGTCACTTTTCAAAAAGCTGTTATGATGTACAAGATTTTTAACAATCTCACTCCATCATATCTTCCAGATTACTTCAAGCTTACATCAGAAATACATCAAAGATCATTACGGTCAACTACAGAAAATTTACTATATATCCCAAAACCTAATACTGAACTTTATCGCAATTCAATAGCTTATTCTGGATCCAAAATATGGAATGCCATTCCAGAGCATATTAAACAATGCACCTCAGTTGAAAACTTTAACTAGAAATGCGTGTTTGTAAAACACTATGCCCCCAACTGTATGCTTGTCCCTAAACTGGCAGCTTGTATGATTCATTATTTCATTCGAATTAAGGAAATTTAATTTCCTAAAAAAGCTGTTCGGTTGCCTTTTTTGCCTCCATCCAGAAACAGAATGTAAGCCTTTGCATACAAGTTAGAAATGGAGTAAAAATTTCAAAATTGAGTTATTTTGTCAAAATTTGATGGAAAGTCCTCAAAAAGTAATCAGGTGATCTTCTTCTCAGCCCCAACCAGTATACCAAATATGAAGGCTCTAACTTAAATACTTTTTCAGATATCTTGCACACAAGATTTTCAAATTTTATTTTAAAAGGGCCATAACTCCAAAAAATACATACCTTGAACATGAAAAAAAATGCCTGTCAACTATTTTTTCATGAGGAATTTGTATATGAAATTTCAAAACCCTAACATTCACTGTTCAAAAGTTTCAAATTTCACCGATAAGTGGAAAAATCAATCAAAATTTCAAAATTCTGTATTTTTGTAAAAATTTGACGGAAAATTCTCAAAAGTTAATCAGGTCATCTACTCCTCAGCCCCAACAAGTACCAAATATGAAGGCTCTAGCTTAAATACTTTTTGAGATATCTTGCACACAAGATTTTCAAATTTTGTTTTCAAAGGGACATAACTCAAAAAAGGGGCATAACTTGGCCATACAAAAAATACGGGTCAACTATTTTATCATGAGGAATGTGTATATGAAATTTCAAAACCCTAGCATTCACCATTCAAACGTTTCAAATTTTACCAAAAAGTGGAAAAATCAATCAAAATTTCAAAATTCCGTATTTTTGTAAAAATTTGACAAAAAGTTCTCAAAAAATAATCAGGTCATCTACTTCTCAGCCCCAATAAGTGTGCCAAATATGAAGGCTCTAGCTCAAATACTTTTTGAGATATCTTGCACACAATATTTTCAAATTTTGTTTTCAAAGGGACATTACTCAGAAAAGGGGCATAACTTGGCCATACAAAAAAATACGGGTCAACTATTTTATCATGAGGAATGTGTATATGAAATTTCAAAACCCTAGCATTCACCTTTCAAAAGTTTCAAATTTCACCGAAAAGTGGAAAAATCAATCAAAATTTCAAAATTCCGTATTTTTGTCAAAATTTGACGGAAAGTTCACAAAAGTTGATCAGGTCATCTACTTCTCAGCCCCAACAAGTGTACTAAATATGAAGGCTCTAGCTCAAATACTTTTTGAGATATCTTGCACACAATATTTTCAAATTTTGTTTTCAAAGGGACATAACTCAGAAAAGGGGCATAACTTGGCCATATAAAAAAATACGGGTCAACTATTTTATCATGAGGAATGTGTATATGAAATTTCAAAACCCTAGCATTCACCTTTCAAAAGTTTCAAATTTCACCGAAAAGTGGAAAAATCAATCAAAATTTCAAAATTCCGTATTTTTGTCAAAATTTGACGGAAAGTTCTCAAAAGTTGATCAGGTAATCTACTCATCATCCCCAACCAGTATACCAAATATGAAGGCTCTAGCTCAAATACTGTTGGAGATATCTTGCACACAAGATTTTCAAATTTTGTTTTCAAAGGGAAATAACTCAGAAAAGGGGCATAACTCGGACAAGAAAAAAAATACGGGTCAACTATTTTTTCATGAGGAATACACACATGAAATTTCAAATCCCTAACATTCACCATTCAAAAACAAGGCGTTACACACGCACACACAGACAGACAGACAAGCCCAAACCAATATGCCCTTCCAACTTTTTCAAAGTTGGGGGCATAAAAAGGGTTATCTAAGGTTGAAGTTTCAAAGTTGAAAATCTATGTTGCATTGCATATTGTATTATATTGTTTTGTTATGTATGTAAATATTGTTCATGTTTTGATAGAGGACCTCAGGGAAGATTGGACTTGTCCAACTGTCTCACTCTTTAAACCAGAGGACCAATGGTCCTGTAAACGCTCACCTGAGATCAGCTGCATATACCAATAAACATGTTTGAATATTATGGTATTTAACTCCAGTGCAGGGGCAGATAAGCCCTTGGGCCATTTTCTTTTTTCAGAATCTTCAATATTCTGTCCATTTGCCAATTTCCTGTTGGCTTTTTCCTTCAAATGACATTTTTTAAAACAGTTTTCCCAATTCAGATGCACAGGCAACCCATGTTGACCTTGCCATAAACTTGGTCAAGGTCATCACAGGGTCATGATTTATATAAACATTGGAGTACTTTAGCCATCGATGCCTCACACCAAGTTTCCTTGAAATCAGTCTATTGGTTTCAGAGAAGATGATTTTTGATGGGTTTTTACCATATATGGGCATGGCGGCCATCTTGGTCATGTGACCTAGATTATTTATATACACATTGATTCCCCCATTCTATAGATGCTTCACTTAAAATTTGGCTTTGTTTGGCCAAGCAGTTTCAGAGGAGAAGACGTTTGAATATTATGGAAATATACATGTATATTGCCCCGGGGTGGGGGCACATGAGCCCCTGGGGTCCAATTTTTTTCAGAATCATTAATATCCAGTCCTACTGCCCATTTCCTGCAAGACTTTCACTTTAAATGACATTTTAAAAGTTTTCCCCATTCAAATGCATTAGTGACCTATGTTGACCTTCCCGTAAAATAGGTCAAGGTCATCACAGGGTCATGATTTATATATACATTGTAGTGCTTGAGCCATCAATGCTTCGTGCCAAGTTTCGTTGAAATCGGTCAACCGGTTCTGGAGAAGAAGATTTTTGAACGGTTTTTACCATATATGAGCATGGCGGCCATCTTGGTCATGTGACCTGGATTTTTTATATACATATTTGTTAACACTTCCTATTGATGCTTCACATAAAATTTCGCTTTGATTGGCCAAGCGGTTTCAGAGGAGATGTTTGAATATTATGGAGATATACATGTATATTGCCCCGGGGTGGGGGCGGAAGAGCCCCTGGTGCCCAATTTTTTTCAGAATCATTAATATTCAGTCCTACTGCTCATTTTCTGCAAGATTTTTCCTTTAAATGACAATTTAACAATTTTTCCCATTCAAATGCATTCGCGACCTATGTTGACCTTGCCGTAAAATAGGTCAAGGTCATCATAGGGTCATGATTTATATACACATTGTAGTGCTTGAGCCATTAATGCTTCATGCCAAGTTTGGTTGAAATCGGTCCAGTGGTTCTGGAGAAGAAGATTTTTGAAGGGTTTTTACCATATATGGGCATGGCGGCCATCTTGGTCATGTGACCTGGATTATTTATATATACATTGGTTCCCCCTTCCCATAGATGCTTCATGTAAAATTTGGCTTTGATTGACCAAGCGGTTTCAGAGGAGAAGATCTTTGAAAATGGTGGACGACGGACGACGGACGGACGATGGACGGACGGACGGACGACGGAGCATGGGTATACTATAAGCTCACCTTGTGAGCCTGACGGCTCAGGTGAGCTAATAAAAAAAAATCTGGTGAAAGGACAATAAAATTTTTTGAGTAGGCCCATTTGTGGTGAGTAGGTAGGGAGAGTGCAAACAAACAAATTTTTATTTTTGGCCAAAACATAAATCTTCTGTCAATTTGCTCATTTCTAGCAAGTTTTCTGCCATTTAATTACATTTTCCTATTTTTTCCCATTCCAATGCATGGGAGACCTAAGTTGACCTTGCCGTAAAATAGGTCAAGGTCATCCCAGGGTCATGATTTATATAAACTTTGTAGAGCTCGATTCCCAGATGCTTCAAACCAAGTTTCAAAATCATAGGCCTTCTGGTTCTGAAGAAGAAGATTTTTAAACGTTTTTGCTATTTATAGCCATGGCGGCCATCTTGGTCATGTGACCTTGACCATTTATATAAACTTTCATTCCCCCTTCCCAAGGATGCTCCACATGAAGTTTGGCTTTGATTGGCCTAGCGGTTTCAGAGAAGAAGATGTTTGAATATTATGGTCATATACATGTATATAGCCCCGGGGCAGGGGCAGACAACCCCCCAGGGGCTAAAATTTTCCATTAACATTAATCTTCTGTCCATTTGCCTATTCCCAGTAAGATTTACCCATTAAATAGCATTTTACCATTTTTCCCATTCAAATGCATTGGCGACCCAAGTTGACCTTGCCGTAAAATAGGTCAAGGTCATCCTAGGGTCATGATTTATATAAATTATGATGGGCCTGCGTCCCCGATGCTACATACCAAGTTTCGTGGAAATCGGCCTACTGGTTCTGGAGAAGAAGATTTTTAAAGGTTTTTGCTATTTATAGCCATGTCGGCCATCTTGGTCAAGTGACCTGGACCATTTATATAAACTTTCATTCCCCCTTCCTAAGGATGCTCCACATGAAGTTTGGCTTTGATTGGTCAAGCGGTTTCAGAGGAGAAGATCTTTGAAATTGTGAACGACGGACGACGGACGGACGGACGCCGGAGCATGGGTATACTATAAGCTCACCTGTGAGCCTTCGGCTCAGGTGAGCTAATAAAGTCATTATTATTATTATAAGCCTAGGTTGCCAACACAAAATAAAGCATATGGTTGACATTTGCAGTGATGTCGACAATGTGACCAAGTGACACTGAAACCCTTAAACGGGTACCTAAAATCAATGAGAATTTCTGGCGTTGAGCTGTAGATTTCAACATTGAAATTGCCATACATACAATCTTCAAAGATTTTAAATGCGTGCATTGACACCAGCATTACGAAAACTTGCCCATGCAATATACAGAGATTTTTAAGCTTTGAAATTGAAAATTTCAGCTGATTGCCTGAAAAAAAATTGAAATTTTTCTTATTTTTGCTCAAAACATAGATTGCGGGTACACGTTTGAACCGTTTCTAACGAGTATCCACAATCTATGTTTTGGAGCAAAAATAAGAACCAGAGGATCAATGGTCCTGTAAACCAGTGTTCCTTTTACGCTTAATTTGGGGCCGAAATAGGGCCCCATTCCCAATGCCAAAAAGTATCTTTTTTTCCCAATTGCTGACTGAAAATTCCCAATTGGAAAATTGAGAAAAACTCATGAAATTCATAGCTTTCTTGGTTTTGGCAGATGCCAAACTGTCAAAATGTAGTGATGTACGTGTCACGTACTGATTTTTCCAGTCGCAATGTTTTAGCACATGGATTGATTCTTATTTCCAATTTTCAGCAGATTTTGATTTTTCCCAATTTCCTGTTTTTATCGCCGATTTTCCCAATTCAAAGGGCCCCGCCCCCATTCCCAAAAAAACTGAAAAGGAACACTGTGTAAACGCTCACCTGAGATCTGCTGCATATACCAATAAACATATTTGAATATTATGGTATTTAACCCCAGTGCAGGGGCAGATGACGCCCATGGGCCATTTTCTTTTTTCAGGATAATCAATATGCTGTCCAATTTTGCCAATTTCCTGCTGGCTTTTCCTTCAAATGACATTATAACAGTTTTCCTCATCAAATGCATAGGCAACCCATGTTGACCTTGCCTAAATCTTGGTCAAGGTCATCACAGGCTCATGATTTATATATACATTGGAGTACTTTCGCCATCGATGCTTCATGCCAAGTTTCCTTGAAATCAGTCTATTGGTTTTAGAGAAGAAGTTTTTTTTAAGGGTTTTTACCATATATGGACATGGCGGCCATCTTGGTCATGTGACCTAAATTATTACATATATAAATTGGTTCCCCCATCCTATGGATGCTTCACATAAAATTTGGCTTTAATCGGCCAAGCGGTTTCAGAGGAGATGTTTGAATATTATGGTAATATTATACAATACCCTTACCTCAGAATTACATGTAAAATTCCAATTTACATGGCATGACGCGTAAAAGAGCCCGTCAGTACGTGTCAAAGCATGAATTTTACACGTAAAAACGTGTCATACCATGTAAAACAAAAAAAGCATCCTCCAACCTGGCGAAATGCGTAAAATTTTACACGTCTTTACGTGTAAAATTATAATTTTACATGTCTTGACACGTAAAACTTGGACTTACAAATATTTCATCTGGCAAAACACGTCAAAACTTCAACATAGACAAAATCAAGCCTGTAAAATGTACAATTTGTGGACTTAGAAAATTTTCAACCCGTAAAAATATGTAAAACTGAGTTTTTTTGCCATGTAGCCAAATTGTATTTAAATATCTATCCAATGAACAGTCAAGATTTGGCAGACATATTTAATGACTCATTTCCTGTGTTTGAATATTGGAGGGAATGTGTGGATGTGATGGTATTATTTTAAGTTTGATTGGCATACATATTAAATAAAGGAGTTAGTGCTATGAAAGAGTTAGTGCAGCAGCAAAGTAAGTATTTAAACATTATTTTATTATAGTATGTAGAGGCCTGTATTTTTATGTTGTTCCATTTTATGTGACTGCACTTGACACACAATATACACTGCAATGAATTTTGCCTGCATGTCATGATTTTAGATCAATCTTTCAAATATAAAGAAAAGTTATAAATATGCAACATGGTTATACCAATGAAGTGTGTTTCAAGCATCAAACTGTCTTATTTTGTTTAAGAATTTCAAAAATATGCTTAATTTTGAATAAATTTTCTGCTTTGTGTCAGCATATTGAACTGTGAAACATCTGATGGTATGTAAAGTCATTTGCGCTGATCCAAGAGGTACAATGTAGGATGGTTTTAATGGACAAAAGTTTTGTATTTATTAGTATTATTATTATTTTTTCTCTCTTTACTATTGCTTTGAGTAGCACATGATATGAAGGCTGTATATTACCTTCCTTATGTGCTAACAGCATAGATCTGGAAGTCTTCTCTGAACTATAACTAATTTGTGCCCCTGAAACTGCAAATTGCAATTTCACGGGCAATACACATATTAGTAAAGAAATTGTGTACTAGGTCATATAAAGCCTATTTAAAGCATATGCTTATGTAATTATTGTATACTGACATGACCGTTAGTTAACCTTTGAACTAAATTTCTACATGGCAATTTTTACATGTTACTGCCAGGAATGAGTAAATTTTTACATGTAAAAAGTGACATGTAAAATTTTACGCATTACTTGCATTTTTAGAGGAGAAACCGAGTGACTACATGGCATTTTTTACACGTAAAACTAGAAAGACATGTAAAAAGTTACATGTAAAAAGTTACATGTAATGATGCGTTTTTACACGTCATAAGCTGTAATTTTTAACAGATTCACTAGCAGACTGCTATTCTGGCATTTTTTATGTGTTTACGTCACAACCTGTAAAAGCATGTGCCAATACTCCGCATTCCTGGCATTACGCGTAAGGACATGTCTTTGACATGTCTTTACATGTAATTCTGAGGGAAGGGTTATTGACTTCAATGAGGTAGATATAAGGATTTATCTACCTGAAAAAGTGATATTCATCGAGGCCGCAGGCCGAGGTGAATATCACTTTTGAGGGCCTATCTACCAAAATTGAAGTCAATAACTGTTTTGTTATATGACTTTTTAACTTATTTTATATTTTAATTAAAAGAAATAAATAAACAAAATCATAACAGATGTTAAAGAAGGCTAGATAATGAGGAGCAATTGATTATAATTGAAGAATAATTTTGTTAGTTCTCAATAAAACCTATGTTGTGGGTATTCATAAAAATCACCACAATGAGACAATTTCAATGAGTACCAACAACATAGGTTGTTATGAAAAATAAACAAAATTATCCCTTAATTTTCACCAAATACATCTCATTATCTAGTGCTTTGTTTACCTGTAAAAGTTTGTTACTGCAAAGCATGTAGATTTCATGAACTGAAATGAGTTCAGGCTATTTATAGCTGACTGGCAATTTTATACACATACAGCAAATCATGTCAATTTCATCTAGCCCATGCTAATTTCATGGTGATGCTATTTTAGGGTACTCAGGAGCGTAATATAGATTTTGGAAGTTAATATAAAAAAACTGTCAAAATAATTAACCTCAAGGAACTGGTTTGATCTGGTTTTCATCAGTTTGGTCTTGTTTTAAAGCAAATATTAGGATTTATTAAAACTGAATGAGCCAATCAGGAGACAGGATTTTCTTCAGTCATATAACAAACATGTATATTGCCCCGGGGTGGGGCCATATAAGCCCTTGGGTCCAACTTTTTTCATAATCATTAATATTCAGTCCTACAAAACTATTTCCTGCAAGACTTTCACCTCAAATGACTTTTTAAAAGTTTTCCCCATTCAAATGCATAGGCGACCTATGTTGACCTTGTCGTAAAATAGGTCAAGGTCATCACAGGGTCAATATTTATATAAACATTGTAGTACTTAGCCATCGATGCTTCATGCCAAGTTTCTTTGAAATCGGTCCACCAGTTCCGGAGAAGAAGATTTTTGAAGGGTTTTTAACGTATATGGGCATGAAGGCCATCTTGGTCATGTGACCTAGATTATTTATAAACACATTGATTTCCCCATTCTATAGATGCTTCAAATAAAATTTGGCTTTGATTGGCCAAGCCGTTTCAGAGGAGAAGACGTTTGAATATTATGGAGATATACATGTATATTGGCCCGTGGTGGGGGCACATGAGCCCCTGGGGTCCATTTTTTTTCAGAATCATTAATATTCAGTCCTACTTCCCATTTCCTGCAAGACTTTCACTTTAAATGACATTTTAAAAGTTTTCCCCATTCAAATGCATTGGCGACCTATGTTGACCTTGCCGTACAATAGATCAAGGTCATCACAGGGTCATGATTTATATACAGGTGCGTTCACTTATTAATACACCCCTGCGATATTCACAAATAAATTGACAACTTTTCTTGGTTTTGAACAATCGTCACTGGCAATAAATAGACAACTGGATGAATTTGTTTATATAATATGTTAAGTATGTCTATAAATATTTGCTTTGCATGTAAAACTTTTAGATCGTGTGATGTTGCATGCCTAAATTGATTGCATAACATACGGAGCCAAATTTTTAACAAAAATTTCGCTGATATTTGAGTTTCAAAGATTCCACAAGGACCAATGGTAAATGGTTGGTAAATTTGTTTGTACATTATAAAAGTATAACCATTTTTGTGCCACGGCTGAAAATTTGGTGTCTTTAAGAGCATTATTTACAAAGTTACACCCTGATTTTTGTTTATTGTACATTTTAGAATTTCATGGTAAAACGGTTTTTACAATATAAAACTAAGCATGCCAGTGTCATTTTGCAAGAAAACTAATATTCTACCAGGACGAGTTTACAAACCAAGCTTGCTGGTAGGTTCCTTATGAGGTAAGCGTGCCTTAAAGCACTGTGGAGTCACCTATTGCTTTGTATTCAGCCAAAACGAGGGTTGACATTTCATCATACAATTCATGATTTGTTTCCTCGAGACGGAATACCACAGGAAACTGGGACTTTCACAGATAATGTTTAATAGCTAGGCTCTCTCTCTTTGTTTATATTCATAATATTTAAATCCATAAGTCAAGGAAAAGACCAGGACATGCAAAGACAGACATTCCTCTAACATCAATAATGTGTTTGCGGATTAAGGATGAATACGAAGAACATTGCCTTGCATACTTTTTTTGACATCCTTTATTGGCATGTATATTTCCATGACTTAAACGCTGTAGAAGAGGTTTGAAATATCACGAAGAGGAGATTAGAGTCATTGCCTAACAATATACTTAGCCAACTTAGCCCCTCGGTGGGTAGGAAACAATCATGAATGCCAATCCCACGTTTTGGCAGACAACAAAGTCATGGGTGACTCCATAGTGCTGTAAGCCATGCTTAATTTATGAAGGGACCCTCTAGCAAGCTTTGGTCGTAAAACCGTCCTAGATGAATATTAGTTTTCTTGCCAAATAAGACTGACATGCTTGGATTTGTATTGTAACAGCCGCTTTATCATGAAATTCTAAAATGTATAATGAATGAAAATCAGGATGTAACTTTGTAAATAAAGCTCATAAAGACAACAAATTTTCAGCCGTAGCACAAAAATGGCTATTCTTTCATAATGTACAAACAAAATTACCAACCATTTACCATGGTTCCTTGTGCAAACTTTGAAACTCGAATATCAGCGATTTTTTTGTAAATAATTTGGCTCCATATGTTATGTAATCAATTTAGGCATACGGCATCACACGATCTGGAAGTATTCTATACAGAGCATATATTTATAGACATACATAACATATTTTATAAACAAATTCATCCAGTTGTCTATTTCTTGCCAGTGACGATTGTTCAAAAACAAGAAAAGTTGTCAATTTATTTGTGAATATCAAAGGGGTATATTAATAAGTGAACGCACCTGTATACATTGAAGTGCTTGAGCCATCGATGCTTCATGCCAAGTTTCATTGAAATCTGTTATCCGGTTCTGGAGAAGAAGATTTTTAAAGGTTTTTACCATATACAGTGGTGTTATGGCTAAAAACCCAAATTAGCCGTTTTAACGGCTAATTTGTTGACGGCTAATTGTAAAATTTCGCGGCGAAATTGTGTGAAAAAGAAAAGTCAGCGCGAAATTCCGCCGCGAAATTCCAGATTTCGCGGCGAAATTTCGCGGCGGAACACAGCGAAAAAATATACCTGTCATTACGCATAAAAATCAACTGACCCGTGTTTCGCGGTGAAAAAGATGACAGTCACAAAAGTTTTTTTTTTGTTTGTTTGTTTAAATTTAATTTTGATTTGGATGTTCTATTTCATTTCAAGTGGTATCAATATTTTGTTTTCGTGTCAATTTTGTATAATTATCGTTTTGGTCCCAACAGTCACAAAAGTTTTATTGTTTAAATTTCATTTTAATTTGTTTGCATTTTATTTCTTTTCAAGTCGTATAAATATTTTTTTTTTTTCAATTTTGTATAATAATTGTAAGTTACGTGTTTTATTCTGTCTTAACTGCTTTGAAGTTCCTGAGACCCTAATTATCGGCATTGTGTTTATTTTCATGCTTCTTATTCAGATTAATCAGACTTACCTGATTAACAGAATTAACAGAAAACTTAATTAACAGAGCAAAAGCTTATAGCGGCGTAAGCAATTTTCATGGGATAATAGCCCACATATTTGTTTGTTTGTATTGAGGCTGAACAATTTTTCAGTCATGTCTGGACGGAGCTACCATCTCCTGGGTATTAAGTAGTACTGTGGGTAGTTAATGTGCCTTACTTAAGGACACAACACGGTGTCGCCAGTGGGGATCGAACTCAGGACCTCTCGATTCGGCGTCTGATGCACTACAGCTATGCCACCTCGATCCCAACCCACAGATGTATACACGTCTTTGGATTCAACATGATGAAGCAATCGGCTTCAACATTTCTTTAGACATTTAATCGCCTGTGGAAATGACACTGCTAAAAGCATATGTGAATTTTCGATTACGTCAAGTGGACGCCGTTTCGTTGAAATCAATTTAGTCGAAACGACATTAAATCGCATACGACCTTCACCGGGTCGATATGATATTCGGTCGAATACTAGCAGTACAGCAACATATATGTACAAAACTGTGTTGAAATTGTCAATAATTGACGGGGTTCTTCTGCTAACCATTTTGAGTCAAACAGCGTGTTGTGTGCCTTCCAAAATCAACATTTACGGATGGCTTGGAACACGTACATGCATGTCGAATGCCTTGTATACAAGGCACAATACACTAGAAATAAGAGCTGTCGCAGGACAGCGTGCTCGACTGCTTCTGACCTTTGTCAAACATAAGGCCAAACCCGACCAGTAACCCATACATCTTTTTGCCTTGATGCAATAAGGCAAAATCACTGAACCATGGAAGTTAACCATAACTACCTAAGATTTAGAGGTCTCACTCATATTGTGAAAGAAGTGTGTTCATATATCAACTGAGTGCCAAGACACAAGGCAAAATCACTGAACCGTGAAATAAGGTCACACTGACCTATAAGTATTTCAGGGTCAAAGGTCTAGTTATACTTACTCATAATGTGAAAGAAATATGATCATATACCCATTTAGTGTTGAGATATAAAGCAAAATCACTGAACCATGAAATTAGGTCATAGTGACCTATAAGTATGTTTGAGTTAATGGTCTGGTCCTACTCATTCATAATCAGAAAGAAGTATGAAAAAATACCAACTGAGTGTCGAGATATAAGACAAAATCACTGAACCATGAAATTAAGTCACAGTGACCCAGGAATACTTTACGGTCAAAGGTCTTGTCATACTCATACATATCGTGAAAGCAGTATGTCCATATACCAATTGAGTGCCGAGATATAAAGGAAAATCACTGAACCGTGAAATCAGGTCATATTGACCTAGGACTACTTTAGGGTCAAAGGTCTTGTCATACGCAATCATAGTGTGAACAAAGTTTGTTCATAAACCACTTGAGTGCTGAGATATAAGGCAAAGTCACTGAACCATGAAATTAGGTCACAGTGACCTATAAGTATATTGGGGTCAAAGATCTGGTCATACTCACTCATAATCTGAAAAAAGTATGAAAATATACTAATTGAGTGTCAAGATATAAGGCAAAATCACTGAACCGTGAAATTAGGTCATAGTGACCTAGGACTACTTCAGGGTCAAAGGTCTTGTCATACGCAAACATACTTTGAAAGAAGTTTGTTCATAAACCATTTGAGTACCGAGATATAAGGCAAAATCACTGAACCGTGAAATTAGGTCACAGTGACCTATAAGTATATTGGGGTCAAAGGTCTGGTCATACTCACTCATAATCTGAAAAAAGTATGAAAATATACTAATTGAGTGTCAAGATATAAGGCAAAATCACTGAACCGTGAAATTAGGTCACAGTGACCTAGGACTACTTCAGGGTGAAAGGTCTTGTCATAAGCAAACATACTTTGAAAGAAGTTTGTTCATAAACCATTTGAATACCGAGATATAAGGCAAAATCACTGAACCGTGAAATTAGGTCACAGTGACCTATAAGTATATTGGGGTCGAAGGTCTGGTCATACTCACTCATAATCTGAAAAAAGTATGAAAATATACTAATTGAGTGTCAAGATATAAGGCAAAATCACTGAACCGTGAAATTAGATCACAGTGACCTATAAGTATATTGGGGTCAAAGGCCTGGTCGTACTCACTCATAATCTGAAAGAAGTAAGAAAATATACTAATTGAGTGTCAACATATAAGGCAAAATCACTGAACCATGGAAAGTAGGTCAACCGACCCTTACCGTCGTGATACACAAGACAGTGTCAAAAAGTCAAAAGATGAATGACCAACCATCTTCCTAAGTTGTTTCTATTAAGAAATAAAAAGAAAAAAAATCGGTGTTCTAGATTTTGACCTCTAGCCCCGCCCCCCTGACTCCGACCCGGTCGGATGCCATGGAACCTTAAGTGTACGAAGTATGAATGCTTTATGATAAGTTGTTGTCAAGATATGGACTCCTTGTAAAAGTTACACAGCAGTACATCTATTTTTTACAGTGTTCTAGTTTTTAACCTCCAGCCCCACCCCCCAGGCATGGACCCAGAGATCCGATGCCATGAAATGAAACTCAACCCTACAGGGTACCTATGTTCCCAGTATGAAAGCCTTCTGATAAAATTTTTTCAACATATAGACTTCTAGAATACAATATCACAGAAAAGCCATTATTAGTAATGGTGTTCTAGATTTTAACCTCTAGCCCCTCCCCCTGGCATGGACCCAGGGACCTGATGCTATGGAATGAAAGCCGACCCTACAGGGTGTCAATGGCCCAAGTATCAATGCTTTCTGATGAGTGATTGTCAAGATATGGACTTCTAGAAAACTTTAACACAATAATAGCTATTTTTTAAGGTGTTCTAGATTTTAACCTCCAGCCCCACCCCCCAGGCCTTGACCCAGGGGCCCGATGCCATGGAATGAAAGCTAACCCTACAGGGTATCTATGGTCCAAGTATGAATGCTTTCTGATGAGTGGTTGTCAAGATATGGACTTCTAGAAAACTTTAACGCAAGTGTGATGCGCACGGGAACGGGAACGCACACGGGAACGGGAACGTGGACGACCGGGGTGACTGCAATAGCTCTATGCACTTCGTGCAGTCGAGCTAAAAAGGAGGATACTGTGTTTAAAACAAAGTATTGTAGTTCATACTTGTACACTAATTGTGTGTAAGAAATACTTGGCAGTCCAAATCCAAAAAAGTGGCTTAGTTTTAGTTTTGTTGGCATTTTTGAGTACATTATTCTACCTATGCTCATAATATTCCTTGTCATGTGCCCAAACTCGTACGGGTGGATGCCAAGTCTGTAAATGACCCTGGGCCACAGAACAAGGTCAAAGGTCAAACGAGTGCAAAATAGCAAAAATCTGTAAAAATGAAAATAGACATTATTGTCTTGGAAAATAATGGACTGATAAAAGGTAACTTGTACTCATGTCATTCCTTGACATGTGTCCAAAGACATAGAGGTGGATGACAAGACTGTAAATGCTCCTGGGTGACAGAATTAGGTCAAAAGTCAAATGAGTGCAAAATAACAAACACCCGTTACAATAAACAAGTATTTCTTAAATCAAACATGAACTGACTAAAGACAACATGTGCTTATTTTATTCATTGACAAGTGTTTTAACTCATACGGGTATATTCCAAGTCTGTAACTGCCTCTGGGTCACATAATTAGGTCAAAAGTCATATGAGTGCAAAAATATCAAAACCTGTTATGATAACTAATAGTCTTCTAGCTACCTATACCCCCTTCCCGCAAGGGGGAATTTTCTACACTATGATTTTCTAATTTAAGTACATTGAAAAAGCTATCAGACCCTGTTTTCTGCCAGTGGAAGCGTTAGCATTTTACGCTATGTTCTATAAAAGTACCCAAAATATTCATTTTTTTTGCGTTTTTATAATGGGGATACACATAGAAAATTGAATATATCTCAATTATTTGTAAGCCTAGACCATTGAACTTTGTCTCATATTAAAGCTTAGACATAGCCCTTTCTTCCTATGATAAGTAATGGAAAATATCTAATTTGTAATTCATGAATTTTCATTAAAACTTTAAAAAAATAATAAAAAGAAACAATTAAAATCAATTAAGAAAACTTAAGATATAGGAGAAAAATCACTGGCAAACGAAGGGGGTATACCAATAAAATTGCTAATATCTCACTGACCAAAAGCTCTAGAGAGCTGAAATAGGTATCAAATGATTGCTATAATAATATTCTATAATGGTGTAATATGACGCATAAACAATCTGACTTTCTTGTTGTTGGATTAATGATGAGAACTTCAAATATTAGATAATAATCGCAGAAAAATAAAGGGAGTATACCAACGGAAACGCATATATCTCAGCAACCAAAAGCCATAGAGAGCAGAAATTGGTATCAAATGATTGCTATGACAAAATTCTATAACCATGTAATAAGGTGTATAAACAAGCTGACTGTCTTGTGTTTCAAATATTTAAGGAAACTTAAAAGATATAGGAGAAAAATCAGCGGCAAACGAAGGGGGTATACCAATAAAATTGCTAATATCTCAGTGACTAAAACCTCTAGAAAGCTGAAATAGGTATCAAATGAATCCTATAATATTGTTCTATAATGGTGTGATAAGACGCATAAAAAATCTGACTTTCTTGTTTTTCGAAGAGCGATGAGATCTTTAAATATTAGATAATAATCTCAGAAAAAGAGAGGGGGTATATCAACGAAAACGTATATATCTCAGCAACCAAATTCATAGAGAGCTGAAATTGCTATCAAAAGATTGCTATGACAATATTCTGTAATCATGTGATAAAGTATATAAACAAGCTTACTATCTTGTTTCTCAAATATTTAAGGAAACTTAAGATATAGGAGAAAAATCCTTGGTAAACGAAGGGGGTATACCAATAAAACTGCTAATATCTCAGTGACCAAATGCTCTAGAGAACTGAAATTGGTATCAAATGATTGCTAGGAAAATATTCTATAACCATGTTGTGAGACACACAAACATTCTGACTTTCTTGTTTTTCGAATATTGACAAAAACTTTAAATACTAGTGAAAAACCACAGAAAAGTGGATGGGGTATACCAATAAAATGTTTTATAACTTAGCAACCAAAAGATCTAGAGAGGTGAAATTGATATCAAATAATTGCTATGATAATGTGCTATAAACATGCGATCAGACAAATGAATAGTTCGACTTTCTTGTTGTTTGAATATTGATGAAAACTTAAAAGTATTTGATAAAAATCACAGAAAAATAGAGAGGGTATACCCATGGAAACGTTAATATCTCAGCAACCATAAGTCCTAGAGATCTGAAATTGGTATCAAATGATTGTTATGACAATAGTGTATAAACATGTAATAATATATATGACCACACTGATTATCCCGCTGCAAAAAAAATAAGAAAACTTAAGATATAAGAGAAAAAACACAGACAAATACAGGGGAGTGTATCAATAAAATTGACAATATCTCAGCAACCAAAAACTGCAGATAGCTATAATTGGTATCAAATGATTGCTACGATCATATTCTATATACAATTGATACAAAAAATACCTAAAAGAACTTTAACTCCATCAGAATACCACTGACACTGATGTTTATATAGTCCATTGTAAAAGGGCATGAAAATAAGCATTTTTTTCACGAAAGTGACCTTTGACCTAAATCTGCATTACTTTGTTGTAACAATTGTAACTGATTACACCATACAAATGCATTAGATGTGATTTGGGGCATTTTTTACAAAAAAAGGGAAAATATTTCATAAGATACTGCTATAATGTTGAAATATCTCAAATTGTGCACTTAGTTGACATTTGACCTAATTTTGGGACTCTGGGGCATTTTCAGACTTGGCATCCACCCTAGCGTGTATTGTTACACATTAAGGTACACATTAGGCATGGATGCCAAAATGTACTCAAAAATGCCAACAGAAAAATATTTGGGGGGCTTGGGAGGCCAACTAAAATGGGTCATACGAAGTTTTTACTTTATTTCGGAAAACAGTAAGGGCCACAAGTACACACCTTGGCAATATGAACCCATGCCGCATAAATCGATGGTGAATAGATTAATTAGAACAAAGTTAAGCGCAGAAGCCTAGTGGTGGATTGTAGGAATTGACCGGAAACAAAATGTCTTGTGTTCGATACCTATATTCTTTGGGTTTCGTACTTGAGCAAATCCGGTATACATGTATTACCCTGAAAGTGTTGTCGCCGTGGGACTCAAACATTGTTGACTGTTAACTGAACTAAGGATGATCTTCGCTAGTTGTACTTCTACAAGGCAAGTACAATGTATAAATCGATATGATTGCGATTAGTCTTGTGCTGGCATTCATAGAGGGTGATCAATGTGGTAACCAGCAAGCCCAAATGTCAAAATATGTCTTTTTGTTTTGTTGTTTTTACATGGTTGAGCTCAAATTAAGTTATCATAGTTCACACCTTAAACGCTATAAAGTGAAGCAATTGAGGAAAATGTTAAAAAAAAGAAAGCAAGAAATCTAACTGTTAATTGAGCCATACCCTTTAGACAAGGTTTGTGCTACAAAACAATGCAAAAAGTTAGATGGCCCCTGCCCATTGGGACCAACAGAAATATATGGGTTGTTTGTGCCTCCAGGCAAAGCTTATACGCTATTGACTGATCATCTGATTACTGGTTTACAGCTCAGGTCTGTGCCTGCCTATGAAACATGGTTTCAAGTCAAATCATTCATACATATAAGCAGTATTGGCTTTGAGGGATGGTTATATTTCAAATACTTGTCGGATATCATGACGACCAATAAAATGGAGAAAGCGTCCCGACAGGACCATTGCTGTTGATAGGGACGTAAAGCATCTGTTCAAACAAACAAGCAAAGTTAGATTCAACGAGCTAGCTCATTACGTTATAAATAGTTTCGTCTATCTGTGAACAGATGAATCATAGTGTGGTCATTAAATTAAAAATAAATAATTTTATGTTAACAGGTATAGGAAATTTAAACTTACCAGTTGTAAATGTTAAAAAACGAATTTCGCCGCGAAACACAGCGAAATTTCTCGATTAAACGTTAAAATTTTCCCTTGGCCGGTGAAATTTTGCGGTGGTTTCACCGCGAAAAATCACAAGTGATCAGCGCGAACTGTGCAAAAGTGGGTTTTTAGCCATAACACCACTGTATGGGCGAGGTGGCCATCTTGGTCATGTGACCTGGATTATTTATATACATATTCATTCCCCCTTCCTATAGATGCTTCATATAAAATTTGGCTTTGATTGGCCAAGCGGTTTCAGAGGAGAAGATCTTTGAAATTGTGGACGGACGGACGGACGGACGACAGATCATGGCCATCCTATAAGCTCACCTTGTGAGCCTAACAGCTCAGGTGAGCTAAAAATAGGTATACCTTACCATATTCATGTCCTAACCCCAAAGCAAACCCCAATCCAAGGCAGTATAGCGTCATTCTACATCACCTAAACCTGAACAGTCCATTCATTTTAACTTAGTAGTGATACAAATATGTATTACTGTTATCCGATATAAAAATCACAACTTTACTCTATGACAATTTTAGCTGAAAAGACAAGACCTCAAAAGCTCATGTGAACACAAAGCAAAATTTACTTTTACTCAAAAAAAAAAAAAAAAAAGGCTGAGCAAAACTGGCATATTATGCAAAATTTGTATACAGTATATGCAAATCCTGTCCTTGTGAACGGGACTTTATTGAAAGTAGGGCTAGGGTTGTAAACACAGACTGGAATTGCTGGTTTAATATGTTGGCCTTATCTTTGGTTTCAGTATGTAGATTTCCATTCTGCTTCAGGTATTCCTTGTTGGTCCTTGTTGGTCGATCCAGGAATTTTTCAGATATGGAAGAGTGGACTGACGTTTGATATTTGATTAGTTTGTCCACCCATACCAAAATAAAGTACAAAATAGGCACATTTTCTGGGTACAAAATAGGCACAAAATAGGTATACCTATTTTGTACAAGATTGGCCCATTGACTGAAACTGGGCCAAACTGATACAAAATAGGTACATTTATACAAATATAAGAGTATACCTATTTTGTACTTGAAATTCACTGTATCTATACATGTGCCTGCAATGTACCCTTTGTACCTGTAACGTGCCTAGTGCATCTTTAATGTGCCTATATACCTATCTTGTGCCTATTGTATCTTTTTTGTGCCTTAATGTACCTTTCAAGTACCTACTGTACCTAAATTGTGCCCAGTGCACTTATTATGTGCCTTTTGTACCTACTATGTGCCTTTTGTACCTAAAGTGTGCCCTATGTACATATTATGTGCCTATGCACAAGATTACAATGTGCTTATTGTGCCCTAGTAGTTAAATTGTGTACCTATAATGTGCCTAGTGTACCTAATATGTACCTAATGTACCTCATATGTGCCTGGTGTACCTGTTTGTTTCTAGGGGTACATTTTAGGTACCATACCTTAGTTCTTGAAAACAGCCAATCATATTGCAGTCTTCAGGTACATTATAGGTACGCAATATACCCCCCCCCCCCCCACTTTAAAAAGCCACATTATAAGAAAACCTGCCTTTAGTACATTCGAAAACAGCTCTAGGCTCAGATCAGTTATACAAAAAACTGTAAGCTCACAACAACTGATCAGCACAATGTTCTACTTTTACCACATAGAACCCACCATTTAAAAAAAAATGTTTTTGAAACCATTTTTGTGGCAATACAGCCTGGTTTATATCAGACCTGGTCAGAACCCCTAAGCCCAGCCTTACTAATCTCCCATTTTGAGTTGCTCAAATAAATATATTGTAATCAAAATGGCTTACCTGTGGCCAAGTCACAGTTAAGAACCCTTATTTCATTACCATGACTAACCATTCTTAACTGTGTGTCACATGTTCAGCTTGCGGGTGTACCAGGTGGTTCTTCTTAGGGTTCTCCTGTTTTCGCCTCACCTAATAATTGACCTGTCTAATATGAACTGAAATTATCTTGAAAAGGACATAAAACTGAATACAAAATAGCTTTAAATGTCACCAAAATCTGCAGTTACATGTGACATAATCATCATCTATTGTCAGCAAGAAGCTGAATCTCAGTATGGAGTCAAAATATTCAGATATTTACCCCAAAGTCAAAGAGATAGTACATATAATGGGAGGTTTAACTCAGCATACATTTATGATAAAAGTATAATTCTAAACAAACAAATCATTTAACAGTAAGTTACAGTTTTATTTGTTTTAAATCTAAACTTCAAGCAGATTGAAAAAGTGTAGCAGCAAAAGTGCAAATTTGAAAAAAAATACCAGAAAATATGTGTAATCACACCTAGTGTATGAAAATAAAAAGTCAAATTCTTACTTTTTATATTCTGTTAATTCCTTGCATCCACATGTTAACTGGTGTATGCCTCTCTATAAAATGCAGATTTTTACATAGATCTTGGGTGTTTTGTGTACAAGTTAGTGGTCATAAATCTCATTTTACACAGAAAATGTGTTGTGCATGAGATAAGAGTCATTAGAAAGTCATTAAGTGGCTCATAGGCACATTTTAGGTACATCCAGATGCCATTGTCATTAGATACATGAATAATATTAAATAATGTTATGACATATTATAGAATTACTGATAAAATAGCATAAGAAAATAAATACAAGAAAACAAAATAAAATCATTGTGATTCATTTTATTTCAGTCTGGAAGTGAAATATTTCTTTTAGTTCCATATTATAAGAAACAATTCAATACAAATTAATTTCATAAATGTTACGAGTTGGCTACTCATTTGTTCTGAGAAGACTTAGTACAGCCTAGGATGAAATTAAGTTGTTGCTTAAATCTCATGAATTAAGCCTGATTAAAATGCAGCATGCTTTTACAAAAGATATTTTGACCATTTTTATAATGTATCTTTATATTCTATTGTTTTCGATCCATATGTCCTTCTGGCTGATTTTAGTCAAAAAATATTACAAGTCTGTGAAGAGGCACAAAAAAGGTACATCTCAAAATGGCTAAGTCCAAAATACAGGCAGAAAAATCTAAGTTCTTCAAAATGGTTAAGTCCAAAGTACAGGCAGAAAAATCTAAGTTCTTCAAAAGTACATAAAAAGCACATGAAAAAATGACTAAGTCTGAACTAGGTATAAAATAGGCACATGAAAAAATGACTAAGTCCTGAAAGGCACAAAATAGGTATAGGCAAAAAAGTCTAAGTCCACAAAGGCACATGAAAGGCACATGTAAAATTTCTAAGTTCTCAGACTGGTACAAAATAGGTATACCTATTTTGTGCCTAAAATGAAAAGGCACATAAATGGTACAAAATAGGTACAAAATTTTGTGCCTATTTTGTACCTGATTTCGGTATGGGCATCCATCCCTATATGCCTCATGGCTATCCTTGATTTTCTCTTGATTGAGTATCTAAGAGATACATTTTTCTCTTACCCGTAGTTGGGAGTTGCCTGATTTTTTACAGGACTTGTAGTACCTATCTCTGTTGTGGATAAATTGTTTGATCTCTCTTAAGATCCAGGGGAGAGAGGGTTTACCCTTTATTTATAGTGGGGATACATTGATCAGTTACTTGATCAATATTATTTGTAAGATCAGTCCAGAGTTCATCGACAGGTCTTCCATGATGCTCTGCCCGAAACTTGGCTTGATGGTCTTTGATTTCGGACCGGAAAGAGGTCCAGTCAGCTTTGTTGAAGAGGTGGATTGTCATGCGCTTTGGCTTGGCCTGGGTTGGTTTCATTGCAACCTCAGCCAAAACAATATCATGGTCACTAAGACCAGTGACCTTACTATTCTTAGCTTTTCTTGACAACAATTCATGAGATTTTTTCAAGATACATGTAATTGTAAAAGTCATAGTACACCTGCTTGAGAATCAGTTTCAAAATAAACTAGAAAGGGTGCCTTGAGAGGAACGTATACCTCCGGCTGGTAGACCCGCAGCCCCCCTTCCCACTCCCAAAACCACCCAGCACATGCACACCTGACATTGAAAAATGAAAATACATGTACTCAAACGAACGATAGTATCCTTATCAAATACATTTTAGACATGTGCATTCTAAAGCACTTTGCAAACATATATGGGCAAGTGTAGAAGTGTAGTTTTAGAGCGACAGATCTACTTTACACAGAGCTAACTTGTGTACGTCTAAAGGGATATTGTTGGCTTAAAATTTTGCAGAAAACACTCAGCTAGAATTGCTATCGACTATCTCCTTAGATTATAAAACCGGCCCATTATTTCAAAATGAAAGGGCCATTTTGAAAATTAAAGGGCAATTTTGCCCATGGCCCCTTCCAAAATTATCCCTGCATCTAGGACTTTGAGGGTCAGGTCCTCAGTCCTAGATGGAAAATAAAAATAAACGTTTTGATGTACAATTCAATACATTTTATGTCCAGGGCAAATATTCTAGACCAAGTAAATTTACAATGCAGTGAAAAAAATTGTCTTAACATATTACGGACAACATGTTCGATTAGTTTGCATCAAATTTTAATGTTTCTCATAATATTTTATCAAACAAGAACTACATGCACATATATGGTACTAAAAATATCATTTTTCCACGTCCCAAATACAGGGTAGTACAGTTATACCATTTATATAAAACGATAGGGACTGTACCATGTACAGATTTTTCTTTTTTTAATAGCGTAGACGATCTAAATAAATGGTTCTCCTAATAAAACACTTGTCTCTGGCAGTTTTGCATTTGAGCTTTAGAAAACAGTGATGTCCGAAAATTGGCTTTAACTTCCGCTACCGTCGGCAAAAGAACATTTGCTTGCAATTGAAACTCTGATATATATAATTTTATACTAAATAATGCATGTGTACATATGTGTAGTATGTATGATAAAACAGCGAAAATGTATAGTGTAAAATTGGCTGCAGACTGAAATGACAACCCCTACAAAATTGGAAAATCGTTTCGGACAAAACTGAATTTAACTTCCGTTACCATGATTTCTTGTAAACAAATAATCTAACTGTTGTTTTCATCCCTTAAATCCGTTCAAATATGCACAAGTAACAAACAAAATACAAAGATACATTACTGTCATTAATTATTCACATACAAGCAGGTAAAGAGCTGAACTTTTAACTTCCGTTACCATTTAACTTCCGTTACCAAAACACACTGTTTCATTCTGTGATATTTTGGATGACATTTTTTTTAGTTGAATATTCCCATTGTCTTTGTATAGGGTCTGTAGATGATTTCGCGGTATTTTGAGAGTGCGCCTTGTGTCCATACATTTGAAGCACGGTAGATAGGCCAATAGTCCAATTTACAGGTAAGTTTTTTCACAATATTTGCATTTTTACGAAACACCAATGACATTTTTCAAGTGAGCAGCTGCCAGATTTTGAAAGTCATTCACTCTAACAACATATTTTACAGATACTTAACACATATATTGTGTTACACAAATGTTATTGATTTTTTGTATGTCATTTAAATACGCGATTTACATTAAAAACAACAGACAGCTTAAGACATGTAACACCAAAGGTGCGACTCAATGTCACTTAAATAAGGCACTGTCAGGGTAAATATTGCCACATATACATGTATAGTGTCCGGTGGTATTTCTTAAATCAATCTTTAATCTTCGCCGCAGTGCTGGCTAAAGGCAATGCGTTGATTAGGTGACATATGTGTACAGGCTGGTCTGCACCATCTTCTTTTGTTTATTATATAAATACCGAAAAAACTTCAGGCAACACAGTCATATTTGAGCCTTGACGCGAGAAAATCGGCCCTCAGGGTTTCCAACCAGTTCCGACATAAACCGGACTGTATACAGTCACAGAAGCATACAAAATGCTTGAAATTTTGGCTATAAGTAGAAGAGGTATTGTACTATCCGAGTAGCGAATACAAAGGCGCTGGTCAGCTATACAATTACTGCACAGCTGATCTGCGCCTTTGTTTTCGCCTAGGCAAAAATCCGGTTTTCTCGCGGCTCATTCTATTCTTTATTTGCTTAATGTTTTGAAAACACAAATCAAGAAAATGATCGTCAATAAAACTACAGATAAAACGAAAGCTTAGGTCTATCATGATCATACAAACAAATATTAAAAGAGGTAGTTTTTGCAAAATTATGCAAGGTATAACTTTTGTAATAGGTGTTAAGTGCATTGGAGAATCAGTAGCGTGCAAGCAATGATATCTGTGAGAAGACCGTTTGGTATTACAGGTTCTATTATAAAACACTTACGTTAACCTTTCCTTGTATTGCAGAATGCCATTGTCAAAAGCCGAAATCTCTCGAAGGTACAGAAAAAATAGAAAGAAAGATCTGTACTTTGTGGTGTCAGAGAGGGAAAGAAAAAGAAAATTGTATGTTCCCATTAAAGACTTGTCACAGTCTGCACAGAAGAAAAGGCAACAGGCGGTGAATGAAAGGGTTAAAGACTATTATGAACGGAAAAAGCAACTATCTTCCACTGGCAAAATCAGTTTAAGAAGCAATAAGAAGGAAAGTCTGAAAGTGTGTTTGCCATTTACAAAGAAAGGGCACAAGAAAGGAGTAAAACAAAGACAGACTCTGAAGAAAGCGTATAGCAAAATAGAAAAGCTTACTTTAGAAAAAGAAGCCCTGACTCGAAAATCAGAATCACTCAGAAAAAAAGTCCTAAGACTGTCTGCAGAGAAAGCATCAACAATGAAAGAAACTCAAACACCTGTCAATGACAAGGAACTGACTCCAAAATCTAAAACAGATCAAGAGATGAAAGATCTGGGTCTCAGTCCAAACAGGCATGCTAAAGTAAGAAGGAGACTTCTTGCTGCAAATGTTATAGAGAATGATCTGAAAGAGCAAATAGGCCAGACAAAAAAGAAACAAGGTGATGTATCGTTTCCATCTGCAAAAAGATATAGATGTGCTCATGTTGTCAGTATAAAGCTAGGAATAGACGGACGTACACATAACAGACAAGAACCTAAGAAGTACAGAGAGCTGAAAAGAAAAAAGTTACAACAAAAAGTAATAAAGTTTCTTGAAGGAGAGGATAACTCAAGTATAATGCCTGGAAAGAAAGATACAGTAGGGAAAGAACAGAAAATGGTATTTGATGACTACCTTCATAACCTATATGAACAAGAAAATTATATCATGTTATTTGTAACATGCTATAAGGGGCGGCTCATAGAAGTTTGAGGGCTCAAATAAGATAACATTGCGATTAAATCATCTTTTCATTTCAGTTCAGGAACATATGTGGCAAGATAATCGAATATCCAAACTAAAACATTATTGGCTGATCGGTAGGCCTACATGTGTAGGCAGAAAACAATACACCCTGTATGACCGGGACGCAACCAAATTCTTACTCTTTTGTCTAAGACCTCATTTAATCTTGCTAAAATTTATATTCGAAGTACTCGAATATCTGTTCTTTAAACATTTGTAACAGTTACTGTTATTTAACTGCGCCTTTGTTTTCGCATATGCAAAATTCCGATTTTCTCATGAAGTCTTATAAAACCAGGTGTCAAAACTCTGCTATAAACCATGTTATAGTTAGTGTTGTTCGATTATGAAATTTTCATAATCGATCATCAAAAATAATGAGACATGCTTTTCCGATCAATTATCGATTATAATACTGATTTCCTTCCACAGAACTGATCAGAACTGGGAGGAGTACACTGCCAACATACTCAATTAAATCTAAAAATAGGTGAAGTAAAATTGTGCATTTAATATGTATAAAGACTTTAAATTGATTAAATGCAACAGAGAGGACTTGCTATTTTAGCTACGTTTTTTACTTCTAAAACAGTTCCGCTATAATGCGCTCTCGAGGTAAATTATTAATTAATGGTTTTTAATGAGCCTATAAGGTGCTTTCCCCCACCCAAACGAACTGCAGAAACGGTGTGCAGTCTGGTCGGATTTGGTAGTATAGCCTTTCTGTTACATGACTCTCGTATAACGGGCCCGCGATTTGTGAACTCCGACCTCTTTGTACAATGGAATAATAAATTGCAAGTTTGCGTTTTGGATAAAACGGAAGCGATTTTCTATAAATATATTGCCAATTTCAGTAGCGGATCATGTGCAAATACTTGATTTGAGCAGCTCGATCAGATATAATGGTATCTAAAAATTTTGGACTCTAATAATCGCCGACACAAAAACATAGAGTAACGTCACGTTCACGTGCCATGCTGCTTGCTTTAACGGACATTTTCTGCGTTTTTGCAATGACAAGTGACAGCCATATGCCGAAAATCTAGAATGCAGATGACCATGAACTTCCTCTAAAATCAGGTGCGTCCGCTAATGGTTACGAGAATTTGTGTGTCTGTCTCTGATCTTACCGCCTCGGAAACTCATACGTGCGTGAAGTCATGGAGTGACTTTGAAAAAAAATGGATTGGCCAATGAGCGCTCGTGCTGAATGCAGGCCGCGCCTACTTTCGGCTATCTGCAGATTTAATTGACAGTTCAATTACGCATCTGTGTTAATGTAATTGGATTAAACGGACCGATATCACGCGGCGTGCGTGTATTCTTCGGCAAGCATGAATGGATTGCGATTATCGGATTAGGAATAAATGGACAATTAAGTAAACACGGACGTAAAGGTTTGACAACTTTGTTTAATGATCTCGTTTACCGTTTACTTACTGATAATCCATTGCGGGATGTGTATCCCTTGGCTTATTTTTACAACCTTTGTGAACTATCTAAGAAAACAATCTGACAATTGGTGTCATTCACGCTCGCTGGCAATGAATTTTTCAGGTTGCCAAGCGGGCACCCTAACTTAGGGCCTAAGCACCCTACCATGATTGCATTAAACTTGGCTTGCCGACGTTTAAATCCGTGTCAGGCAATCGGGCAATTGCTTATTTCTAACACTGTTAAATTAATCAAGTTTTTGCCGAATTTCGGCAAATGAGGGCTCCTACTGTTAGCGACAATCGATTCCTGGACAGCATAATCGATTGTCACCGACCTGGACAACTTTTTTCAATTTTCGATTTGACTCGATCATCGTTACAACACTAGTTATAGTCGCATTAAAATTTCACCATTTTACATTCTCTTTACAACAATTGCTGTAGGTGTGTAGAAAATTTTGATTACACCTGAAGGTACTCAGACACACATTCTCTCCCTCTTTTATTATGTATGTTGTTCCAAGACGGGTTCTATGTCATTTGACACCCTTTTCAAGAAAGGTATATGTAGGCAATGCTCAGGAAAAGGTGCAGTCTGAAAGAAACTCCCACTCCATAAAACAGAAGTGGGGAAAAAACTAAACAATTAGGTACCGGGTACTTATACTTAGAAAACATATCGTAAGCCGAGTGAGCAGCTATTTCCCAATAAGCGGTCGCTCAGTTACCCGAACTTAAATAAAACACAAAAACGTGCATAAGGTTCAAACAGTACTAAAACTAAAACAAATGGAACCACAACAGAAGTATCGCCTTGGAATAATTAGTAATACAAAACTACTAGGAGGCTTAAACCGGTTTTACTGTCGCCTAACCTCACATCTTCTGCATTGCTTCACAACATTTAGTTAGTTGTTCAGTCCTCGTGGTGAATCTCTAACTAGTCAATGAATCATAAAGGACAAACTAATAAATCATGATAATCACATTGATGAAACAAAGACGAGGACTCGACAAATTCAGTAAGCTACCTGGCGATGGAGATCCCTGGGCGCCGAATACCTCCAGTGCAAAAGAAAAATAATTCCATACCAGAGATAAACCTTATAAACCGCGAAACATTCAAGCATAATTTTAATGATCTAATACAGTCGTGGCTGATCAAATTGGAGTGTTTAAAGATCAACTTCACAAGCTTCGAAAGACTGCAAGAGTATGTTTATTAAAGCCTAAAAATTGAAAAACTACCCGAAACTTGAATTGACGGTATCGTTAAATAATTACATTCAAAGCATGTTTGCCGGCTGCATTAATGTCTTTCCAGTACTCTGTACGTGAATTTTATCAAGATTCGCTTGGAAATCAGAAAATTACAACATTTTCATTTCGAGCAATTAAGGAAGACTTAAAGGAAAAATCTCATCACTTTTCTTTTTATTTTCGGGTATACATGTACTTATAATCTTTAGGGTGAAAATGAAGAACGATACCTATGCGTTTCTTAGCATTTTATTTGGTATATTACTTCAACATGATGAAAATAAAACTGATTATTTTTAATTGATTTAATTTTTCAAACTACTGCCAAACCATATTCAGGTACGATCTTCCTGCGTTATGCAGCCAAATAGCGTAGATGGATCCAACATTAAACAACTCGTTGAAAAATGGGATGGCATTGATTGGAAGCCAGATCGACTGGACAACAATGTAGTGAGGCATTATCGATTCGTCAACACTCCGAAACAAAGAGTTCATTGCCTCGCTGTATGTTGTTACCATATCGAGTTCCAAACAACTTAATTTTATATGTACACTTCGTCAGGTGTCTTATGATGTTGTATCAGCCTGCGCTGTAAGATAATTTTCATCACGGGTATTCTGGGTGCAAAAATTTCTTCGAATTACAGCCAAACAAAATTAGGGTACGTTTTATCTGCGTTCTACTGAGTAATTGACATTAAAGAGCGTCACATATTAGCATACAAACCAAATGCGCATGAGTCTCCGTTCACAATATTTATTGTCTTAATTTTCAAAACTCTGTCAGTAATGCTTGTAGACTATCCAAAACAAAATGCAACATTCATTCTTTACAATGCTTAGGAAAAGAATTGAATAAGCGTTTACGCTTTCGTTCTGAGTTGTTGTTGATTGCATGTCTTTGTATTGTTTCTGTACAGCATTTGGAAATAAATAATTTATGTTTAAACCGAACCAAACGTGCACAGGACGTATGAAAAATCTTAACACACTAAAGGGTTTGAACGTATAAATATATATATATATTTTTTTTTTTAACTCGTTTTTACAGTCACATATTAGCGTGTGACTGAGGCGTGTGCCGGACGTTTAAACTATTTAAAAAAATGAAATAAAGAAATAAAGAAAAAAAGTTTTATCCAAGGTTTGTGTTACGTCCAAGACATGCTAAGCACACGCTATCATGAGCCACATCAAACGTTAAACGCGCGTCTCATACACGCCTGGGACATGTTTTTGAAGCAAAACTCTCGGAGTGTGCATGTAGTGCACACTGGTGTGCCTAAAATGTGTGCCAAAGGCGTTCAAAGCGTATTCAAAGCACCTGTAACGTGCGTGGAACTTATTCAAAACATACATGTTCATGATACACGTCCGAGACACGTCAAGCTTGCAGAAAGAATTTAAGCACGCTTATTTTTTTTTTAGCCCCACCGACCTACAGCAGTTTTCAAGATGATTTCTTCACGTTAGCAAACGTTCATATATCAAAATCAGATATTTGTTGTCTCAGAAACTACTAGCTTACAACTTTAATCGTTAATATGAGATCATTATACATAATGCTAAAGGAGCCGCTTCTTGCTTTTTTAAAGCTATCCTTGTATTCTATACTAGTCTTCAATAAATCCGAATCACGCTATTTTTAACATGCATCGGGTTTCCCGGCTAAAAATCGATACATCAACACAAGGAACTGGTAACCGCTTTACCAGACAGGTTATATAATACGTCTTATCAAGGATTCGGAAACCAGTATAAAATGAGGCACTTTATGGAGGTTTACAGCTTAACATCCTCTGTTGTCTGGTCTAACACAATATTAGACACCCGTTGAAGACCCCTACATCTATCATTGATCCCTACATTGACAAGAAAACAAAATCAAACAGTTAAGTAGGTCACCTTACTATTTCAGCCATATCTTACCTACCTGACGCAAAAATTAAACAGACGTCTTCGCATCGAAAACACAAATTACATAATAGAAATACAGTTCACAAATGTAGCATCCAACAGGTATATAAAACTAAGCAAACACAAATCTATGTTTCAATCGACGCAAAAATGGCTGCCTCAATTCACTAGGGCGCAATTTACAATAGACACGCCCACTCATTTTGACAGAATACTGAAAACATATAGGGCAAAGTAGAATAACTAAAAATTCAAAACACTACGTTAAACGCTAAACATACTTTTCAAATACCTGAATTTCACACAGTTAAATACTTTCGCCCCAGAAAATTCAAACTTGAAAATCCCAGAGAAAAGATTTGAAGACTACACTCATCTGTAAATTCAGACCCAAACATATTCTGACAGCCAACTTTTGTGGCAAGAATAGATGTTTGTACTCCAGACATCAAAACATGGTGCTTAAACTCAGAGCTGTCTATCATCTTGTTCCAAATGGTAACAAAGAATCCAGATCAGTTCATTTCAGAAAATAGCAATGACGGAATCAGGAGAAAACTGGAATCAATCACTACTAACACAATTATGTTTTCAGAATGGAAAAGAGTTGAAGATAAAGGGAAAACAATGTGGAAGCAAGTTCAGACTGAGCTTGAAAGGTCAGATTTCATTGAAATGTTCATGCAGAATATTCAGGGATTCAGGGATCATGTAGAAAGGGTCAGGGTTCAGTATGCTCAAATGAGAGAATTATTTAAAGAGAAAATCTGAGTGAAGGGCATGTAATTGTTTGGATGGACTTCGCTGAAAATTTCACCTGTACTGCAGTTGAAGAAGTGTCATCAGCTTACTGGACATCCGATATGGTTACTCTACACACATCAGTAGTATACTTTCCGAAAATGCATAGCAGAACCCATCTTAGCATAGTTGGGATATCTGAAACGTTATCTCATACTTAAACTCTGGTACAGTGTACGCAATGCTTAAGAAACTAATTCCAATTAATAAAGAGGAATATCCTGATTTGAGAACTGTGCACTACTTAACTGACTCACCAACCTCACAGTACCGTAATAAGACTATATTTCAGCTAGTTTGTAGTCATGAAGAAGAGTTTCCGGGAGTTAGAGCAAGGTGGGACTATCTAGAAGCAGGCCATGGTAAAGGGCCTTGCGGTGGCCTGGGAGGAAGTGTAAAGAGATCAGCAGATTCAGCAATTAAACAGGGAAAGGTCGTAATTCAAAGTGCGGAAGACTTCTACTCATGGGCCTATGAAAGTGAAGCCAGGTCCGTGGTGAAATATTACTATGTGTCGCAAGAAGAATATGAATTAGCCCACTCGTATACAGAAGAGGTAAATAAGAAACTTAAAGCTGTGCCTAACACTATGAAAGTGCATGCCATGGCTCCAGTTAGTAAAACATGAATGGCAGTTAGAGAAACCTCTTGCTCATGTAGAGAATGCCTTGGAGATGTAGAAAGAGGTTGCAAAGGTTGGCAATGTTATGAATTAAGAAAAAATCAGAACATACAAACTGAAACAAATAAAAACAAACAATACACTGAGGATTCTGATAAAGCTAAGGAATGTGAGCAAGAACAAAGAATACAACCAAGCATTGGCGACTATGTTGCTGCTGCGTATCAGAACCAGTGGTACATAAGAAAAGTAATAGAATTTCATAACGATGAAGCTAATACTGACTTCTTGGAGCGAGCTGGCAAAGTTGCTACAAATTTCAAGTGGCCAGCACTTAAAGACAAACTATGGATTCCAGTCAATGATATTCTACTTGTAATAAGTCAACCAACTAAATCAGGTAAAAGTCAAAGGCTGTATAAACTCAGTGGGGAGATAGTCAACAACATTGAAATTTGTTTCCGACAGAAAAATATAAAACACAATCTTTAATGACATGAATACTGACTCAGAGTGTAACATTGATGGGCTAGACATTATTTGACACACAGAACAGCTCTTGTGTTTGATATTTGGATTCTGAGAGCAATACCTCAAAATCACTAAAAAGTTCCTAATTCAAATAAGCATTAACTTCCGTTACCGACATTTAATGTTGGTATATATTATTCAAAAACTGGTTTAAGTGACATATGATTTAATCAGAGACAGCTGACCTATAATCTTGACTAACAAACTGTTATTGAAATCATCATTGTTAACGATTACATGTGAAACATTGTTTAATTTCTAGATGTGTTACAACAATCACCCATTCATGGTTTGTGGGAATGAAAATGTCCAATTATGGCAATTAGGTACCACAGAATTGCTCAAGATGACTATAATTTTATGTTCGATTTTAAAGTGATAGGTTAAATTGGGATATAATATCTCTCTGTTGTCTGAAGTATCTTCACCCTTGCTTATTTCTTGTTATTATTAACTTCCGTTACCGATTTAGGAATAATTTCAAAATACATTTTTAAAATTTTATCAAGTTTCAAATGCAAAATCTTGCTACAGTTACATTTAAAATAACTATTAGATTAATGTAAGATATGAAATAAATGCCAATGATTCATGTGTAATGTTATTGTAATTGAAAAACATCTATTATGGAATTTCCTAATGAAATGAAATTATTTTTAAATTCTTGTTATCAGGTTATTGTTTGTGTGTTTTTTGATGAAATAAATTTTATCATGTTATATTTTATCCATATTTTTCATTTATCATATACTCCTTTAATTCTATTTAACAAACAAACTTCTTCTATTATGTTAATAATACCCTTAATGAATTATTTAACTTCCGTTACTTTTCATTTGGGGTTACATTGGTTAAGCAATGATATCTCAGCCAAAATACGGAGTTGGTGGAAAAAAATTTTAGATTTAGAACAGTTGATAGCCACTCGATCTTTCTGGATTTTGAGATTTTTACATCGATTTTACAACTTTTTTCACACTTCTAATTGTTGTGGAGCAGGCTGGCGCAGTCGGTAGCACATCAGACTTTGGGCCAAAGGGTCCCTGGTTCGATCCCCGTCCGGGGCGTCATCTGTTGTGGCCCTGAGCAAGTCACATTTCCACAGCTCAATGTATATATAGTATGTTCTTAAAATAGTCGCAATTAAAGCTCTACAGAGCTTATGTTGATTGTTGAAATATGAAGCAACTTTAAATAAAGATTATTATTATTATTATTATTATTATAATTATTATTATACAGCTTGGTTTCAAAAATAACATACCCCTGCAATGTCGCAAAATAAATTGACCTCTTCACCTTCATTGCATCTACCATTGCTTGATGGCTACTAACCTGGTGCAAATGAAACTTCTACATTTTGTGCATATGGTTATGTGTGTTCAAAAGGAATTGGTTTTATATTGATCATGAGCTGTCTGATCGGACAGGAAGCTATCATTAGCGAATACCAAAATTCTGACAGATTTAAAGTCAAGTTTTCAAATTTAGGCGGTTGGTATGGTGTACGTACTATAAATATTGCCACTTTATGACCTGCATGCTATGCATTGACACCTATTTGAGACATCTTAAACCTTGCACCACACTTCGAGAAATACAGAATCAGAATGTGGAAGTTTAATGTACCCACTGCCTTGTATATATATAAGTACCTTGTAAATGCACGTTTTCAGCATAAAAATTCTCTTCAAAATTATCCAGTTTTATAAATTTGCATCTGAGAATAGCAGTAATAATCGAAATGATTATTAAAAGTCTAGTTTCTTTAGAAATTTGCCACATGCAACGCTCACATGCCTATGGCAATGTTAAAGTTATGTTATGACCTTCTTAAACATAATATATTAATCAAAGACATTTGTTGGTATGTGAATGTATTTAATTGAAATACTGTGACTGGTCATCTTATCAAGCCGGTTTATGTAAGAAATCATCCCAGAGAACGTCCAACGAAACAAATATCAGGCACAAGAGAACACAGTAAGATGTAAATGGACAGTAAGAGCAGTTTTGCTTCCTTAACACACGCCTGTAATGAAGGGAATAGCTACTATTTAATTATTATTTAAGTACTTAAAATGTAAAGCGAGTGTGATGCAAGTTTTAAGGTATCTACAATATATGTCCATAAATAGCATTCAGGTCAGAAAGTGGCAATATTCACAGTACGTACATAATACCAATCGCCCAAACCTGAAAACTTGACTTTAAATCTGTCAGAATTTGGGTATACACCACAGACAGCTTCCTGTCCAATCGGACTGCTCATGATCCATATAAATTTAAAACCATTTTAACACACAAAATGTATAAATTTCATTCGAACCAGTTCGACAGTCATCAAGCAATGGTCAATGCAATGAAGGTGAAGAGGTCAATTTATTTTGCGAAATTGCAGGGTTATGTTATTTTTGAAACCGAGCTGTACATCAAAACCACACCGTATTAGCGGCAATTTCGAACTCGGCATACAATCGTTAAACTCGGCATAATTTTTGTTCAGCTGTATTCTGGTAAGGTTAGTATTTGATTGTTTTCATTGGAACTGAGAGTCTGTCGGTAACCGTAAGTAGGTCATAAGTTAAAAGTGATGTATAAAATATACCTGTGTTCTTCTGGTCCTACAATTCCAAGTGTAAAGTCTGGAAAATAACATTTTTCTCATTGATGCTTCACTTTTTATACTCAATCCTGTCAAATATGCTCCATTCCGTGACTTTATAAATAAATATCAATCCTTTCACAGGCAAAAATATAAACTTAAGCCATTTACAGTCCTTTTGTGCATATTAAATAAGATTCGATCTGATAAGTGAAAAGCGCAGCGTCTGTTTTAAAAGATGACGTGATGATACTTAAATTGGCAATCGGATAACTCTAGTCATGACAATCGTAGAACGCTGAAATAAAAGCTATTTGGCAATCGGTGAACACGTTTTGTTTCTTGCGGTTTTCCCCAGTTTTTCTCATTTTTAGAGCCTACCATGTTTCTGTTATGACGAATAATGTAAAATAGAACAGTAATGACGACTCTGTTTTATATTCGAGTCTGTATAGGAATATGTTTTAATGAGTTGTACATGTATTCTGTTGGTAAATTCGTTTATCTCAATTGTGGCAACTTGTCCTACCGAACCCTTTTTAGGCCACTGTGTCAGCATGTCATGTGATCAATTATAAACGCATTAACGCACTATAATGGTACTACCTGTCTAGTCGTGTGGCAAGGACATTATTCGTCCCTTTTAAAGTCTTTTTTCTCAAGAGTTTTCCCATTTTCATTTTCGAGAAGACCACGTTGGCAAACATCGCGTGTCCAGGCCTGTGGAAATACCATGCCCGACTTGCCCGACTCGGTACATGAAAGCGCCGGGCAAGCAGTGTTTCAAGATCTGCTTGTCCACGGACAAGTGAAAAAAATAATCCTCAACAATCTTACTTTCACCAAGTCAGAAGCTGCAAAAGTCTTTTATCCAATAAAGTGAACTAAATATTAGTTATTTCCAAAAATTATGACATGTTTTCTATGAAATGAGCGTGTCATGTCAGCTTTTTATTGACCCAATAATTTGGTGCAGAAAAACACAGGTCGGGTAAATCAAAAACCCAAATTAAGTTTGGACGAAATTGATAGTTTCTTGTCTTGGCTTGCATGGCCCAATATTGTAGCAACTATCCAAAAGAATCACAAAAAGTATACCTAAATATTGTAGCTGTAAACAAGATATCCAAAGAGCATAAATTCATCATTTGTATATTATTGTATCCTTTTAAATTTGTTTGGTGTATTGTAATATGTTGCTATTTTTTCGTCTAAAAACGAAATTATGGTTTTAGAATAACCAAGCACTCAATATTGGAAATGGAGGGGTTGTCTCAATATTTTTTTTATCTTTTAGGTGGACAGACTGTAACATTAAAGCATACATGTGATACCTCCCTCATCATCAGGGAGATTCCAGGAAATGAGCCGCATTTTGCTTTAAAAGTTCTTCTAAAATGAACCTTTTTTTAACAAAAATTCAAATTTCCCTGAAATGAATCTTTTATTTACCCATATATTCTATTATTTTTTCAAAAACTCCCTGAAATGGAAGAAAAGTCTCCCTGATCCCTCTCATGTATGTTAAAGAATCCAATAGATATCAATGGGCATTGACAAGATGGATCAGGAGAAAATCACCTACCAGGAGTACTCCTGAGCCCTCTGTTGTATTTTCACTATTTTGTAATGGGCATGTGATTGTGTGCATGTACTGATACTGATCATGTACCCTTGGTAGCTGTTCATTTCTTATCATTAGCTCACCTGAGCCGTCAGGCTCACAAGGTGAGCTTATAGTATACCCATGCTCCGTCGTCCGTCCGTCCGTCCGTCGTCCGTCCGTCGTCCGTCCGTCGTCCACCATTTTCAAAGATCTTCTCCTCTGAAACCGCTTGGCCAATCAAAGCCAAATTTTACATGAAGCATTTATGGGAAGGGGGAACCAATGTATATATAAATAATCCAGGTCACATGACCAAGATGGCCGCCATGGCCATATATGGTAAAAACCCTTCAAAAATCTTCTTCTCCAGAACCACTGGACCGATTTCAACCAAACTTGGCATGAAGCATTAATGGCTCAAGCACTACAATGTGTATATAAATCATGACCCTATGATGACCTTGACCTATTTTACGGCAAGGTCAACATCGGTCGCGAATGCATTTGAATGGGAAAAATTGTTAAATTGTCATTTAAAGGAAAAATCTTGCAGAAAATGAGCAGTAGGACTGAATATTAATGATTCTGAAAAAAATTGGGCACCAGGGGCTCATCCGCCCCCACCCCGGGGCAATAAACATGTATATCTCCATAATATTCAAACATCTTCTCCTCTGAAACCGCTTGGCCAATCAAAGCGAAATTTTATGTGAAGCATCAATAGGAAGGGGTAACAAATATGTATATAAAAAATCCAGGTCACATGACCAAGATGGCCGCCATGCCCATATATGGTAAAAACCGTTCAAAAATCTTCTTCTCCAGAACCGGTTGACCGATTTCAACGAAACTTGGCACGAAGCATCGATGGCTCAAGCACTACAATGTGTATATAAATCATGACCCTGTGATGACCTTGACCTATTTTACGGGAAGGTCAACATAGGTCACCAATGCATTTGAATGGGGAAAACTTTTAAAATGTCATTTAAAGTGAAAGTCTTGCAGGAAATGGGCAGTAGGACTGGATATTAATGATTCTGAAAAAAATTGGACCCCAGGGGCTCATGTGCCCCCACCCCGGGGCAATATACATGTATATTTCCATAATATTCAAACGTCTTCTCCTCTGAAACCGCTTGGCCAAACAAAGCCAAATTTTAAGTGAAGCATCTATAGAATGGGGGAATCAATGTATATATAAATAATCTAGGTCACATGACCAAGATGGCCGCCATGCCCATATATGGTAAAAACCCATCAAAAATCATCTTCTCTGAAACCAATAGACTGATTTCAAGGAAACTTGGCGTGAGGCATCGATGGCTAAAGTACTCCAATGTATATATAAATCATGACCCTGTGATGACCTTGACCAAGTTTATGGCAAGGTCAACATGGGTTGCCTGTGCATCTGAATTGGGAAAAGTGTTAAAATGTCACTTGAAGGAAAAAGCCAACAGGAAATTGGCAAATGGACAGAATATTGAAGATTCTGAAAAAAGAAAATGGCCCAAGGGCTTATCTGCCCCTGCACTGGAGTTAAATACCATAATATTCAAACATGTTTATTGGTATATGCAGCTGATCTCAGGTGAGCGTTTACAGGACCATTGGTCCTCTGGTTTTTTATTCATTTGTGATTTCAAAATTTTCGAGGATGTTTTTTGATTGATTTTGTCAGATCCTGTTCAGAGCACACTTGAGTTTTAAGGACATGTTTATCTGAGTGTTGCAGTTTCAGATCATTGCTTAATTTTTTTGATACATTTGGTTATAAGTTTCCCAGTCTCAAGGACTGATTTGTGCATGACTGTGCCAAGTCTTTGTCATTATTTTTAAGTTTTAATATTGTATGGCATGCCATGTCATGCCAGCAATCTAGACAACAGGGTAAGAAACTGAAAAAATATGGTTTTTGACGATTAGTTTTCGGACAAGTGAACTTTGGTCAGGACAAGTAAATTTTTTTAGTTTACTTGTCCGTGGACAAGTGAATTTTTCTAATATTTCCACAGGCCTGGCGTGTCTTTAAAAATATTAAAAATGACATAACATTGTAGTTTTTATTCCATTTTACATTCCTTTCAAGATTATTTCACTCATATAGAGACTATGAAATTCAGTAGGTGGGCTAAAACGGGAGACCCCCGGGATAGACCACCTGACAGACCCGTAAGCAGAACTTGGCTTATCCTACTTGTGACTCGAGTGAGGCTCGAACCCACGGCTGATAAACAGTAAATATTATTTTCCTTATCATTTCACAGAAACATACATTGTAGGTACTCATTTGAACCGCCTCAAGGAGGCGGTTCTAACGAGTACCAACAATGTATATTTTGAGCATAAATAAGAAAAACAATACAACTTTTAACAACTGGGATAATGTCATACAATTCAGAAATTGTATCATCTGATGTAATTTCTGGTTTATCAGTTGTGCTATAATGTTCTTCCAAACAGGTGTTTTGTTCTACAGTTTCTGGTTTTCTCGGAACAATATTCAATTCATTGTCACCTGTTACAGTTATATTATAAGATGAAGCAGTCGTGCCTGCAAAATGTTTTGTCCTATATCCAAACTTTCCTGTTATTTCATTTAGTTCTAGTGATCGAAATTTAACGTCTTCGCTGCTGTGGGCTTGACATAGATGAGAAATTACATCTGGAAAAATATCGGCTCCTTCTTGGCAGTAGTAGCACACAAAGTTTCGCATTCTATGGCCTAAACACTGATTTTCAATAAGTAGGTCCAACTAACGTTCTTGGTATTTTCTGACACAAAATAGCTAGGATAGGCGATCTTAGTGTCCTATAATTTGGCAAAGGTAATAGTACACAAACACAGGAAAAATGGGGTTTCTGCCTCCTGATTTATTCTTTTTACATATCAAAATGTGTCGATATTTAAACCTTCGTTACTGTCGCCAAGACAAGACTCAGAACATATCTGTTTAAAATCTTCTAGTAAATGGAAACTTATATACAGTTTTATATGTTTTTAGTATCTGCTAAGTATTCTAGTTAATGAATTATTTATTTGTTAAGTCGGTGTGCAAACAATGCAATGGTAGCCATTCACCTTTTTACATGTCGCCGGAAAATGATGTTTGTATAAAACCTGCGTGATTGCTATATGCAACATACTGTGACAGACATTTATTATGCGTGTCAAACAACCTTTGTAACTTCAAAGTGACCACTAAACTAGACCACGTTGCCATATTAACATATTTTCCATATAAAGGCATTGTCTACGTGTTAGCTTCAGCTAGAATTAGCCTACTATGTTTCAAAAGTAAATAGATAAAACTTTCGTGACTACAAGCATAGAGCTAGGTAAGGTCCACAGGCTGTTTATAACATACACACCGTCTTTGTACATGCTTTTCCAGTATTTTTAAGTCAGACACTGACAGCATATTTTGTAAAACAACCAGTTACATGTATTTCAAAGGCGGTTTTAAACCTTCGAGATTTAAACTTTCGTTGCCGAAATATGTCATGGCATACGATAAATCGGGATTATATTTAAAATAGGTCTACATATGTCTCAATATAAGGCATCATGTGAAAGTACCAACCCCTGCCGACTAGAAAACCTGACAACGTGACCTGTGAAAGTAGACATAGCAACAGATTTTGGTTTCCCCTTTGAGGAAAAGTAGGTAAAATAGTGTTATTGATAGAAATAGAGCAATCAAGAAGAAGAGCATCGATCCTGTGTGTTTTTTCTATATATATGTAGCGAAGGACATTTTTCAGTGAGATGCAAAACATAGGGCGTGCATCATTTCCCTCCAATGCTATACTAAAGCACTTCAAATACAGCAAACCTTCGTTACTGGTCGGTAACGAAAGTTTTAATAGCAGTTTTTCGGGCTTTTGGCTTCTGGAGGTGTTTCTGTTGTCGCCATTAATTCAAAAAAATAAATCATATCATAAAACAAATTTATTGAAGGCTTTTATTTGCATTATTTTTAGTTCAATGGCGTATGGGTGCACATGTATCGAAATATACATGGGATCTGCGACGTTTGTATCAAAACAGTTCTGTAAAGACAACGTTGTACTAAATTAGTACTTAATCTAACACGAGAGTGTGTATGGATCATTTCCGCATACTTTCAGTGAATCATGAACCCAGACATAACACATGATATCCATAATAATGACAATAAATAAAATTGAAAAGATGAAATCTTCGTTACCGTATTTCAGGCATGTTAAGTGTCTCTTACTTTGTTCCAGATAATTAAACATTTTGTCACAAATCAAGAAGACGGATGTGTGTGTATTACGTTTAAATTGGCTTCCAAACACCTACTTTTAACTGAACTGTACCAGGCATAGCATGATCCTTAAACCTTCGTTATAAACATTCGTTACGGAAACGAAATTGTCAAACTAGGATCCACATGCTATATATTTTCAACTTCTTTTGTGTTCTATTATATTTTGAAGCACTCTTATTCAAAGTTAAGTGCTGTAATCAACATATCTTAGTGTTTGGTTAGTACGAGGATCCCTCAAAATCTATCAAAATCTTCGTTATATTTAGCAGTGTTGGGATAAACTAAGATTCATGGAGCTGATAGTATAACACAACTCAAAGAGATAACGGCACAAGATATTGAACGGTAAACTGTTTTGTTCTTCAGCCATGATAATTTGTACAATCCTCGTTCAGTTGTAATTTAAACTTTAAGTTTATGCAAATTTGTTAGCCAAATAAAAGAATTCGTGTATAATAATGGGGAAGATTTTAGGCCCTTGTGTATACGTTAAGGTTTTGGAGATTCAAAACTTCAAATCATTTTTGATTTTATCATTGTTCTTACAAAGTCTTTCCACCATCACAATACCGATTTTCAAGGATGGTATCTAATTATACAATACCAAATAGATAGGGTACAGAGTATCGAAGGTTTTCCCTTGGACAAAATTGCCATTTTATCACGTAAATTTGAATGGATATAGCAAAAAATCAAGAAGAGTGTTGCATTCAGAGTTTTAGGACATAGTTTCTAAATGGTTGACCCAAGATAAAATGTATAAAGGAAAGATATTCTCAAAAGTTGAAAATCGGATATTTGTTTTATGCAGTTGGACCTACTTATTGAAAATCAGTGAAAACAGAAACACTTTTGTAATTTCGTAAAAAATTAATTTGGCATATACAACAACTACTACTACTACTACTACTACTACTACTACTCCTACTACTTCTTCTACTACTACTACTACTACTTCTTCTACTACTACTACTCCTACTACTACTACTACTACTACTACTACTACTACTACTGTGTTTGCTACTTTTACTTCTACTGCGGCAGAAGTAGTAGTAGTAGTAGTAGTACACTCAGTAGTAGTAGTAGTAGTAGTAGTAGTAGTAGTAGTAGTAGTAGTAGAAGTGTATTAGTAGAAGTAGTAGTTGTAGATATAGAAGTAGAATAGTAGTAGAATTTAGTAGTAGTAATAGTAGTAGTAGCAGTAGTGGTTGTGGTGGTTATTTGCGTGGCGGTAGAAGTGTTAAATATAGTAGTAGTAGTCGTAGTAGTAGTAGCCGTTGTTGTTGTAGTAGTAGTAGTAGTAGTAGTAGCAGTGATTGTGGTGGTGACAGTGGTAGTGGTCGTACACTCCAAGAAGTAGTAGCATTAGTTTTTTCCGAACACATGTACGCTCTCACATTTCCAGAGATGTTACAATCCATTTTATGACGTTTGGCTTAGTTGTTTATTAGTGAACAATATTTTCAAGAACATTTGAATTGATAACGCACGACCAACGGATAACAATAAGGTATGATAAAAACATATTGTAACGGCTGCAGTGAACTTAAAACAGTGCTTAAGCATAAGAAAAACAAGAAGATGAGTTTGTCTTAAAGAAGGAAACTAGTGTTGTTGCTGTTGCTGCTGCTGCTGCTGCTGCTGCAGAAGAAGAAGAACATGAAACCTTGTGTGTTTTGTCACTTAAACGGCTCATTTCAGGTTATTTTAGCTTTTCGACGATTGCCATTAGCCGAGTTCAACGACTGCATTCCAATTTATCAAAAGGCGTTCCCGATTGCCATTTTGATTTTCCCCTTCATTGTTTATCCGTATATTGCTCGGCCAAACTTGCAAAGAGCGTAATGAAACTTTGGTGATGTTTTGGACAGACATTCAAATGTGTTATGCACAAAATGAAATTTAAATGTTGTAATAAATAACTAGATAATAGACATTTTGATGCCGACTTTACCTTGTAAACATTACAAAAAAGAAGGTTCGAAGTGATGTCATGGCATTGATAAATTGAAATGAAAAACACCTATTGCACAGGGCATAGACTAATTCATTCAAGATTAGCTATGTGAAGTCAATTTGTATCATACAAAGGTTATTTATTGTAAAAAGATCAATTTAAATGACTTACCAAACGCAGCTGGTCATAAAACTGTGCCGAGTTCAACGATTGTGTGCCGAGTTCGAAATTGCCGCTAATACGGTGTGAAAACGTGGAATGACTGCATTTTGACATTTTCCCCCATTCAAATGCATAGGCGACCTGACATTGCTAGTCATTGCTGTGCAGGTCGTTATATTATTTCTGGTAAACAACTGAACAAGAATTAACTTTTTTATTTGGGATCATAGGGCTTTGGCAATTTTTGAATATTACCCTCCGAAATGTCAAATGGCTACAGATTTGCGACTGCCCTCTGCAGATTTTTGAGTGTCACATGTAAACAGAAAATTCCGGAAACACACGGTCACACCTTCAGTCTGTGCAATTTGATTGGCCAAACAAATTAAGTTCAAGGTTAGCCTGGTTCCCGTCGTCAAACCGGAAACCGTTCTTGACGTCCGAGAATGATAATGAAGGAGTCGGGTACCAGACTAGTTCAAGGTTAGAATTACTACATACCGAGGGCGACTTCGATTGGGACTATGGTAAGGACTATAGTAGCTACCATTGTTGTTCGATTCGTACTATAAGTAAAGCTCTTCTGTATTGGAGATAGAAATGGCCATTACCTAAGGAACCTAGCCTGCTTCGTTCTGGCGAGTTCATTATCAATCACACGCCAGCCAGCCACCAACTTGTTTATTTTTTGTTGTCATGTTCCAGCCAATAAGGCACAAGGGAGGGAAATCTGCATTGACAGGATTCAAATATGGACACTGGCTATCCGCACGACGGTCGTGTCGATAACACCGCTTATCGGCACGACCGTCGTGCGGATAAGCGGCGTTATCGGCACGACAGGGAAATCGATATCCAAATGTTAAAAATGTTTAGAAATGGGTATATTTTAAGTTGATTAACTTATACACTGGCTTCAAAACTGAAACAAAATATTACCCATGCAGGATTGTTTTACTTTTTATTGGTAATCAACAAAAAATTTTTTTTGCTGAATTTGGCTTACCAAATCTCTTAACAAATCTCCGCACTTTTGAAGATAATTGGCCCCACTTTTGAAGAGAGTTTGCCCCACTGTCTAAAACCGACCTTCCTACCTCTCCTCTTTATCCCTGATCCCTCTCGGTCAAGAAGACTAAATTGGTCGGTAAATGGCTGTAAAAAATGACAATACTGGTATGTGAATATTTTAGATGCCAGTATAGCCCTTTCTGGTAGCAAGACCTAATCACTCCTCCTCGTGGCACCGGCTGGAACCTATGAAAAGATATTCTGTAAATATACGTACAACCACTTACATGTATATGTGTATATGTACAGCATCTTATTAAAATGATAAACCTTTTCACAGGCTAACGTGATAGGTCGAGTTTTCCTTGTGGATTTTTACTTTCAGAAAGAAAACAAAGACTCATTGAGGCAACAAAAACATTAATTTGGTATGTTCTCTAATAATATGGAGCAAATTACATAAGGGGGTGGGGTCTAAGACAGTGGGCAAGTTGTCTTTTAAAGTGGGACCAGTTGTCTATTAAAGTGGGGCGAGTTGTCTTCTAAAGTGGGGCGAGTTGTCTTCTAAAGTGGGGCGAGTTGTCTTGGGGCGAGTTTTATGTGGGGCGAGTTGTCTTGGGGCGAGTTGTCTTTGGGGCGAGTTGTCTGTAATTCCCTGTGAATTTACCTGTAAAATCAGTCATGCGTATACGTAAATGAGAAAGAAATTATCGTAACCTAAATAATAAAAGAATGTGGTAATCCTAAAGAATAAATGACCTTTGATTTTAAGTTTTTAACAATGGAGCATGGAAACATTTCAGTAACACAATTAAAAACCATTTACAATGGTTATATTTTTCTCCGCTGTTAGAAATCTACTGTGATTCAGTTTACATCAGCTGGAATAATCAAAACAAACTAGTTTTCTTATTCATAATTAACACAAATGTTACTTTCGAATGTATTTCAATAGCTAAACACACAATTAATTTAATTTATTTAATAGTACGTTTAATGCATACGTATAAGTGGCGTTATCGGCACGACCGTCGTGCGGATAGCCTCAGCCTCAAATATGTGTTAGGGTTATCATTGTATTGGTGGCGGGCATTAGTCCTGTCACTGCGGAGTGGTGATGGTTAGGTGAAGGGTTACCCCCAGGGGGGGTACTCTCATTTTTTTGTGGATACATAGGCGAGGCCCCAGCTTCTACCCCCAAACCCAAAAAATTACAGAGATTTGCTAACCACCCCAAAAAAATACCAGTCCTATCAGGCATACCCAAAAAAATACTTGAACTTTTAGCTTACCCCAAAAAATTACATGTATTCATCTTTTTTATGCCTATTGATGGACGTTAAATCCCAAATCAACCAACCAACAGAACACGTTACAATACAGTTAGTATATGTAGGAACTAGGAAGTAAATACCAAGTAGGATAAAATTTAAAGATTTTATTTATTCTCAAAGTGTAAGTCTTATGATGGTTTTGATTCCATTTGATTTGCAATCCAAACAACATCATGATCCATAAGGCATGGTCGCAAACAAAATTGAATCTTAAGGCCTTGTAAGACATAAATGTAAGCCACTCTTATCTTTATAGAAATAAAGAGATTTCTCAAGAAATGTGCAAAACCCAAAAAATTACTTAGAATTATAGATGACCCCAAAAAATAATTCAGAAAAGGCATGACCCCAAGAAAATATCCATAAAAAGCTCACTACCCTAAAAAATAACTAGTTTTTCTGAAAACCCAAAAAAATACGGAAATTCAAAATTTTGACCCCAAAAAAGTCAGCCTCGCCTATGTATACAGAAAATTTCAGAGTACCCCCCCTGGGGGGTTACCCGTACTCGTGGGTTAAACGAGGTTCGCCTTTACAGGCGGTACGGATAACAGATAACAGTTGACGTGCAGCTGTTCGATTCTGTCATTGGATCTTTAAATCCGACACATGCGCAGTGGAGCAGTCTATACCTAAGGAACCTAGCCTGCTTCGTTCTGGCGAGTTCATTATCAATCACACATTGGATCTTAAAATCCGACACATGCGCAGTGGAGCAGTCTACTAAGGAATCCAGCCCCAGGTATGGTAGTTATCATAGTTAGTTTGGTAAAACGAGACTTCTAACGATGGCTGTGATTGGTCAATCTCATTTGATATGGAGGAGTCGTATAGTAGTAGTTAGAATAGTTCCAATCGAAGTCGGCCCGATTGTGCTGCGGTTCTAATCACCGGATCGGACTGCTAAGTACCGGACCACTACTATCTTCCATCAGACAGAATTTTGGGATGTCCTGGTGGCGGTCATGTTCCTGTGAACAGGTTGTAGCCTTATGTCTGGATAATTCAAACATCACTGTACAGTCAAACGGGACTGTGGCAACAACCCAAATTTAACCACCCAAAACTTATCAAACCACTTCAAAACCGCCCCAAACCACATCAGAATACATTCAAGCAACATCAAAACACATTTAAAAAAACACAAACCAGATATTTTAGCGATGCAACAGCTAAACAGCCATTTATAACCCCAAAACAACCGAAACTCTCTACACGCCCAAAGATTTACACCACTTCAAAACACCCGAAACCTCCTCATCAACACTCCAAAACCCCACTAAATCACACACAAACCACCTCAAACACCCATATGAGCTTACTAAGAAAGATTCCAGATACGTCCAACATACACGGATCGCATGCATATGTTTTATATGGGCTCTTTCTAGGCAAATCCATATGCTTTGTGCATACCCATATTACCCTAAATAGCGCAAAGGAGTCCTTTTCGCGAAAAGGACTTCAAATAGCGAAAAGGAGTCCTTTTCGCTATATCAACTGACCCTAAAATAAGAAAAGGACTTCTTTTCGCGAAAAGGATATACTTGATTTTTTGCACTGCCACATTAGCCAAAGGATAAAATTGTATCCTTTGTTTCCAGCTGGCAACGGGCAGTGTAGTATTGTCTTCGACAAGGTGAGGTGTGACTAGGACAAGACTACATAAAATCTATTATAGGCTGTGACCATTTACCAGCCATTTTTTTTAAGTTGAATATTTTTTTTTTATTTTATTTTTATATTTGTAACGTTATATTTCGTGGTGATAAACGAAAACCTCTTTCCTGCATATCAAGCCTATCACCCATACATGTATGTGTTAATCTTGACTTTTCTTGGCCGGCTGTTCTCAACGTTTCAAAAAGGTCACAATTGATGTGACACTTTCATAAAGATCTTTTTTTCAAAGACATATTACTCACGGATGCAACTGCATATAGCATTTGAAACTGCTGAAGGAAAATTAGTCAAAAATCAGATTGGGGATTCATTGTTAAATTAACGTAAGTTTTGCATCGCTTTTGGGCCTTTTCAAAAAATGTGCATTTTTCTGTCCGTGATGATTTTTTCATACTTCCTTCTGCTTTTTAGATCATTTCTTTTAGTTAGTCTAAAGGCACCATGGCGGCCATGTTGTAACACCACTTTTTGTTCATCATCTTTATGATAAGCTCTCCAAATTCCTTGTTGAGTACACAAATATTAGTACTTTTAGGCTGTCCGGCACTAACCCCTTCTAGTTGAGATGTGAAAAAAATATGACAAAGTCACTATGTTACCGAAGGTTCAGCTACTTTTTAATATGGACATAATAAAGAGACGTCTGGAATTATTTTCAAGCATATCCATAACTGCTTTATGATTTTTTTCTTGGCTTAAGTGCTTGTCCCAGGAGATCGTGTCAATGTTGTTACTGCTTTATAAATCGTTTCTTAGGGTTACACACCATGGCGTTTTAATGCTCTTTTACACGTAAGTTGAAACACCTACACACAATTACCATGATGAAAACGTGCTGACTTCCACAAAAGCAACTACACCTTAGTTTTTGAATATTATAATATTGCTGCTGGGTATGTGATCGGTAAGTTTGTCAAATGTAGTTACTCGTTAAAAACTTGTTAACTTATCAAATGTTCAAATACTGGTCAATGCATAATTGCACTTTAGGGTAAACTCACATTAAAGTTTTCATTGTGCTAAAACATCCATCCAGAGTCCCTAGTTTTGATGATTTGTCAAATCTTGTCAGTAGTGTTACTGTCAGTGTTTTTACTCATTGTGTGGTAACAACATTGACAAATATGACTTTTTCTTTCAAATGCTGCAAGTACGAAAGTTGAAAACTGCGAAAAAGTAGCTTAATGTGTCACGAATGTATACATTTAAACAATGCATATTTTAATAGATAACGTCCTATCATTGTTTTTGAAGTTTTCTCACAAAAACAAGGTAGCAACATTGACCAGCAAAATATCAACATTGACCAGCATAGTAACAACATTGACCAGCATAGCAACACAGTTTTTGTCGATATTTTTTTATTTGTTGCAGATTAATATGAGAAGTGAGAACTATTATGTAGTCATAGTGTTTTAAAAATAAACAGGCAAAAAAATTAAACAATACTTTGTATTGAAATGTCAATGTTGTTACCATTAATATCGATGTTGTTACAAAATGTCAATGTTGTTACCAATGTCATTGGTGTTACATACATTTATAGTAAACCTGGTGAGTTAAGGTCGATAATATAAGATTAATTCAATTGATCATGGCTAAAATACTTAGGTTTCATGATAAGATTACAAATCCATTTAGATGGAAGTTTCTTTTAGTGGTCACAACATTGACATTTCTTTGAAATGACCCGAGATTTTGGTAAAATTTGACTTAAAGAAGAGAGATTAAGCTTGCAAATGGCTATTTCTGAGTTCGTATATACACTTCCGACGTAATAAATGCAAAATAAGATGAAACGCAAATACTAACATATTTTGAAAAAAGCCTACCCCAAATGTGCAAATTTTTTGAAAAAATTCTTGTTCTCGTCAACGGTAATTTGGCGATTAGAATCTTTTCAGTTAATTAGAAGGTACTCAGACACATCATTACGAAAACATGCCCATGCAATATTACGAAAACATGCCCATGCAATATTCAGAGAACTTTTTCAGCATTAAAAATTGAAAATTTCATTGGCAAAATTTGGTTAATTTTGATATGTTTGCTCAAAACATTGATTGTGGGTACACGTTAGAACCGTCTCGCCGAGGCGGTTCTAACGAGTAGGCCTACCCACAATCTGTGTTTTGGAACAAAAATAAGAAAAAATAAAAAGACATACCCTCTTAACCCCAGTTTATATATATATATATATATATATATATATATATATATTGTTTTACATCGACTGGTCGCCCAAAATCTTTTCTTGTGGCTCCATGGTTATACATTATGCATGTTTTTGATAAAAGTTTTGACATCGAAGGTAGACATAAGCGTGGAAATATGTACATGTTAATTCGACAATAGCGAATCATACTTTGTTTGGTATAAAGAATGTGCACAAAGTACTGATAATCTACGTTTGGAAGGCTCGCCCAGGAACAATTTGGTTTGGTCAATGACGTAATTAATATTGGTGCAAGTCGTGTTTTAACCCTCTTGATTTTAGGCTTACATTGTTTCATTAAAGCAATAAGACATGCTTAAATCCGATATGACTATATAGCGAAAGGAGCGTTCCTTTCTCGAAAGGAAGATTTTCACACGAAAGTAAGATTTTATTTCAAAATTTTGAAGCTATTGACTAAATTTGTGCATGCTTTAAGTTTTAAATGCTTAAAGAAAATAGGTAATGGCTTTTGTATGACGTTTACTTCACTTTTAATTGACTTAATAAAACCATAAAGCAGCGATGAACGTTTGAATTTTGTAGCGGAAAATCTTCCTTTCGCCCAGTGCAGCTAGTGTCAAATTTCATTTGCTGTCATCTATTTTGACCAAATTTTCTTAATAGTAAAATTGCATTTTACTTAAAATTGTATTTTACTTTTTTTTTTCTTATCATTTATTAAAAAAAAAAAAAAAAAAAAAAAAAAAAAAAAAAAAAAAAAAAGCTTAAATCGGTATAATTGACCTTTCCGATAGCACGGCTACCAAACAGTTAAATGCGTAACCGCCGGTTAAGAATTTAAGAATAGACATCCGATTCACGTCCTTCCGGTTTTGCGTGTGAGGTGCAACAAAATGTAAACAAAACATACACTACTCGGATTTTGTAGTACAGAACGGTATCAAAAATCTAAGAATGCTATTTTATCACTTATTTATCATTGTTAGACAGCATCAAAACAGTTTGCAACATTACTTGATGTTTTTTGGGGTTATTTTTTACCTCCTTCGAAACATGTGTTTGAACACTGTCAAGGACGGCAAAATACAACTAAAAATTGGACAATTTGCTGTTAAATATCATGCTTTTGTGATTGTTCCGCGACAAATTTGTAGTTATATATTAAATAAATTACAACTGACCTTGAGAGGGGTTGTCTATATGTATTAACTGGGTTAATTATTTTTAACATTATCACTCACTAAAACCATGAGCAAAAGGAAAACCAAGGTATATTTAAGGCTTTTGTATATGCAGATTCTCGTTTGTTTGTTTTTTCTTGCACACCACTGTAAGTCAAAAACCCTTCAATAAAACTTTATTTGTAGAGGTAAAAACCATACAAAGATGATGAGACACTGTGATAATTAAATTGTTAAACGTAAAACTCGAGAGAGAAACTAAAATACAGGTGCTTTTAATGTCGATTATTTTGCTATCATTCTAATGATTAAATGCGTGACCGAAATTTTGACACATGTTTTAGCCACACATACATAGAATGCAGCGGTCAATGGCAAGGAAAGTATTCACACAACTTATAGGCTACAATGTTAAAATCATCCGTTCGCTGCCTTGACGTCCGTTTATAATGACGCAGTTAGCGGGGATCTAAAAATATCCCTATGACTGACCCACATTTTCTTTATGTACAATGCAATCTCAACATGCATTTTGGAGGAGGGAATAAAAATCACGATTATAAGGAGACAAATCTGGAAATCCTTTGAGATACGATAAGATCAATTTATAACTAACAAAATTGCATTGAGAAAGTTTTAATAACTTTCTCCAGGTGAAAATAAATTACTTGGAAACGCGAGCTGCGAAAGTTAGTTTACCTTTTACTGCACCTCACACGCAAAACCGGAAGGACGTGAATCGGATTTCTTTTCTTAACCGCGGTTACGCATTTAACTGTTTGGTAGCCGTGTAGGGCATTTGCTGTTGACGGTTAGTACCAAAGAGAATAACATTCCCATGGTCGTATTTAAAATAATTATAGCGTTTGACCTCTTAGTGGTTCGCCATTGAGGCCTTCCCAGGGGTGGGGGGGGGGTCTTTGCTCCCTGCTCCCTGAAAGAAAAATGACCTTTCTCCCCAGCTCCCTAAAATGTTTTCCTCATCCCCCTGCTCCCTGCTCCCTAAAACCCCAATTTCTTCCCATATCCCTGAAAATAAATGACCCTTCTCCCCAAATCCCTGAAAATAAATAGCCCTTCTCCCTGAATCACCAAAACACCTGGGAGGGCCTCGCCATTGTCGAGTCAACTGTAGGGGTACTGTATCAGTTAATTTGTGAATTCAGGGTTCTGAATTCCATCAAAACCTGGTTTGAGACATGTTTAGTGTGTTTTAGGTAGTTTGGATATGATTTTCTTACATACCCCTTGCGAAAAGATCTATTTATTCCCTGATTTTCAGCGATTTACTGACTAGTTGCGAAATCTACTGACAAGCAGCAAAATCTATCTTACACCGCTGTCACGTTTCTAATAAAAGATAAGAAAAACACGAGGCTAAATTCGATCGTTTCTAGCCAAAGCAACTGCTTTCAGCAATGGTGTTCAACAAAACCAGACAAAACTGGCGTGAATTCACAGCGAATATTCTTGATTCGCGCTCGTTTTAAGATAAAAATAAAATCAAAATTACATCTCTATCGACTGTGACAACGAAATATTTACATTTGACGTCATTTCAGCAATATACAAAACGTCACTATAGTGGAGCTGCTAAGTGAGAAAATACTTCAGTTGATGATACAAGCATGAAATTTTCACAATATTTTCTTTACATGACACACATTAAAAAATGATTCCTGGCCACATGAAATTCGGCCATTTTCAAGATGGCCGCCAAAATCCAAGATGGCCGACACTTCTGTAAGGGGTCTGTGTAATAAATTGATCATATCTCTGGTTCTATTTGGCACAGAACAAACATTTTTGTATCAAATTGAAGCATAATAATCACCCTTTTATCTTATATCCAAATAAACAAGTTGTCTCATTTGCATATTTATGAATATTAATGAGTTGCCTCCAAAATCATGAAAATTGCGAAAAAATATTTTAAAAATCACATTATTCAACCATGGACTGTGCTGGAATGTCAATTGAAATATACAACTTAAATTTCATTTTGTCATACATTAAATTAACATGATTACATTAAAGCGTATTTGCATATTTATGAATATTCATTTGAAATTACTACACCTGTCTTCAAATTTTAGCGTTTATCATGCTGTGCAGTATAAAATCATTCAATATGTTATATAAAGAATGAATCATACACAATTAAAACTCTGTTACTGTCCTTTCTGCCCGTAAGAGCTCAGTTGCTAATCCTAAATAAAGTCATGAATGTTAATGACATATTGTCCTTATAAATGAAAAGAGAAAGCAAGGGGAATTCAAGAAATAAAGGAAAGGAAATTATATTAAATAACATATTTTGACTCAAAAATAAAATACTACAATAAAGGACCCAAGAAATAAAATACAAAAATTAAATAATGTTTAATTCTACTAACCAATAACCATTAATTATGCAAATTAACTCATTAAGAATGAACTGGTTTTGCAATAAATATATCAAAGCCAATTGCCCAGCATATACAATTATATGGCTGCTGTCATTACGAGAGTTGTTCACAACTGTAAGATTTATTGGTCTTCTTTACAGCTACATGAACACATTTCTGTGCAATAAAGGCCTGAACGGTAGCATTTCCCGTACATTACAACTTTATACAACCACACTTTTGTAACTCCTGACAGTATTCGGCAATACCAGACTGTGTTGTCCATTTAGGAACCCATATGTTGTTCTGCTTTGTCCAGCCCAAAGTCAGAGACGGCAACTGTTGTTCAGGCAACTGTTTAAAAGTGCAAAATAACAAAATTACATAGGGCTTCATGTCAAATCTAAAGGATCACTGACGAGGCTTAAGTAGCCAAAAACATGTTTTGGTCCACCCCCTTTCTCATTAATATGTTCACTACTCTTGAAGGATCATAGTTTTAATTGTTATTTCTTATTACTGCAGCAGGTGTTGTGTCATATGGCGGCCCTAAATGTCCATCCCCTTTCGCATTAATATGTTCATTACTCTTAAAGGATCATAGTTGTGATTGTTTGCAGCTGGTGTTGTGTCATGGCGGCTCTAAAAGTCATCTTTTCTATAGATTATATTTCTCTTTTGGTCTTTTGAGATCAGTGAGAACATTCTGAGAAATCAAGAAAATTATTAATATAATTATTAATGGTTTAGATACATTTTCTTACCAACATTTAATATATTTGGCCCCATTTGGATAATTCTAGTCTTTGTACCTACTACGCAGCTAAATGGTGCGAAAGTACAATAATTACTTATTAATAATCATTTCATGTTGTCAAATCTAAAGGGTCTTTGTCGAGGCTTAAGTAGCCGAAACCATGGTTTGGTCCATCCCCTTTCTCATTAATATCTTCACTTCTCTTAAAGGATCTCTGTTTCAATTTTAATCGTTGATTTCTATATTGCAAACAACTGGATCAAACAAACATTCCTACAAATCACATTTTCGGTTTTCGCATGAGATCAATAGCCTCGAAAACAGTCTAAAGCATCCATCTTTCAAACTACCAAGCTTACACTTGGCTGACGATTGGTCAGTTTAAACTTTCCTACTGAAAAGAGGAAGCTTGTTCTTTGTGACGGGCTCATTAAACGAGGGCTTCTGGTTGCTTGTCATGTCCTTCACAAACTTTTCATATTGAGTGTCGGGAAGTCTGTGTTTGCTAGCATTTGTGTAGACACCATGCGATAGAGAGCATGTTCGAACTGCTCATAACTTCGGAAATCACATATTGCTTTGCGCATGTTTAATAATTAAAGGATAATGGTTTCCATATTTTCTACCATATGCAGCGTATAGTGGGCATTTTGCAAGAAATAGATAATTGTTGAGAAATAATTCACTGTTCGGAGGTAAGTTGCTAAGAAGATCAAATCACGAGTGCGGATCTATTTCGTTTCTAACACACAATAAACAGAATAATGGTCGCTGAAACCGTCGATAATTCTCAGCTTTCCACCATTGCATTGCAGATTTTCCGCCAAATATGTGACTGTAATGCGGATATTTGCATACATCCATTACGTTTTTATGCGTTACAATGACATTACGTGGTCTATCAATGGTGTTAGATGGGATAGGATAGATGACATCATAAATGATATCGAACTGACGTAAAGTAACGCCACGCTTATTCTCCCAGTGAAGTGTTGCACAATATACAACGGTTTCATAAAAAGGTACAAGTACGCAAAGATCAGGAAAAGGCGCACTCAGAAAGAGATTCCCACTCCAAAAACCGAGGTGGGAAAAAAAAACTAACAATCAGGCACTTATACCATGAAACATATCGTAAGCCGAATGAGCAGCTATTTTCCCAATAGGTGGCCACTCAGTTACCTTAACTTGATTAAAAATATGAAAACATACATAAGGCGCCAACAGCACAAAAAAAATTTAAACACCAAGACATAAAACAAAAAGAACCACCACAGAAGTATCACCTTGGAACGATCAGTAACACAAAGTTACTGGCGGGCTTAAACCGGTTTTACATGATCCTAACCTCACCCTCAGCTTCTGCAGTGGTTCATAACATTTAGTAAGTTCTTCGGTCCTCGTGGTGAATCTCTAACTAGTCAATGAATCATCAAGAACAAACAAATAAATCATGATAAACATCCTGATGAATCAAAAACAAGGACACAGATGGAGTGAGCTGCCCAACGATGGAGATCCCTGGGCGCCGAATAACCTACTAACTCCGGAGCAAAAGAAAAACACCAGTTTGACCCCGGTGGGCCAAGCAACAGACAAGAAGCTCCGGCCCCAACCAACTAAAATGAATAGCTTTAAGTCGGGGCCATCATAGAGACGCCCGACCCACCGGCGGTGGTCTGACCATATAGGCAAGGTGTGTTAGAATTAGCAATGTGTTATTTCATTTGTCTATATTTAGACAAATTCGCGACAATAAAGTTATCGAAGTTTTCTCAGCGATGAGAAAAAGGTTGTTGAAAGTTTTTTACAGTTTTAGAATCAAGAATGTATGCTGCATATGATAAGATATTTAGAAAATAACTTGAAAGCGAGGGGTAGCACATACTTTCCGAACTTAGGTCCAGTCCGAACTGTAAAATTTAACTGTGACGTCACCGTCTTGTACACAAATGATAACTTACACAGAGTTTGCTTTTCGATAGTGATATTGCTTCTCACCAATAGACATTAATATATGTACTATTATAGCTAAATGTTTCACTAAACCAGTAGACGTACAGTCCAAAATTATGTTAAAAAGTCGAAACTGAATAGATGTATCATTTTCTAAACATTCATGAATATTAATGAAAATTCTAATGCTCAGCTCGATAGCTAATGAGAACAATTATAAAGTTGAACAAAATGCTCAATCTAGCTTATGCATCAGTTGTGACATTTAAAACTGACAAAACATGTGAAATTGTCAATTTCCAAGTTTTTTGCTATTGACTTTAGATAAAATGGAGAAAATCATTAATATTCATGAATATCCAAATTAGCTTTTTTTGCATTTTTGAACTTTATACAAAAGGGCAATGCCGTAGGTGTAATTTGGCATCAAAATTGTTGTTCTATGGTCATCAGAATGTGAGTTATGATCAAACATGCACACCAACCCTCTTAAATACGTCGGCCATTTTGTTTTTTGGCGGCCATCTTGAAAATGACCGAATTCGAAGTGGCCAGGAATCATTTTGGAATCTGCATCATTTGGAGAACTTATGGTGTAAATTTCATGCTTGTATCATCAACTGAAGTATTCCCTCAAATTTGCTCACTTAGCAGCTCCGCTACTACTCACTAGTGGTAAAGCACGGTACCAGGTGACGTTACCGGTAAAGGAAATTTAAACGGAGTATGTAAGAAAAAGAATCGATCATGGGTGCCCAGTGGAGAAAGGAAAATCCCAACCCTCGTTTCCCACTGGAACCGGTGGACCTTTGGGTTGGGATTTTCCTGTCTCCACTGGGCACCCAATGATGGATTCTATTTAAGTTGAGGTTTGGTTGGTTTGGTTTGTTTTGGGGGTGGTTTGGGGTGTTTCCACGGTCCGACGCTCTCTGAATCAAACTGCTGTAGTGTGCTTTAAGGATGTTGGCTGCAAATGAAAAAGTATTCAAACTTTTTTCTAACCACTCTTTTTTGATTCCAAAATACAACACAAGACATTTGAAAACAAAATAAATATAGGGTAGTGTGCATTTTTTCAAGCTACAGGCCTCTGAATGAGACCTCTGAACACCATGTCCTAAATTTGGTAAAATTGATTTAATTTTTAGTTCTTTGAAACATACCTGTCTTGAACAAAAATACACCTAGAATGCTTTCAAAAGTCATAATATTTACGTAGCGCAGACAATGTTGGACCAAAACCATAGAACAATTCGCAACTTGGAGTGGATGACAAAATTTTACGATTCCTTTTCCAACCCTACCCCATGACTTGAAAAGTCGGAAAAAAATCAATATTTTGAAATGTACCAAACCCATATTTGTTGATTCAAACTTTTCCTTGTATTTTCACACAACATAGAACTTGAAAATCGCCATTTTCAGCCTTTTTTCGGCTGTTTTGTTTCTAAAAGCCCATTTCATAAAACCACCTTAAATTTTAAAACCAGCACACCAAAGACACAAAGAATGACTTAAAAGACCATGTACACATATTATGCTGCTAAAATAAACATCGAACTAGTGCAATTAGATTGAATATATGTAATATTCAAGTTTTATCTACCCTACCCACTAAATTTTACTGACAACTAAAATTTTCTGGAAAGTTGCAGAAAATGGGTTGAAAAAAATGAAGTTTCTTAGATTGACAATTTTCATGGCTCATTCAATGCTTATTATCAATATGTATTCAAATATAAAATATTAGAAAAATATCTGCAACCGTTTACGAGATATTCAAGAAAGGAAAAAATGTCAAATGTTAGCAGCGAAATCCGGCAGAGGGAATCGGATATACTTCCACACAAAATAGTTCCCATATTTACTGGGGTATAAAGTTGACAGATCATGTTAAATTGCTGATTTTTATATCATTCTGGTTAGAATATTGTCCTAGCTTACAGGAAATGTTAAATCAGTGGAGATATCTTGTCATTTCAGGTATTTAAGTGCCAACCGAACCACTCCTCATGCGGTTGCTCCTATACAGGCGGATAGTACACGAAAACACTGTAAGGACTGCTCCACTGCGCATGTGTCGGATTTTAAGATCCAATGACACAAGCGGACAGCTGCATGCCAATGTTTACATCCAAGGATTCGTGGATGTACTTGTATGAACTCAGAGTGCATTGACTGACTCATGAACATAAACAAGTTTCTATTGGCTGGAACCATGGTAACAAAGAATAAACAAGTGGCTGGCGTGTGATTGGTAATGAACTCGCCAGAACGAAGCAGGCTATTGAAATTGGCAGATATCTCCCAAACGAGCAGGTCAACCCATATTTTAATTTTGCTTAAAAGTACTGCCACACAGTATAGACTTGGAGAACAGCTGCATTTCATAAAACCACCTTAAATTTTAAAACCAGCACAACAAAGACACAAAGAATGACTTAGAAGACCATGTACACATATTATGCTGCTAAAAGAAACATCGAACTAGTGCAATTAATTTGAATATGTGTAATATTCAAGTTTTATCTACCCTACCCCCTAAATTTTACTGACAACTAAAATTTTCTGAAAAGTTGCAGAAAATGGGTTGAAAAAATGAAGTTTCTTAGATGACAATTTTCATGGCCACACAGTTCAAATTGTATTTATCACATAATGTTCTACAGGTTGGCCTTGTTCCTTGCTTTAGGCTTTTGTTTTTGAAAGTGGATTAACTCTACATGTTCCTTGGATCCGAACCATGACTGCAACATTGGTAGTGAAAAAACTTCTGGCAATATTTCACACTTTTTGGCATACTCAAGGAAGCTTGGCAATCGCAGGAGTCCTGAAGGTCTTCAAAGTTTTAAGCCCTCCAAGGGAACCAACCTGCTCACCCTCATCATCCTGGCTGGAGACATTGAAATGAATCCAGGTCCCAGGTTCCTGTGTCGGCTATGCAAAAAATACTGTAAAGCTACCGACAAATTTGTCACATGCAATGACTGCGAAAAAGAACTTTCCAGTTTGAAAAATGAAAATGAACCTTGGTATTGTTCAAACTGCAAAGCAGACTGTGGTCTTTGCAGTGGGGCTGTCTTAAATATACGTCACAAGGCTGTTCAATGTGACAAATGTGAAATGTGGGTCCACAATAAATGCTCCCTTGTCTCAGATAACCAGTATGAAAATATACAAAATTCAAATTGTTCATGGATTTGCCCAAAATGTGACTTCTTCAACTTTTCGGATTCATTCTTTTCTGATCAATTAAACTTGGAAGAACAAAATAGATTTGCTCCATTGTCAAACGAAATGTGTGGTCCAGGTACAAACAAAAATAAATTTATCAGTGGGTTAAAATTCTCAAGCATAAATATCAATAGTATCAGAGGTAAAAAACTTGAGTTGTTGGCATTTCTTGATGTCCATCAACCTCAGATTGTTGCAATTCAAGAAACTAAAATTGACAACACTATTTCAACTTCAGAATTGTTCCCAGAAACTTGTCCTTACAATGTGTATAGAAAAGATAGAACTCTTGACGGCGGTGGTGTGATGTTACTCATACACAAAGATATTCCTCATATGCCGATCACTGAATTGGAAAACGGCTCTGAATCAGTTTGGGTAAAGGTATTCGCGAACAAAACTTCCCATTTTGTGGCAAGTTGGTATCGACCTCCAGATGGTAAGATAGAGGAACTTGAGTTATTCAAAGACCAACTTGAAAAGGTGAAAACTTTACATAAAGGAAACAACCCCCCTCGGTCCATGTCTTGGGTGATTTCAACTTCAGAGATATTGTTTGGCCAGATAGACTCAACAAACACGGTTTTTCATTGAGCGTGTCTGAAGGTGCAAAGTTGGTAGAACTTATAAGTGACCATGAATTAGAACAGGTAGTGCACTTCCCCACACGAGGACAAATCACATTGGATTTGATTATCACTTCACTTCCCGGACAATTTGTTGATATCCATTCCCCGGACAGGCTAAGTGATCATGACATTGTCTCTGGAAGTTTGAAAATAGTTATTCCCCCCATCAAGAAACCTAAGAGAAAGGTGTATAAATATCAGAAAGGTGATTATGAATCTATGAAAGGTGATGCCCTTAAATTTGCAAAGGAGAAATATTTCAATGGTTACTCTGACACACGGTCGGTTCAAGAAAACTTTAATTTGATCACATCTTTTATCCAGGAATCAGTGAATAAACATATCCCATCAAAGACTAGTCGCTCAGTTTCCTCAGTCCCATGGTTAACTCCTGAAATAAGAAGAAAGATTCGTAGAAAAAAAATGCAACTCACGCTAAAGCGAAGAAAACTGGGAGTGCAAAATTTAGAACAAAATTTGAAACTTTGAGAAGAGAAATCAAAGCAGATATCAGAAAACAGCATGAGTTATATGTAAACAACTTGGTTGGTGATGTTAAGGCTAATCCAAGAGATTTTTATCGGTACATAAATGGTCAGAAAAAAGATGTTCAAGGTATCCCCCTTTTGAAAAAGCGAAATGAAAGTGGTCTTGCTGAATCAGATTTTGAAAAGGCTGGTGAATTCAATGGTCAGTTTACGGATGTGTTCACCAAAACTGAACATAGCCAGGTCCCTCTTTTGAATAGAAAAGCCCCGTTTATGAAAGACATAGTGGTATCCAAAGAAGGTGTCACAAAACTTCTGAAAGGTTTGAACCCGTCGAAAGCTTTAGGTCCTGGTGAGCTTCATCCTAGAGTCCTTAAGGAATTGGCATCTGAGCTAGGTCCTGTTTTTGCACATCTTTTTCAACAGTCAATAGACTTGGGTGAAATCCCCAAAGACTGGTCCTTAGCAAACATTTGTCCCCAGTTCAAAAAGGCTGACAGGTCTCTTGCTTGCAACTATTGTCCAGTTTCCTTGACCTGCGTACCCTGCAAACTTCTGGAACATATAGTGTGTTCTAATATCATATCCCATTTGGATCATCATAAACTTTTGTCAGACAGGCAACATGCATTCAGGAAATCCCATAGTTGTGAAACCCAGTTAGCTACAGTGATTGATGACTGGGCAAAAATCTTAGACAATCAAGGTCAGGTTGATACATTTATCTTGGATTTTGAAAAAGCTTTTGACACTCCTCCGCATGAACTCCTTAAAAGCAAATTGTTCAGTTATGGAATTGGTGGGAAGACAATTAAATGGATTGATGCCTTCCTTTGCTATAGACAACAAAGAGTTGTGGAGGATACAGTGAAACTTCAGAAGGATATTGATCGATTAGGTAGTTGGGCCAGGAAATGGGGTATGAGATTTCAACCTGTCAAGTGCAACATGATGCAGCTGACAAATAAACGTACTAGTAAAATTCAGGCTTCTTACAAGCTTGAGGGTACTGTGTTGGAAAATATTGAGAGTATCAAATATCTTGGTGTAACAATAATTAAGGATTTAAAATGGAATACTCACATCAGCAATGTGTGTACCAAAGCCAATAGGACCCTTGGTTTTTTTAGACGAAATCTGTTTTCTTGCCCCCAAGATGTGAGAGAAGCTGCCTATAAAGGTCTGGTGAGACCTATTCTTGAATGACTTGAATATGGTAGCTCAGTTTGGGACCCTCATTATGAAGGTCTGATAGATGATTTGGAGAAGGTGCAAAAGCGTGCGGCTAGGTTTGTAACTAGGAACTATACATATGAAAAAGGTAGTATGACTGGCATCCTTAAAAACTAAAATGGGAATCCCTGCAGAAAAGAAGGAAGGATAATAGAATTATATTACTTTACAAAGGTCTAAAAGGGAGAGCAAAAATACCCACGGATGACCTTATCCCCAAAAATAGGCGTTGTAGGAATCAACACTCCTTGGCATTTCAGATACCTTCAGCAAGTACAAATGCCTATTTACACAGTTTCTTCCCCCAGACCATTAGAGATTGGAATGAACTACCTGATTCTCTGATCTCCTCTGCTGATTTGTCAGATGATTGTGTGTCTAAATTTACTTTTCTTGTAAACTATTCTGATTCTGATTCTGAGAAAAGTTTCAAAACAAAGCCAGCAATGTCAGTAAAGAAAATGGGAGGCAAAACAAATGATTAAACTATATAGTAAAATTAAAGTCTATTTCGTAGTGTGTGATAATGGTTTTTCGCAGATTTGTTACAACTGTTCAAATGTAGAAGAAATATTTTCTTGGCACAATTAAGCATCTAGTTTGTCGCAAATTGTGCAGCAAATATTTTGAAAATCGGTTGACAAGATTTGGTTAGTAATCTAGACCGAGCAGTGGGTCGTGGCCACAGGCAGACGGATGTGATTGTCATGGATTTCGCTAAGGCCTTTGACAAGGTCCCACATAAAAGGTTATTATACAAACTTGACTTCTACGGGATTAGAGGATCTACACGTAAGTGGATCGACTCGTGGCTCTCTGAGCGCTCTCAAAAAGTGGTATTAGATGGCCGTGCCTCAGACCCAGTCCCGGTTCTTTCTGGTGTCCCACAAGGATCGGTCTTAGGACCGGTCCTATTTCTTATTTTCATTAATGATCTTCCTGACAACATCAGGTCATCTGTTCGGCTATTTGCTGATGATTGTGTTTTATACAGAAATGTCAAGTCACCATTGGATTGTCAAATTTTACAAGATGACCTGAATAGCTTGGCCAAATGGGAAATGGATTGGCAAATGAAATTCAATGTTAGCAAATGTCATTCAATGAGGGTGACGCGGCTACATCCAAGCAGGCATATAGATTTCAATTACACACTGCATCAGCAAACATTAGAACAGGTTCAGTCCGCTAAATACCTCGGTTTAACTATCACAGATGATCTTGATTGGGGTCAACACATTTCTGAAATTACATGCAAGGCAACTAAGACTTTGGGTTTTCTTCGGCGCAATTTGGCACTGGCACCTAGGTATACTAAGGAAGTTGCATACAAAACATTGGTTCGGCCTCAACTTGAGTATGCATCTCCTATTTGGCATCCCTATCATGAAACTCAGATTGAGAAGGTGGAGAAGGTGCAGAGGACTGCTGCCCGGTGGACCTGCAGGCGATGGAGGAACACCAGTAGCGTCGGTGAAATGCTAGACGAACTTGAGTGGCCATCCCTGGAGTCTCGCGGGGAGCGGTCCTCCTTAACCTTCTTCTACAAGATACACTCCGGTACAGTGTCTCTTGATAAAGACAAATACCTGACCCCGGCACCCAATCTAAGGCATACTCGGGCATCACATGAATCACAATACACAAGACCATTTGCCTATAGTGATGCCCTGAAAAATTCCTTTTTCCCCAGAACTATTCCGGTTTGGAATAGTCTCCCTTCTTCAGTGGTCCTATCTAAGACCATTGAGGAATTTAAGGCTTCTATCTAAATCATTAGCCCAGAGGCATGCGTTTTAGTATGCCTCTCATCTATATCTTGTAAATATGTATAGTTTAATGCCCCCCCCCCCCCCCCCAAATGTTTTCTTTTCCCTTGACTAAATTCTAAATTTAGCCACCCACCCCACATCTGAGGTGATGATCAGAAATTGATCGACTCAGTATCAGAAGATAGATAGACAAATAAAAAAGTTCTGGTCAAAAATATTTTTGAATAGGGATTTCCTGTACAAAAATCTCATGTAAGGGAGGTAAATATTTTCCCGCAAAAATTTTAAATTCTAACTATGATTGCTCAAAATTATTAAAGATTGACACAAATGACATACCTGAGACAAAATCTGCATGATCAGTTAAAAATTCTCGAAAAATATGCATTTTCACGATCATCGATTATCTCCCTTGCCAATGCAAAATCCCTATGCAAAATTCATTTTGGATATAAAAACTTAATTCGTTCACCGATTTTCAAAATTTTTGCAGGTCCTATTAGGACAAACTAAGATCATGAAATAATTTTTCTGTCGTCCACCATCCAAAAAATTCTGCGAAAAACCATTATCAGATATTCACTCCCCAGATTGTCTCAGTGACCATGATATTGTTTCTGGAACGCTGAAGATGGTTATTCCCCCCATTAAGAAACCTCGAAGGAAGGTGTATCGGTACCAGAAAGGTGATTATGAATCTATGAGGGCAGAAACATTAAAATTTGCAAAGGAAAAGTATTTCAATGGCTACTCGGATACCCGTTCGGTTCAGGAAAATTTCAATCTTATTACATCTTTCATTCAGGACTCGGCAGATAAGCATATCCCATCAAAAACAAGTCGCTCTGTCTCTTCTGTCCCATGGATAACTCCTGAGATAAGGAGGAAGATTCGCAGGAAAAATATAACTCATGCAAAAGCTAAAAAAACTGGAAGTGCAAAAATTAGATCTAAATTTGAAAACTTAAGAAGGGAAATCAAAGCTGATATGAGGAAGCAGCATGACCTTTATGTCAATAACTTGGTAGGGGACGTAAAGGCTAATCCCAGGGATTTTTATAGGTATATCAATAGTCAGAGGAAAGATACCCAAGGCATTCCCCCTTTGAAAAAGAAAAATGGAAGTGGTATTGCTCAATCAGATTTCGAAAAAGCAGAAGAATTTAATGGACAGTTCACAGATGTATTCACCAAAACGGTACACACCAAGTCCCACTTCTGGATAGGTTGGCCCCATTCATGGATGAAATTGTTGATACAAAGAAAAGAGTAACAAAACTCCTTAAAGGTCTGAACCCATCTAAAGCCTTAGGACCTGATGAACTCCATCCTAGAGTCCTAAAAGAATTGGCAAAAGAATTAGGACCTGTATTTGCACATCTCTTCCAGCAGTCAATCAATACGGGTGAAATCCCCAAGGAATGGTCACTTGCTAATATTTGTCCACTTTTCAAGAAAGGTGACAGGTCCCTTGCTTGTAATTACCGCCCAGTTTCTTTGACTTGTATTCCTTGCAAACTTCTAGAACATATTGTCTGCTCAAACATCATGGGTCATCTTGACCAGTATAATCTTTTGTCGGACAAACAGCATGCATTCAGGAAATGGCATAGTTGTGAAACTCAGTTGATTACAGTAATACATGATTGGGCAAAAATATTGGACAAAAAGGGTCAGGTTGACACTTTTATTTTGGACTTTGAAAAAGCTTTTGACACCCCTCCACATGAACTTCTTAAAAGCAAATTGTTTAGTTATGGTATAGGTGGAAAGACATTGGAATGGATAAATGCTTTTTTTGTGCTTCAGGCAGCAAAGGGTAGTAGTTAATGGTGTTAAATTTGACTGGGCCCCTGTTGTGTCTGGTGTCCCTCAGGGCACCGTTCTCGGTCCATTGTTGTTCTCCTTGTACATAAATGACATACCCGTTGGCATTGACTCTCAAATAAGGCTTTTTGCTGATGACTGTGTTTGTTACCGTGAAATTAGAACAGTAGAAGATACATTGAAACTTCAGAAAGACATTGACCTTTTAGGGAGCTGGGCCCGAAAATGGGGCATGAGATTTCAACCTGTCAAATGCAACATGATGCAGCTGACAAATAAGCGGATAAATAAAATTGAGGCCTCGTACACCCTCGAGGGAACGGTATTGGAAAATGTTGATAGCATTAAATATCTAGGTGTAACAATTACAAATGACCTCAAGTGGAATACACATATCAATAATATCTGTACTAAAGCCAACAGAACACTTGGATTCTTGAGGAGAAACTTATTTTCTTGCCCCCAAGATGTTAAAGAAGCAGCTTATAAAAAACTGGTGCGCCCAGTCCTGGAATATGGAAGTTCTGTTTGGGATCCTCATACTAAATGCCTCCAGGAGGAATTGGAGAAGGTACAGAATCGTGCCGCTATGAATTATACTTTCGAGGAAGGTAGTATGACTGGCATTCTTGAACAACTCAAATGGGAATCTCTCAAGAAAAGGAGGACGGATAATCGACTTATATTACTATACAAAGGTCTGAAGGTTAAAGCCAGAATACCTACAGATGACCTTATCCCAAAGACTAGGCGTTGTAGAAATAGCCACTCCAAGGCATTTCAGCTTCCATCTGCTAGTATAGAGGCCTATAAATGTAGTTTCTTTCCCCAGACTATCAGGGACTGGAATGACCTCCCTGACTCTCTGTTTTCTACTGCTGAAATGTCAGATGATTGTGTGTCCAAGTTCGCTGCACTCGTGCGTCCAAGGGACTAATTTCTCCCCCATCCGAACCCCCTGGTGAAATAATGTCATTTGGCGTGTCACCAGTAAACTATTCAGATTCAGATTCAGAGGCAAGTTTTTAGACTTGTGGTCTGTGTCCAGTGGAAATCCGGCAAATCGTGTGATTCATGAACGGTCGGTGATTAGTATGACTTTTTAGGCAAGTACCCTAAGGAAAAAAAAAATCACCTTCACAGAAAAAACATGTCGCGATTACCTGATATGCTGGAATGCGGCGGTACACTTGTCGGATTTGCATCGGGAATTATATTGAATGCCATAGCTAAGAAACACCCATACGCAGGTAAGGTAATGTGAATATGAATAATTGAAGCTCTATATAGTTTGATAACCTGTTTTCGACAGCTGCCTATTTCCGACCACCTAAAGGGCCAACTTGCGTGTCCGCCTATAGACAAGTACAATGCTTACGTCATCAGACAATGTTACTATTTTCCGGTATCGAACGCCAATTCCGATGGGTGGCAAAACATCAGTATCGGCCATAGTGGCTTATGGAAAGTCTATGTTAATTATTTCGCCCAATTCCATGTTTTTCACATGTATATAGATTTGATAATTGTTGATTTACTCATCTAATCCATATTTGACGAATTAGTACAGCCAAAACGAGTTAAGTCATTGAATTCGGTGATTATTGTGTCCCATCCATATATTTTCAAGAAGAAAAGTAGTTTTTCAGCGTTTTGAAGCGGTTTCACCTAGGTTAAGGTTATAGCCCTACGGTCATGTGAAAAAATAGCAGGAGAAGTGGTCTACAGTCACTCTCTAAGCCGTTTTCCACATGACATACCACAAAAATCCAGCAAAAATGCTGTCCCATCATCATAGTAAGCTTATTACAGAACTTATTACTGAAAATATATTGTCGGGTTGGCGGTTTTCTATCATATGTCAATGTCATATACACAGGCCTGTTATTTTACGCCTTGATTTTGGTTCTGAAGTAAAAATGAAAATTTTGATGTCTCAATTACTGCTGTCCCAGATTCTTATGTGAATTACTTTACTAAGTTTTAATGTCTCACAAAATATTATTACGTATGTTTAGCTTACATAGTGTTTCCCCTAGCCACTTTTACTATGGCGCCGCGCCATGTCCTTTTTCTCCAGCGCCATGCCTTTTTTCCCAACGCCATGCCCTTTTTCTGAATCTACATTCTGTGCCCTACATTTTGGTAAAAAGTTTGTCAAAATCGGACAAAAAATAAGGAAGTTACAAGATTTTTTGCTTGAAGACTGCAGAAACAAATTTGGCTAAATTTATGATCATGACTTCCACAGTTGCTGATTGCTTTAATCCCTTGTTTATTGTCACTTTATTGCAGTGGCAATTACCCAATTTGACACCAAATGAGCTGTTAATCAGAAAAGGTGTGAAAAATGAGTGTCCTACCTGGTAATATAAGTGTGCCATTTAATTAGTTTCAACTATCAACAGTTTACTTTTCAAAAACAAATCTTGAGTGAGGTTATCTCTTATTTTGACAAGCATTCATTAATTTTGACAAGCATTCAGTATTAATGTAATGTGAGACAGAGGAAAAAGTTGTCTCTGGTAAAAGTGAATCCTGAAATTGAGGAAAGAACAATTTAAAATGAAAAGCAAATTTATTAAAACAGAGAAATTATATTAAGTGTTAAATTTAATGACCTGTGGTTAAATGTGCCCTCAAAGCATGATAGGGGCCACTTAAAAAGTGCCCCTTTGCATATCGTCGCGCACTAAAAGTGCCCTTTTGACATGTTGCTGCGCGTTAAAAAGTGCCCTTTTTTAGCAACCTTACCATGCCCTTTTTTGGGACTGGGGGAAACACTATTACATGCTACATGTTTTTGGGAAGATAATTGATACATGCTTGGAAAATAAATACAAATGTTGAAATGTGGGTTAGCTATTGTTCATATGTCCAAGATAAAGTCAAAGCTAAAGCTGATAAAAAATAACACAGTTTTGTGAACTACGTTACCCTACCCATATCATTTGTTAAATAAGAGGTAGAAATATTCCAAGTAACAGCAGTGAAAGAACTTTGACCATACTAAGTAGCAAATAGATAAAGAACTTTACGGGATGTTGTAAACATACGTGGAAATAGGCTAAAGCTCAAATTTGTGAATTACGTTACTGTGAATTACGTTACTACAATTTTACTTAAAGAGAAATAACTCTGAATTCTCATGTCTCTTTGGAATTCATGCGAGTTGTTTGGTTAAATCAAGTCTATTACTGCTCGTAAGTATCAATTCCTACCATACTAGTGTTGCTTTTTCATAGCTACATGGACTTAATCTATATTTTCTGGGTACACCATCTCTCCATTTTATGTAAATTATACAGATGGCCATCATATCAATGCAATATGTGCAAGGTGTCCTTTATAAACAACAAAAATCAAAGTTATGACTTATTTTATGTTTTACATACTGTCTATGATTTAAATATGATTGAGTGTAGGTAACGTAATTCACATGCAGGTAACGTAATTCACTTTTTACGTAATTCTGCTTTAAATCCACGATAGGATCACATGATTCATACTTTAAGTGATATAGGACTTTTGTCGTCTTGGTATATTGTTTTTAATCATTACTCTATGTCACCTGGTATCCAGATAATCAAAAGAGTGTGTGTAATTCACAGTTTGTGACTTTTTTCAATATACCCTTTAGAATAGGCACACTGTCTTTGACGCCCTGGTCCACTTATGTTGGCATATTTTATCCCAAATGTTCTTTCTGACTTACTTTGCATGTCTCTTGATAGCATTATGTGAAAGAGAGACATGTAAACCATGTTTACAACATACTACATTCGATAAAATCTGACATATTTTGTGCGTGAATTACGTTACCTTTAACATCTTATGGCATTATTTTCTGACAAAATGTACTTTTTCGATAATATAAAGCTTTAGTATGTTGTATAAAACCTCATTGAATAGGTTTGTGGTGAGTTAGGTGTCTTGTGAACTACAACAAGTTAATGAATAACAATAATATAAAGAATGTTTACTTAATCTTTAACTTGTACATTTGAAATGGCCCTTTCTGCAAAATGAACAAAGACATATACAATGAATTGTATTTAAGGTGCAAACAGATGTATAATTAACATTCTGTGACACATCTGAGGCAGATAATTTGTAGAGAAATGTGCAATTTCACACAGGAAAGAATGCACTGGTAATGGATTTGTGAATTACGTTACCAACCTAAGTCACATTTTCCTACACGAAAATGACAAAATGATATTACAAGTGCCTCATATATGTATAGTTATGATATCTATCACCTTTATTCTAAATAAAAATGAGGTCATTTATCTAATAGTGCTCAAAAGTGGATGGAAATAAGCAAAACAATGTTTGTATTTTTAGTAAGCAACTTAAATTTTCATTTGAGGCAAACATTCAAACTACGCTGAGAAGGCAATAATGTCATAAGTGTTACGTATAACACTTGTTTTTAGGCAAGAAAAAGACAATTTTGACAAACAAGTTTCAAGATGTTTGACAATGTCATACCTCGTTCCTTTTTTGCATGTTCAAAAAAACTCTACCACAGTAACGTAGTTCACATTAGATTTCAGTGTTGTTGTTTATGAAGCGATAAAAATGAAAATTTGGGTTGCTAACATTTTTCAAACATAACAATTTATTAGGCAGGTTCCACTTAGTTGAAAAAATAACAAAACATGAAAATCTAAGCCAAAAAAAGTATGGGACAAATTTTGGCCCGAATTCAATGACTTGACTCGTTTTGGCTGAGTTAAGTCTTTTTATAAAATTTCCATTGATTTTTTGATAGATTTTATTGAATTAAAATACCTCCTTTATTGACAATATTTCCGCAATATCTGACCCCTAAAATAACATAAATATTTAATTTAAAAGGTGAAATTGGCTGGAACTTACAATTAAATATGTTTATTTATTTATCCATTGTCTTTAAACAAAGTTTTTATTTGATATTTATACAAAATAAAGCGACAAATTGAACCTATATCATAATGTGTTTATATGAAGTTCGGCACGTTCTGCCCACCAGAAGGGGAGACAATCCAGGTAATCGGAGTTATCGGAGTGTGTATATACACACATACAATGTTATTGTTTATATCATTCGGAACTCCTCGCCTAATCAAAAATCAATGGACTGATTGGACGAGGCAGTTCCGATTGTGTTTACATTTGCTATGCGCATGCACACAGATCCAATACCTCCTTTATTGACAATATTTCCGCAATATCTGACCCCAAAAATAACAAATATTTAATTTAAAAGGTGAAATTGGCTGGAACTTACAATTAAAGATGTTTATTTATTTATCCATTGTCTTTAAACAAAGTTTTTATTTGATATTTATACGAAATAAAGCGACAAATTGAACCTATATCATAATGTGTTTATATGAAGTTCAGCACTTTCTTCCCACCAGAAGGGGAGACAATCCAGGTAATCGGAGTTATCGGAGTGTGTATATACACACATACAATGTTATTGTTTATATCATTCGGAACTCCTCGCCTAATCAAAAATCAATGGACTCTGATTGGACGAGGCAGTTATGATTGTGTTTACATTTGCTATGCGCATGCGCACAGATCCAGAGATAACTCCGATTACCTGGATTGTCTCCCCGTCTGGTGGGCAGAAAGTGCCGATCTTCAAATAAACACATTATGATATAGGTTCAATTTGTCGCTTTATTTTGTAGAAATATCAAATAAAAGCTTTGTTTAAAGACAAAAGATAAATAAACATCTTTAAATAATTCCAACTTTACTAATTTTCTACATTCTGATTGGTTATTTGGAAGACTTTATACTTCGATAAAAGCAATGCGTAAGAATACTCGGTTTTCACATTAAAACAGCGCGACGTTACGTGATTTCCTGACATTTCTTAGAAGAAACGTTGACGTCACCAAATCTAAATGTCATAAAACTATGGATGAACATGTTTTGAAGTCGTCGAAATGAATATTTGGAATTGTTATTAACATGGACGCTTTTTCTTTTTAGCAGAACATCGTACGGTGAGCGTTTTAATGTTCTTGTTGTGCGTTGAAATTTGACGTTTGAATTTCTAATGTTCCGAGCCCCAGTTCAAAATCGACATGCCTTTCTATCGGTGCAGATTGCGACATCTTCTCCCAAAAGAAAATTTTGAATGAAGGGGATATGTTTCAGAGCTCTCGATTCTACAGTCTGCCTATAGCATGCCATTTATAGCTTCTATAAATTGCGACAAGTGAATTCTATGCTTTGGAAATTTTAAAGATGGCGGCCTCATGAAGATCTGTTTTGCTCTATTTTCCTTCCGCTGGCTATAAAAAATTCAATCAATGTAGACAAATGCAGTATAATGAGACAAAATTGGAATTATAAGGAATGAATTAGTATTTTTCTTGATTTTATCGATGTGTAAACTCAGGCAAATCACTCACAAACTTTTTCATAAAGCCCTTTGGGCTTTATTTAGTTTGTGAGTGATTCGCCTGAGTTTACACATCGATAAAATCAACAAAAATAAAATTCATTCCTATATTGTATTTTTTTGTAAGTTCCAGCCAATTTCACCTTTTAAATTAATATTTATGCTATTTTTGGGGTCAGATATTTCTTCTTCTTTTAATCCATCTTTTACATTTTAATTCTTAAGAACATCAACTCTTGCTCACATTATAATTAAATAATCCCAATGAAATATAACTTGATCCAGTTCAAATACATGTCAAACTATTCAAAGGTTATACAATGATAATAATCAATTTTTCGGAAAGAAGGGCGGTTTCAGCTATTTCTTTCTATATATACTGCAGCACCCTCTCACGAGGATTATGTGCAGGAAGACAGTTTTGTGACACACTGTCTCAAATTACGATGCCCATAATCATAATAATCAGCTTCTTTAATTATTACATATGACACCTTCTTCAAAGAAAAAACACATTCTTGGGGTACAATATAGTGAAAGACAAGGGGATTAATGAACTCCCCGTGGCAGCCGGCTTGTGTGTTCAGACATTCGATTAATTTATCATTACATGTGTTGACATGTGATGATTATGGATTAGAAAAAGATAATTATGATTTCAGTGTAGTAGATAAAATTGGATACACTAGTCTACACATAAAGTAATTTTAGTTTGTGAATCATTGAATGAAAATAATGCAAGTGTTTTTTTTTAGCTCACCTGAGCCGAAGGCTCACAAGGTGAGCTAATAGGATAGCCATGATCCGGCGTCCGTCCGTCCGTCGTCCGTCGTCGTCCACAATTTCAAAGATCTTCTTCTCTGAAACCGCTTGGCCGATCTAGTTGAAATTTTGTGTGGAGCCTCCTTGGGTAGTGGTATTTCAAGTTTGATCGCGGAATCCAGGTCACATGACCAAGATGGCCGCCACGCCCATATATGGTAAAAACCCTTCAAAAATCTTCTTTTCCAGAACCGGTGGGCCGATTTCAATGAAACTTGGCATGTAGCATCGGGGACTTCAGCCCATCATAGTTTGATAAAATGATGACCCTTGGATGACCTTGACCTATTTTAACCGCAAGGTCAAATTTGGAAACATAGGCTCTTACATGGGAAAAAGTGAAAACTATGGATTTTTGAAAACTATTGCAGCCTGAGGCCTGAAAAGTGGTAGATGCAAACAACTAATGGAGTAGATGAAGGTATGTGATTAATATAGGTCAAGGTCATCTCTTGACCTTGGCCAGTCTGTTGTCCATACAGACTTTTCAAAGATCTTCTTCTCTGAAACTGCTTGGCCAATCAAAGTGAAATTTTATGTGGAGCATCCATGGGTAGGGGAGATGAAAGTTTGATCCCGAAATCTAGGTCACATGACCAAGATGGCCGCCACGCCCATATATGGTAAAAACCACTCAAAAATCTTCTTCTCCAGAACCGGTGGGCCGATTTTCACGAAACTTGGTATGTAGCATCAAGTACCTCAGCCCATCATAGTTTGATAAAATGATGACCCTTGGATGACCTTGACCTATTTTACGGCAAGGTCAAATTTGGAAACATAGGCTTTTACATGGGAAAAAGTGAAAACTATAGATTTTTTGAAAACTATTGCAGCCTGAGGCCTGAAAAGTGGTAGATGCAATCAGCTAATGGAGTAGATGAAGGTATGTGATTAATATAGGTCAAGGTCATCTCTTGACCTTGGCCAGTCTGTTGTCCATACACAGTTTTCAAAGATCTTCTTCTCTGAAACGGCGTGGCCAATCAAAGTGAAATTTTATGTGGAGCATCCATGGGTAGGGGAGATGAAAGTTTGATCGCGAAATCCAGGTCACATGACCAAGATGGCCGCCACGCCCATATATGGTAAAAACCTTTCAAAAATCTTCTTCTCCAGAACCGGCAGGCCGATTTTCATGAAACTTGGTATGTAGCATTTGAGACTCCAGCCCATCATAGTTAGTTGAAATGATGACCCTATGATGACCTTGACCTATTTTACGGCAAGATCAATTTTGGAAACATAGGCTTTCACATGGGAAAAGGCGAAAACAAACTATTGCAGCCTGAGACCTGAAAGTTGCTAGATGCAGACAACTTATGGAGTCAATGAAGGTAAGTTATTATTTAAGGCCAAGGTCATGTCTTGACCTTGGCCCAAGGTCATTTAAATATCAAAATTAAAATTATGGTTTTCTCAGAAATCACTGGGTTTGGAAACTATTGCAGCTTAAGACCTGAAACTTTGCAGATGCAGACAACTTATGAAGTCAATAAAGGTGTGTGAGTATTCAAGGTCAAGGTCATTTCATTATGACTTAATACTCCAAGATCAGGCTTCAGGTGAGCGTTCTCAGGACCAATGGTCCTCTGGTATTGTTTTCTTTTCACCGCATGCAAAACAAATTTAGATTATGTGCTCTTGAGAGAGAGACCAAATGACGGCTTATAGATATTCCTGTTTCTTTTTTAGCTTGCCTGCACGAAGTGCACAGAGCTATTGTTGTCACCTTGGTCGTCCGCGTCCGCGTCACATTTTTGGTTAAAGTTTTCAAAATTGTTATATCTTGATAGTCACTGACCAGAAATCATTCATATTTGGAACATTGCTGCATATGAGGGTCCTCTGTGATTTAGTGTGAAGGGACCCGTGGGGTCATGCCTGGGGGCGGGGCTAGAGGTCAATATCTAGAACACCTTTGTACAATGCTCAGATGCTGTGTTAATTTCTCATCAACTGTAAAGCCTAGAACTGTCAAACCTTACATAAGGCTTCTCCTCGATGTCCCGACTCGGCACCCACATTGACCTACTGACCTTGACCTATATTTCATGCTCCAGTGACTTTGTCGTTTTTGAAGCCAACCCTTAATATCTCATCAACTATAAAGCCTACAACCATCAAACCTTGCATATGGCTTCTCCTCGATGTCCCGACTCGGCACCCACTGACCTTGACCTATATTTCATGCTCCAGTGACTTTGTCATTTTTCAAGCCAACCCTTAATATCTCATCAACTATAAAGCCTACAACCATCAAATCTTGCATATGGCTTCTCCTCGATGTCCCAACTTTGCACCCACATTGATCTAGTGACCTTGACCTATATTTCGTGCTCTAGTGACTTTGTCATTTTTTAAGCCAACTCTTAATATCTCATCAACTATAAAGCCTACAACCATCAAACCTTGCATATGGCTTCTCCTCGATGTCCCGACTTGGCACCCACATTCACCTAGTGACCTTGACCTTCATTTTATGCTCTAGTGACTTTGTCATTTTTGAAGCCAACCCTTAATATCTCATCAACTATAAAGCCTACAACCATCAAACCTTGCATATGTCTTAAGACTTCTCCTTGATGTCCCGACTTGGCACCCACATTCACCTAGTGACCTTGACCTACGTTTCGTGCTCTAGTGACTCTGTCATTTTTGACGCCAACCCTTAATATCTCATCAACTATAAAGCCTACACCCATCAAACCTTGCATATGGCTTCTCCTCGATGTCCCGACTCAGCACCCACATTGATCTACTGACCTTGACCTATATTTCATGCTCCAGTGACTTTGTCATTTTTTAAGCCAACCCTTAATATCTCATCAACTATAAAGCCTACAACCATCAAACCTTGCATATGGCTTCTCCTCAATGTCCCGACTTTGCACCCACATTGATCTAGTGACCTTGACCTATATTTCGTGCTCTAGTGACTTTTACATTAAAGTTTTTAGAAGTCTATATCTCTTGAACATGTTGATGGATCAAGTTGATACTTTGCATGTTGGTAGATATTGGTCTTAAGTTTTATGCAGTACCATCATGACCCACCCTGGGTGACCTTGAGGTCAAGGACACAGACTTAGAATTTTTTTGTTAAAGTTTTCGGTTAAAGTTTTTAGAAGTCTATATCTCTTGAACATGTAGATGGATCAAGTTGATACTTTGCATGTTGGTAGATATTGGTCTGAAGTTTTATGCTGTACCATTATGACCCACCCTGGGTGAACTTGAGGTCAAGGTCATGGCCTTAGAAATGTTTGGTTAAAGTTTTGGGTTAAAGATTTTTGAAGTCTATATATCTCTGTGTTAATGGATCAAGCTGAAACTTTGCATGTTTGTGGATATTGGTCTGAAATTTTATGCTGTACCATCACAACCCACCTGAGCGACCTTGAGGTCAAGGTCATGGGTCATAGATTTTGATAAGTTTAGTGGCAAAGCACAAGTCAGGCGAGCTATGCTGTCCTGCGACAGCTCTTATTGTATTTATAAAACTTAAAAAAAAAATGATTCAAACACTAGTGATAGAACGATTAATTGATTATAATCGATAATCAGTCGAAAATGCTCAAAAATCAATTAATCAGTTGGCATTTTGATCTTCCGATTAAATTGGTTATTTTTCCATTTATGCATTTAGTTCTATATTTTGTTATATTCTGAAAAGTTATTGATAAATACATTTAGATTTCAATCATTTATTAACCCAAAAGTATTTAATTAGAAATATATTTGTGTTTTACTAATAAATCATGCTATTAAACCACAGTTACATTCATGCAGATTTTATATTTCGAAGATTATCATGGCCGAAAATTATGAAAATATCTCCCATAACCTGGTAACAATTCAGTGTCATACAACATTTGGACCAGTATCAATTTTGATTTAAAAAACTCCCAAGATGTTAAAGGGTGGCAACGAAGCATAGGCTGGGTATGGCAAAGGCCTTCAAAGCCTTTGTATAAGCTATGTAATCAAAGGTGCATGTAACTTGCACATTCAACACATATAGTTCAATTCTGCTCTGAGGCACTGAACTAGGCTTTGAAACCTAAACCCCCAACTTCGGAAGAAGTTGAGGGGGCATATTGGTTTGGGTCTGTCCGTGCAGTGAGTCTGTCTGTCTGTCTGTCCGTCTGTGATGCATGAGCACTCGGTCAGGAACCGTTACAGCTAGGATCTTGAAACTTGGTATGTAGTTTGTATATGTAAATTAAGAGGACCCGTTTTTTTCTTTCAGGTAAATTCAAGGGGCTAGGGGCCCATTCTGTGAGAGTTATTTCCCTTTTTAATTCTTGATAAAGTGAATAGATAGTGGGTACCTTGTGTGCGCAACAGTTACTCCTCCTACAGTTTTATTCAAATTCTCTTGAAACTTTACAGATGTTGTGACCATGCTTTGAAGATATGCATGTGGTTTGGATATAATCCTCAGATGAATTTTTGTCACTTTTTTTGCAATTTGAACTTAGCCATTTTTCGGGCATTTTCACAATGAAAGTGAATGGGCAGTGGGTACCTTGTGTGCGCAACTCCTCCTACAGTTTTATTCCGATTCTCTTGAAACTTTACAGATGTTGTGACCATGCTTTGAAAATATGCATGTGGTTTGGATATAATCCTCAGACTAATTTTTGTCACTTTCTTCGCAATTTGAACTTAGCCATTTTTCGGGCATTTTCACAATGAAAGGGAATGGGCAGTGGGTACCTTGTGTGCGCAACTCCTCCTACAGTTTCATGCCAATTCATTTAAAACTTTACATGTGTTATGGGCATGGTCTGAAGATATGCATGTGGTTTGGATATAATTCTTGGATTTTTTTGGTCATTTTTTTCACAATTTGAACTTAGTCATTTTTCTGGAATTTTAGTGAATGGATAGAGGGTACCTTGTGTGCGCAACTCCTCCTACAATTTAATACCGATACTTTTGAAACTTTGCAGACATAGTGACCATGCTTTGAGGATATGCATGTGCTTGGGATATACTCCTCAGATTATTTTTTGTCACTTTTTTCTACAATTTGAACATAGTCTTTTTTTTGGACATTTTTACATCTTGAAAGTGACTTACCAGTTGGGGGCATAGTGTTTTATAAACACATTTTCTTAGTCTATGTCGAATGGGAATCTCGTGCGATTTTTTTGACGATCGATGACGACCTATATAAAACTTACCTATGGGGTATATGTAAAACATTAAACCTGTTCGTCGCACTTACATCCGCGTGAGAGTCGATTTATGACGTCATCAAAATGGCGGCTATCTGCCTATACATGAATTATTCGTATTTCCATCAAAATCAATTGAAAACATCGCATTACAACTTATTTTGCATACAAAATGTATGAAATGAATCTGATAATACCCACGATAGACGAATTAAGTCGATGGGTCAACGGATTTTGCTTTATCCGGTCGTCCGTCCGTTCGTGCATACGTTGGATATACTTTTTTTTCAAAACCTAGGTACACCGGAAGCTAATTTGACCTACCTTGCACCCCCGAGGACAATTTTTCATGGGTGCCAAATCATTTATTGGAACCACAGAAATGCAAAGAATTTTTGTGATCAAAGATATACTCAATTACACTATGAAAAATTGCATGTTTTCCATGGCAACCGTTAACGTTATTCTTAAGCATGGGGTGTACATACAAAATTGATCATATCTTCACTGTTACTTATCGCATTCAACTGAACATGGTCTCATTTTAAAGCAGAGACATGGGTTTTTCTTTGGATGGTAAGTAAAGCAAATTATCTTATTTGCATATTCATTAATTTTCATGAAAAATGGCAAAAAAATCTTTAAAATTCCATAAATGAACTAATTTCAGGCCCACACTGTCATTGTGACACTTTGTTATTGAACCAGTAATATTATATGATAAATCTATTGATGAACTGGTTCTGTATGAAAAATATCTCATTTGCATATTCATGAAAATTAATAAAAATGTCAAAAAGTGAGGAAAATTGAGGAAAAACTATATCCATTGCAAGGTATTGCATATGTTATAAGACCTATCTTGCATTCCCGGGACAAAGTCTCAAGGTTGTAAGTGTTGTCAGAGGGACCTTCGTTATCCATAAAATATTGTCATTAGCAATCAAAATACATTTGCATGATGTGAAATTATATAGTTTCCACACTGCCCCTCATGCGATTCTAAAGAACAGGATGAACTTACAAAAATACTATCCCACCAATAGATTACTCTAGAATACTATAATTGGTCTGATAATGATACATGTACTTAACAATTTAACCTTGATGCCTAATATTTAAATCATTGAATTTACTTATTATCGCACCTGCTTATAGCAGGGTGCGATATAGGAGTCCAAATTTCTGTCCGTCCGTCCGTTCGTTCGTTCGTTCGTTCGTCCGTCCGTCTGTCCGTCAACATTTACGTCGAAGTTTGGTTTTCTCGACATCAGAGATAGTTGCGAGTCTGAAACCTTGCATAGTAATTGTCCCTGACATACCCTTGAAGCACGCACCTTAACCCGGTGGCTTTGACCTATATTTCATGGTCCACTGACTTTGAAAATTTTTACGTCAAAGTTTTGTCAACATTTACGTCGAAGTTTGGTTTTCTCGACATCAGAGATAGCTGCGAGTCTGAAACCTTGCATAGTAATTGTCCTTGACATACCCTTCAAGCACGCACCTTAATCCGGTGTCCTTGACCTATATTTCATGGTCCACTGACTTTGAAAATATTTACGTCGAAGTTTGGTTTTCTCGACATCAGAGATAGCTGCGAGTCTGAAACCTTGCATAGTAATTGTCCTTGACATACCCTTCAAGCACGCACCTTAACCCGGTGCCCTTGACCTATATTTCACGGTCCACTAACTTTGATAATTTTTACGTCGAAGTTTGGTTTTCTTGACATCAGAGATAGCTGCAAGTCTGAAACCTTGCATAGTAATTGTCCTTGACATACCCTTCAAGCATGCACCTTAACCCGGTGTCCTTGACCTATATTTCACGGTCCAACTTTTACTTTGAACAGTGACTCCATATGGTTTGTAGACATTAGGGAAGTTCTTCTGACAGAGCCTTGCATGTATCGAATTAATAGGCTAATGGCCAGTAGGGCAAACCCTCCCCCCCCCCAGGGGGAATTTTCTGCACCATGATTTTCTGAAAGTATAGTGAAAAAGCTATCAAATCCTGTTTTCTGCCCTCTTGAAGTGGAAGCGTTTGCATTTTATGCTATGTTTTATTATATGACCTGAAACCATCTTTTGTATAGAAATAATGGGGGTAGGCGTAGAAAATCGATCATACCTCTGCTGTTACTAATCCTAGACCATTGAACTTGGTCTTTTTTTAAAGCTTAGACATAGCCCTTTTATTCTATGATAAGTAATACAAAATATCTACTTAGCATATTCATGAATATTAATGAAAACGTGAAAATGGTAGAAAATCATTAAAACCCCGTAGATTAACTCATTTCAGGCCTAAACTATAGTTGTGACACATTTATATTGCACCATTTAGACATATTTCATAAATTTATTGTTGTCATGAGCCTATGTGAAAATTATCTCATTTGTATATTCATGAATATTAATTAAAAAGTATAAAATCCTGGAAAAATAGTGTGTATACATATAGTATCATTTGTACCTGGTCTGTTGATAAACATGGAACACTAATGTGGAATCAAATGAATGCTATGGCCATGTTTTATCACCCTTATACATATAATACATGTATTTAAGGATATAAGGCTCATCTATTTTTTTCATGAATATTAATGAAAACTAGAAATCGCAGAGAAATACTGAAAAAATGAACTGGTATACCTACAGAATGACTTGTATCTGATTATTTCTGTTATTTTCATATTTTGTATAGAATATGATCATATCAATCAATTGATACCAATTTCAGTTCTCTAGAGCTTTTGGTTGCTGAGATACTGTCAATTCTATTGGTATATTCCCTTCATTTGTCTATGTTTTTCTCTTATATCTAAAGTTTTTCTTAAATTTTGGCCACAAGATAGTCAACTTTTTCCTACATCTTATTATATAATTATAAACTATTGTCGTATCTATCATTTGTTACAAATTTCAGCTCTCTAGGTTTTTTTGCTGTTGAGATACAAACGTTTCCGTTGGTATACCCCCTCAATTTTCTGTGCTTTTTATCTAATGTTTAAAGTTCTTGTCAATATTCGAACAATAAGAAAGTCTAATTATTCATTAATCATATTATATCATTATAAAACATTATCATAGCAATCATTTGATACCAATTTCAGCTCCCTAGAGCTTTTGGTTGCTGAGTTATTAACCTTTTCATTGGTATACCCCCTCCATTTTTCTATGATTTTTCCCTTAAATTTAAAGATTTATCAATAATCGAAAACACAAGAAAGTCAGAATCTTTGTGTGTCTTACCACATGGTTACAGAACATAATCCTAGCAATGATTTGATACCAATTTCAGCTCTCTAGAGCTCTTGGTCACCGAGATATTAGCAATTTTACTGGTATACCTCCTTCCTTCGGCAGTGATTTTTCTGCTATAACTTATGTTTTCTTAAATATTTGAGCAACAAGAAAGTAAGCTTGTTTATATATTTTATTACATGATTGTAGAATATTGTCATAGCAATTATTTGATACCAATTTCAGCTCTCTAGGAGATTGGGTTGCCGAGATATAAACGTTTACATTGGTATACCCCCTCCGTTTTTCTGTGAGTTTTATCTAATATTAAAAGTTCTCATCAATATTTGAACAACAAAAATGTTCGATTATTTATATGTCTTATCATATAATTATAGAACATTATCATAGCAATCATTTGATACCAATTTCAGCTCTCTAAAGCTATCGGTCATTGAGATATTAGCAATTTTATTGGCATACCTCCTTCCTTTGGCAGTGATTTTTCTGCTATATCTTGTGTTTTCTTAAATATTTGAGCAACAAGAAAGTAAGCTTGTTTATATATCTTAGTACATGGTTATAGAATATTGTCAAAGAAATCAGTTGATACCCATTTCAGCACTCTAGGACATTTGGTTGCTGAGATATAAACGTTTATATTGGTACACCCCCTCTATTTTTCTTTGATTTTTATCTAATATTTAAAGTTCTCATCAATATTCAGACAACAAGAAAGTTAGATTATTTATATGTCTAATCACACAATTATAGAACATTATCATACCAATCATTTGATACCAATTTCAACTCTCTAGAGCGATTGATCACTGAGATATTAGCAATTTTATTGGTATACCCCCTTCCTTTGACAGTGATTTTTCTCTTATATCTTAAGTTTTCTTAAATATTTGAGCAACAAAAAAGTCAGCTTGTTTATATATCTTATTATAAGGTTATAGAATATTGTAAACGCAATCATTTGGCACCAATTTCTGCTCTCTATGGCTTTTGGTTGCTGAGATATAGACGTTTCCATAGGTATACCCCCTCCAATTTCTGTGATTTTTCTTCTATAGTTATTGATTTCATCAAAAGTCAAACAGCAGAAAAGTCTGATTGTAAATGTACCTTATTTCAGGGTTTTAGAATGTTATCATAGCAATCATTTGTTATAAGTTTCAGCTCTCTATGGCTTTTGGTTGCCAAGATATAAACATATCTGTAGGTATACCCCCTCCATTGTTCTGTGATTTTTCTCTTCTATTGAAAGTTCTTATCAATATTTGAACATCAAGAAAGTCAGATTCTTTCTGTATTTAATAGAACATTATCACAACAATCATTTGATACACATTTCAGCTCTCTTAGAGTTTTTGGCCACTGAGATGTTAGCAATTTTGTCTGGTATACCCCCTTCCTTTATCTGTTTCTTTTCTAATATCTGAACTTCTTTTTAATATTTGAGCATTAAGATGGCCAGTTGTTTATATATCTTATTACATGATTATAAAACATTGCGAAAGCAATCATTTGATACCTATTTCAGCTCTCTATGTCTATCAGTAGCCAAGATACATGTGGTAATAGAGGTGTACCACATTAATTCCACTGCTTATTAGGGCTGGGGGTGATCACTCAAATGGACATTAAAGTGATCCTCTGACCAAATTGGCACCCATGAGCATTTGGTCTAAGGTTGAAAGGTACATCCTACAACCCACTCAAACCTTTAAATGGCAATAGAGTAAATTTTGAGTTTCGTCATTTTCATTAATATTCATGAAAATGCAAATGAGAAAATTTTCATTAAGGTTCATGGCCTCAACAAATTTGTCAAATAGTAATATTGGTACAATAACAATGAGCCACAATGATAGTTTAGGCCTGAAATTAGTTTTTACGGGGATAATTAATTTTTAAATGTTTTGTTTTTCATTTTAATGTTTTAATGAAAATTCATGAATAAGCAAATTAGATATTTTCCATTACTTATTATTAGATTAAAGGGCTATGTATAAGCATTAAAATGAGACCAAGTTCAATGGTCTAGGATAAGAAACAACTGAGATATCTTCAGTTTTCTATGTGTACCCCCATTATTAAAACGCAAAAATTGAATATTTAGGGTACTATAATGAAACATAGCATCAAACGCAAACGCTTCCACTTCCAGATGGCAGAAAACAGGGTTTGATAGCTTTTTCAATGTACTTTTAGAAAATCATAGTGTAGAAAATTCCCCCTGGGGGGGGGGGAGGGGGGGTATGGGTAGCTAGAAGACTATAAGGTAAAACCAATAGTTGTGTGTTGCTAATGTATCGTTAGGTTTTAAGTCCACGGACGCACATCTCAAATACTACATAAACCGTCAAAAATTGAGAAACATATTTTGCACAGTATATTTATATGCATTGTAAGGTGTACACTTAATGTGTTTATTTATTAAAATAGGACAGATAGTCTGTTCATTCAGGTAGAACATACATATACAGTATATTTCCATAGCCTTGGTACATTACAAATAATAGAGCTGAGACCGTTTATCGGTTTTTGGGCTTTTTGACAGCCTTCCCCCCCCCCCCTTGCCCAAACATGACATTTAGATATAATATGTCCTTTACAAAAACACAGTTGTGTTCAAAATATTTTGATTGGGCAAGGGGGGGAACGTGGACTTATAAAAAGTTTCCTATTTCCTATATGCTCCTATATGAAATTCAAAGATTTTGTCCAATTTTTAAAGTAGTCACTTCTTGACTTGCACACAACATTACATGTCTAAATACAACAGAAACTTACTTTTCGACTGTAATAAACTTCATTTAAGTGCCGGGAACTTGAGATTTTGAAGATTTCTTGGGCAATCTCACTAAAGAAATCTTCCGAGATCCTTTTTGTGTCTTAAATGTAAGAATTTAAGACACTAAAATTGATCAAAACATTAATTGTAAAATCCTAACCCAGACACCAGGCGGGACAGAAAAGCTGTACAAATTAATGTTATGATCAATATCTGTGTCTTAAATGTAAGAATTTAAGACATAGAAATTCATCATCAGATATTGATCATATCCTTATTTTTAAAAATCCCAAATCAGACACCAGGCGGGACAGAAAAGATGCACAATTATATGTACAACATAAATTCTTAAGAAACAGAAATTGATCTTAACATTAATTACAATATAAGAAATTAAGACACAGAAATTGATCATAACATTAATTTTTAAAATCCCAAACCAGACACCAGGCGGAACAGAAAAGATGCACAAATTAATTTTGTGATCAATTTTTGTGTCTTAAATGTAAGAATTTAAGACACAAAAATTGATCTAAACATTAATTTTAAAATCCCAACCCAGACACCAGGCGGGACAGAAAAGCTGGACAAATTAATTTTATGATCAATTTCTGTGTCTTAAATGTAAGAAATTAAGACACAAAAATTCATCATCAGATATTGATCATATCCTTAATTTTAAAATCCCAAATCAGACACCAGGCAGGAGAGAAAAGATGCACAATTATATGTACAACATAAATTCTTAAGACACAGAAATTGATCTTAACATTAATTACAATTTAAGAAACTAAGACACAGAAATTGATCATAACATTAATTTTAAAATCCCAACCCAGACACCAGGTGGGCCAGAAAAGATGTACAAATTAATTTTATAATCAATTTTTGTCTTTAATGTAAGAATTTAAGACAGAAATTGATTAAAACATTAATTTCAAAATCCCAACCAAGACACCAGGTGGGACAGGAATGATGCACAAATTAATGTTATGATCAATTTCTGTGTCTTAAATTTAAGAATTTAGGACAATGAAATGGGTCATATTCTTAATTTTAAAATCCCAAACCCGACACCAGGCGGGACAGAAAAGCTGGACAAATTATTTCATGTACTACATAAGAATTTAACACACAGAAATTGATCATAGCATTAATTTTAGAATCCAGACCAAGACACCAGGTGGGACAGAAAAGATTTTTCTGTCCCGCCTGGTGTCTGGATTGGGATCTTAAAATTAAAAGACACAGACACAGAAATTGATCATAACATTGATTTTAAAATCCCAACCCAGACACCAGGCGGGGCGGAAAAAAGATCTTTTCTGGGTTGGGATTTTAACCTTTAGCATGCTGTAGGCGACTGCGGTCGACCGTGGAATACCTATCTGTTCCAACTAGAGGCGACTGCGGTCGACAAGAAAAACCGCTTTCAAATTTCCCGCACTTTTCGCCCACTGCCTACTTATGAATATTAATGAGCGATGCCCAGACAGTTGCGCATGAAAACAACATGGCGGCTTGTGGTTTTGGGACCGATTTGTCGGCCGATTTTGATCGGATTTTCCTTATTTTTGCATTAGAAATGCATTTTCAGCTTTTTTTCAGTTTCACGATTACTTCAGCTCATTTGAGAAGGGCCAATCAGTAGGTGGGCGAAAATGGGAGAACCCCGATAAAAACCACCTGGCACACCAGCAAGCAGAACTTGGCTTGTCTCACATGATGATGTGGCCATTGTGGGGCTTGAACCCACACCAGACACAGCTGTTTGAAGAATATTGCTACTGTCTATTCTCTAGTTGTGAAACCTCACTCCACTACATTCCGTTGCGTACCTTGATGATTCTATTTGATCAAAACAATGTCCGATTGAATACTGTAAATCCGGAAATTTTCGCGAGAACTTAATTTTCGCTAATATTCGCGAATTCGTTGCCTCGCGAAAATAAAGTTATCGCTAATTATGAATTACAATAAGCTTTATAGACGGTATGAGTACCCGTTCGCGAATTCAAAGTCTCGCTAATAATTAGGAAATCGAAAATTCGCGAAATAAAAGTCACGCGAAAATTTCCGAACTTACAGTAAAACAGGATTACACATAGTTGACATGTTGTTAGTGCATCAGAACTCAACCTTGTTGACGTCACTGGGGTGCCTTAACATCACGGCATGCGCTTTGTCGTGTGAGCATGGATCGTGTGAGCATGGAGAGCTTCTATATGATATTGGCTTAGCATTGTGGACAAAAAGTGGCCGCAAATGAGCTAGCTGAATGTGTAAATCTCTCGAAAATTATGGATTTAAAGCAGGAAATCAGAGACTTTTATCATGGAACATCTGGAGACAAAATTTAATATCTCTTCGAACAGTATGTGAAGTAAGGAAGAGCAGATTTTAGATTTTTCACAGTGAATTTAGTGTGTGAAACTGTGATGTGTAAAGTAAAACATTTATTTTTTTCTCAGTTAGTACACACTTGGCACTGAGGCTGTGTGACACATTCAAAATGCTTTTGTGTATACATGCATGGAGATTGTAAAGAACAGCTGAAGGTCTGAGTCTGGCATAAGGGGACCAGTGATCCATAAAAAATAGCCATGTTTGATAAATTTTTGGATCAGTCATGGATAATAGAATTAATGTTTGCATACCACATCGAAGCTGGAATCTTCTCCATGTTTTAGATTAAATAAGTTTATGACGTCATCATGCCATGTTCTCTGTGACATCATTTTAACGCACTCACCATCATGCAGTGTGAATCAGGGTCAGGTGGACCAGTGATCAATCACCTGTTTTTTCTCTTCAAACCGTGGCTAACTAGGATGGTATGTACATTTTTAGAAAGGATAATTATTGTTTATCTCTAGTCATGAAACACAATTTGAAATTTTCAATGAGTTTGAGGAAATAAAGCAGAGAAAAGAGGTGGTAAAAATGCATAAACGCCCACTCAAACAATGGAAAACTGTTGAAAAAAAAACGCTTGAAAATCACAGAAACTGGCCACCAGTCGCAGCGTTATACTACAAAATTTGGAATGTGGATCAAATTTGTTTAGTATGCAGTGAATTAAAAAAAAATTAGCCAGTTGGAAAGAATACAGATTGTTTCATCTTGGAGAATTTATTGAACAATTATCGTTTTTAGCAGGGCAACTAAGACCCCTCTTTGTAAAGTGCTAGAAAGTACAAGATATTTACAAAAGCTTTCCAAATAAATTTAAATTAATGCTTGTAAGGTTATATAACATGCTTTAAGTTGAGACTAGCACAAGATTTATTTCAGGTATACTTTGGGAATTAATAGCCAATAACCCAAGGTGATCAATCACTGGTCTCTGATCGATCACTAGTCGCCTTACGCTATCAATTCAATTCAATTCAATTCAAGTTTATTCAGGTAGAAGATCAAATACATATATATAGACTAATAACATGTACATAACACGTACATATCATCTTTGTAATACAAAAAATACTCTATAAAAAGGATGTAATCAATAAAAATTGATGTTGATCTTATAAAACCTAGGATAACCCATAAAGCCAATTTAATGGCTTATTTCCAATGGGGTCCTTTATATAAATAGATAGTTTTTTGAGTTTGAAATTAACATTTTAGTTATTACAAAATTTGTTACTTTAGAACACCAGTTTTAAAAAAGATCCATACTAGAAACTCTGAAATTCATTATACCTAAATAAGAAATATATCACAGGAAAATTTATATAATACAATGAGGTTTAAAAATAAATAACACTGCTCGCTTCATTTGACTGACCAGTTGTAAAAAGATGCCTCTTGACTGCAGTTTTATATGTTGTTCTGTTCTCAATTGATTTAATGTCATCTGGTAGATTATTCCAGTCTAAAATTGCATCTATTCACCATTTTCCATAAACTGCATTTTCAAAATTTCACTTTTCTGAAAGACATCAAGAAAAATATTACCATGTCAATATTTTGCATTTCAGGAGTCTTAAAAACTGTCAATTATTTTTTAAAATCGGTTTACAAATAAGAATTTTATGCCTGAAAATAATTTTGAATAGGGCTTTTTCTATTGTAAAAATGGCAGTGGGGTATGAAAGCCCCAGCGGAGCCCGAGCTGCCGAGCTAGGAATTTTACCTCCGATTTTTTTTCAATAATAAGTGGATATATTGAACAAAATATATTTCCATAGTAAAAGCAAATACAAATTTATAAGTAGTACTTGTTGAGGTTGCTCTCTTATTTGGGAATGCAGGTTTGTTGCGTCAAAATAATTTTTTTGCATAACTAATTTATTAGTGAACCGATTTTCTAAATTTTTTGTGGCACTTTTTAGGACTTTCGGGATGCAAAAAGATGTTATGATCATATTTTACTTGTTTTGTTTCAGAAAAATGAGATTTTGAAAAATGCAGTTTCTGAATGATGGTGTACAGACGGTAATCTTCTTATCTCTCGAGAATGCCATGCCAATATATTTTTTGGTTCCATTTGAGATCAACTTTCATTCCAAAATTACGAAAAAAACCACAAAAAAACTATGTCACAGTCACATGCACAATTCTTGGAATAATCGGTATAGCGGTGACTCACCCGTTAACCATGGCATACCGTTAACCAAGCAAATAGGTGGTATTTCATACGTATTTCCATTAACTGTTGTCTGCCCATGGTCCAGGGCTAGGCTAAATACAATTGTATTTGGCCATAGAATTAAAAAAAAAAAGTTCTCCAGAACCTGAAGTTATGTATATTCTTGAAACTTTGCATCAGGAAATCCAGACCAACTAAGTTAACTCATTTAAGCCTGCCATCCCTTTTATGGGACATAGGCAAATAGAATAATTATCATAGCCCCAGATGGGAATGGGATGCCGCAGAATGTGGCGTCCCATCTGGGGCTATTCAGTGAGTGAGTGTTTGCTTAGAGAATTTTCATCGAAAAATTGAATAAGATTTAAAAATCACTCCTGACGCTCCTAAAAATGAAAGTGGACAGACCCAAAAGATAACTATGGGAGAATCCATTCGTCAAATATGGGTTAAAATAAATCATGACCCTGAGATGACAACATCAATTTCTACCAACCTCAGGTCAGGAGAGTGTTCCAGGACAAAACGGTTTACTGTTTTCATGTCCGTTTACATATATTTTCAGGATTTCACAAGCATATAGTCTTCATGGCTGTTGGTTATGGGGTAGGACATGCTGCATCAAGATATCTTGCTGAAGTTAGAAGAAGAAGAGCTCTTCACGTGGAAGATTACATAAATGCACATCCTGAACATTTTGATGAAGTATTTAAACGTAAGTATTACTGACATTGCTGTTCAGTCAGTTTCTTACTTACTTACTGGAGATAGATGTCAAGCTAGACATTTCTACTTAGCTAAGCGATTTTGCTTAGACACCAACATGTCATGTCTAGTGTTGGGGGAAAGCCAGGGCAGTTCTCTATGTTTGGTCAGGAAATACCCTGTGAAACCACCGACCCCAGAAGGTGACAGTCAAACCATTGGTACTGTACATACAGATGCAGGAATCATTGATAGTTTTTTCAATAATCAATATTTTTACTGGCATCGCCAGTGGGATTTGAACCTGCAAGACAGAGGTATATAGCTAGTCAGAAGCCAAATACGCTACCAACTGAGCTATCTGGGTGCTTAGTTTCAATAGTTTGTCCAGATTTAATAATGGATGCAAAAATTGATTAACAACACTTGACCACTATGTCTTCTGAGCCACACAAGGCTTTTTAGCTCACCTGAGCTGAAGGCTCACATGTGAGCTTGTGTATACCTGTATTTGGATGTGATGAAGGCGTTTGTGCTGGTTTTGTTTCAGCTGACCTGCTGTGGAAGGACAAGTTCATCAAATGGCATCCACAAAGATAGACATTGAGCCACCTTAACAGACCTTTATAATAGAGACTTTGTTTTATTAAACATGCTTACAGAGTACAGAGTGTTTTTGTTTTAAACAAATGATGGCTATAAATTGTGTGTTTCTGTTGCCTGTTGAAAAATGAGCCGCTGCATAAGAAAACCTTTAAAATGCATGGGCAAAAACAAAGGTGCAGATCAACTGCGCGGTAACCACGAAGCTGATCAGCGCCTTTGTTTTCGCTACATGGATAGTAAATCCCTCTTCAAAATTTCAAGCCTCTAGCCATCTTCTGTGACTAAACAGCCTGGTTTGTGTCGGACCTGGTCGGAACCCAAATTGTTGGTTTTCTTTGGCACATGCTCAAATGTTCTTAAGGTCCTAGTCCCCCATTAGGAATGGGTTAATTTATTGTAGAGTTATTACCAATAATGACACAATTTGATACAAGGGATTAAAAGGTAAAATGGCTTTAGATAAGTTTTTAATGAAAGAGTGTATATCCATTTTTAGCTCGCCTGCACGAAGTGCAGTCACCTATTGTAGTCACCTCGGTCGTGCGCGTTTTCGTGTGCGTCCGCGTCCGCGTCACACTTTCGGTTAAAGTTTTTTAAAAGTCTATATCTCTTGACCATGTTGATGGATCAAGTTGATACTTTGCATGTTGCTAGATATTGGTATGAAGTTTTACGCAGGACCATCATGACCCACCCTGGGTGACCTTGAGGTCAAGGTCACGGACTTAGAAATTTTGTGTTTAAATTTTTGGTTAATGTTTTTGTAAGTCTATATCTCTTGAGCATATTGATGGATTGAGTTGATACTTTGCATGTTGCTAGATATTGGTCTGAAGTTTTATGCAGTACCATCATGACCCACCCTGGGTGCCTTGAGGTCAAGGTCAGGGACTTAGAAATTTTGCATTTAAGTTTTTGTAAGTCCATATCTCTTGACCTTATTGATGGATTGAGTTGTTACTTTGCATGTTGCTAGATATTGGTCTGAAGTTTTATGCAGTACCATCATGACCCACTCTTGGTGACCTTGAGGTCACAGACTTAGAAATTTTATGATTAAGTTTTTGATTTAACATTTTGTAAGTCTATATCTCTTGACCATGTTGATTGATTGTGTTGATACTTTTCATGTTGGTAGATATTGTTCTTAAGTTTTATGCAGTACCATCATGACCTACCCTGGGTGACCTTGAGGTCAAGGTCACAGACTTAGAAATTTTGTGTAAAATTGTTTGTTAAAATCTAAATCTCTTGACATGTTGATGGATAAAGTTGATACTTGCATGTTGATAGATATTGGTCTCGGGTTTTATGCTGTACATCACAACTCACGGTCAGGGTCACAGACTTGGAAGTTTTGTGTTTAAGTTTTGGTCAATGTTTTTATAAGTCTATATGTCTTGAACATGTAGATTGATCAAGTTGATACTTTGCATTGGTCTGAAGTTTTATGTTGTACCATTATGACCCACCTGAGTGACCTTGAGGTCAAGGTCATGGGTCATAGATTTTAACAGATGTAGTGGCAAAGCACAAGTCAGGCGAGCTACGCTGTCCTGCGACAGCTCTTATTAGCTCACCTGAGCGGTAAGGCTCTCATGGTGAGCATATAGTAAACTCATGCTCTGGCCTCCATCCATCGTCCATCCACAATTACAAAGATCTTCTCCTCTGAAATGACTTGGCAATCAAAGCCAAATTTCATAGGAAGCCTCTATAGGAAGGGGGAACGAAAGTATATATAAATAGTCCAGGTTACATGACCAAGATGGCCACCATGCCCATATACCGGGTATGGTAAAAACCCTTCAAAAATCTTCTCCTCTGGAACTGGTAGACCAATTTCAATGAAACTTAGCATGAAGCATCGATGACGAGTACTACAATGTATATATAAATCATGACCCTGTGATGACCATGACCTGTTTTATGGCAAGGTCAACATAGGCCGCCTATGCATTTGAATAGGGAAAAATGTTAATATGTCATTTAAAACCGCATGGCCAATCAAAGCCAAATTTTATATAAAGCATCTATAGGAGAGGGGGAATCAATGTATATATAAATAATCCAGGTCACATGACCAAGATGGCCGCCATGTCCTTATATGGTAAAAACCCTTGAAAAATCTCTAGACTGGTTGACCGATTTCAATGAAACTTGGCATGAAACATTGATGCCTCAAGTACTACAATGTATATTCATATAAATCATGACCCTGTGATTACCTTGACCTACTTTTCAGGAAGGTCAACATAGGTCACCTATGCATTTGAATGGAGAAAACCGTTAAAATGTCATTCAAAGGTAAAATCTTGCAGGAAATGGGCAGTAGGACTGAATATCTAAATGGACACTAGGGCCTAGAATTACAATGCTCCTTTAATGTTAAGGTGGCAAATTTTGACTCGATATTTTACCGAAAAAACAAAAACTGCTCTCAAGAAAATTTATACATGTATATGCGTCAAACAAAATGTCATTTACAAAATAAAATTGTTAAGTTTGATTTCAGTGTGTTTGGGGATGCTGAAATTGGCCATCTTAACTAAGGTCCTCCTTAACTTTAAGGGAGGATTGTAATTCTGGGTCCAGGGGCACATCTGCCTCCACCCCGGGGCAACATACATGTATATTGCCATAATATTCAAACATCTCTGAAACCACTTGGCCAATCAAAGCCAAATTTTATATGAAGCATCTATAGGAAAGGGGAACCAATGTGTATAAATATAATCCAGGTCACATGACCAAGGTGGCCGCCATGGTAAAAACCCTTCAAAAATCTTCCTGGAAATCGTTTACTGATTTCTATGAAACTTTGCATGTAGCATCAATGACTCGAGTACTACAATGTTTTTTAGCTCACCTGAGCCGAAGGCTCACAGGTCAGCTTATAGTATACATATGCTCCGGCGTCCGGCGTCGTCCACAATTTCAAAGATCTTCTCCTCTGAAACCGCTTGGCCAATCAAAGCCAAACTTCATGTGGAGCATCCTTAGGAAGGGGGAACGAAAGTTTATATAAATGGTCCAGGTCACATGACCAAGATGGCCGCCATGGCTATAAATAGCAAAAACCTTTAAAAATCTTCTTCTCCAGAACCAGTGGGCCGATTTCCACGAAACTTGGTATGTAGCATCGGGGACGCAGACTTATCATAGTTTATATAAATCACAACCCTAGGATGACCTTGACCTATTTTACGGCAAGGTCATCTTAGGTCGCCAATGCATTTGAATGGGAAACCAGAGGACCATTGGTCCTGAGAACGCTCACCTGAAGCCTGATCTTGGAGTATTAAGTCATCATGAAATGACCTTGACCTTGAATACTCACACACCTTTATTGACTTCATAAGTTGTCTGCATCTGCAAAGTTTCAGGTCTCAGGCTGCAGTAGTTTCCAAACCCAGTGATTTCTGAGAAAACCATAATTTTAATTTTGATATTTAAATGACCTGTGGTCAAGGTCAAAAAATGACCTTGGCCTTCATTAATAACTTACCTTCATTGACTCCATTAGTTGTCTGCATCTAGCAACTTTCATGTCTCAGGCTGCACCAGTTTCCAAAATATCCACTGTTTTCGCCTTTTCCCATGTAAAAGCCTATGTTTCCAAAATTGACATTGCCGTAAAATAGGTCAAAGTCATCCTAGGGTCATCATTTCAACAAACTATGATGGGCTGGAGTCCCAAATGCTACATACCTAGTTTAGCATAAATCGGCCAGCCGGTTCTGGAGAAGAAGATTTTTGAGTGGTTTTTACCATAGTTGGGCATGGCAGCCATTTTGGTCATGTGACCCAAGTTTCGCGATCAAACTTTTGTTCCTCCTATCCATAGACGCTCCACATAAAATTTCACTTTGATTGGCCGAGCAGTTTCAGAGAAGAAGATCTTTGAAAAGTGTGTATGGACAACAGACTGGCCAAGGTCAAAAGATCGGCTCAGGTGAGCTAAAAATGGTAAAATGCTATTTAATGGGTAAAACTTACTGGGAATAGTCAAATGGACAGAAGATTAATGTTAAAGGAAAATTTTAGCCCCTGGGGGTTGTCTGCCCCTGCCCCGGGGCTATATACATGTATATGATCATAATATTCAAACATCTTCTACTCTGAAACTGCTAGGCCAATCAAAGCCAAACTTCATGTGGCGCATCCTTGGGAAGGGGGAATGAAAGTTTATAGAAATGGTCAAGGTCACATGACCAAGATGACCACCATGGCTATAAATAGCAAAAATGTTTAAAAATCTTCTTCAGAACCAGAAGGCCTATGATTTTGAAACTTGGGAAGTTTGTATAAATCATGACCCTGAGATGACCTTGACCTATTTTACGGCAAGGTCAACTTAGGTCTCCCATGCATTGGAATGGGAAAAAATAGGAAAATGTAATTAAATGCCAGAAAACTTGCTTGAAATGAGCAAATGGACAGAAGATTTATGTTTAAGAAAATATTTTGGGCCCAGGGGGTTGTCTGCCCCTGCCCCGGGGCTATATACATGTACGTATATGACCATAATATTGAAACATCTTCTCTGAAACCCCTAGGCCAATCAAAGCCAAACTTTTTGTGGAGCATCCTTAAGAAGAGGGAATGAAAGTTTGCATAAATGGTCAAGGTCACATGACCAAGATGGCCGCCATGGCAATAAATAGCAAAAACGTTTAAAACTCTTCTTCAGAACCAGAAGGCCTATGATTTTGAAACTTGGTATGAAGCATCTGGGAATCGAGCTCTACAAAGTTTATATAAATCATGACCCTGGGATGACCTTGACCTATTTTATGGCAAGGTCAACTGGCAGAAATATGTCGGGGCCTGGATAGCGTATTTGATAACAAACGTACTTGTCACCTTCGCAGTCCAGTTTCAAATCCGGGTCAAGGCATGTGACAGGCGTCGGTGGTCTTTGTCGCAGTTTTCACAAAACTTCCTTTCGACATTTGGGTGAAATGGCGCCGCACCATTTCCCTTCAATACCGATTAGTATCACATAACCAATTTTATTGGAACGTAGCATATAGACCCTGTAAGCGGTCAAATGGTCAGGTATTTAAGAGCTCTGTGCAGGAGTCATCCTGTGACCCATCAATTTCTTAAAGCCCTGATGCTGGAAGGCAATCCAAATATACCCATTCAGTCACAAACAATCTGTTTGGCATGACCATAGCTGTAAATGTGACGCTAACCATCGCATCAACAAAGCAAACTACATTATTGACCTCTTTAGCACCCTCTCCCACTCATTCTAACTCATTCTCTCTGTATTGTATTGCCAATCGTATTTATCAACTTATTACTGTGAAATTAAGGAGATTAAGAAGCATAGTCGTCATCATGTGTTCCTCTTTGTTCTCATACAACACCCTTATTTGGACGCTGATACTGACCAGTCAGAATTCAACACCAGAATATCTTACTGGTACTGGAGATTTGTTCTCCGAAGTTGACCAAAACATTGTCTGCTGCGATTACATGTACGATAGTACAATATTGGGTGGGAGTTATTATTCTGTTATATAATATCAGAGATTTCACGTTTAGAAACGTACTTCAAAGCAATGTTTTAATTATTCGACCCCATTAAGGAATATGTCTTTTATTTAGACTTCTCGTGTAAATTTTCGAAATTGTAGTACAATAGTTTGGCTTTTGTTGCCGGTTTAAAATGGGCTTCTGATGAGGGTTTATTATCCAAAATTGCGCAATATACTATCTCTCTTTAATGTTTTTACTGCTTCCAAAGGATCAAACCTTTATATTTTACTCATGGTTCGTGATAAATAGAGATCACCAAGGTTTTTGCTACAGCAAGGAATTTAGGTTTAACCATTTATTTTCGGTCTGAACACGTTCTGGTCATATTCGAGATCACCTTGTCTTTCCAAAAGAAACGAAAAGTACTCCAGGACACATAAACATGTACGAAATGTCCATTCCGGAAGTCCATTGTGGTAATTTAGATCCATGCCTGTTAATAACTTAATATGTGCTTCACCAAGACCTTAAATTGTGATTTATTCGTTTAACATTGACCGGGACGATGTCTCATAAGAACGACGAAACAAGTAACTTATTACTTAAAGCAACTCGACTTTGGATGGCGTTTTCAACGGTTGAGCGCTTGTTCTGTTTCGGTCTGTTTCACTTTCCTTCATATGCATTTGCATTACTTATTAAACGACCCTCGTGCATTATCTGTATAAGTACAGCTAATATAGCACTGCGCACACACGCTTGTTTTACTCTTAAACATTTTTGTAAATCAAGTGGAAAAATGCATGTGAGTTCGCACTACTTATTGAATGTCCCTCGTATAAAAATGAAATAGTAGGTTTCTTCTTAAACAATAACACGTGCAACTTTTTAGCTCACCTGAGCCGAAGGCTCACAAGGTGAGCTTAAAGGATGGCCATGATCCGGCGTCCGACCGGCGTCCGTCGTCCACAATTTCAAAGATCTTCTTCTCTGAAACCGCTTGGCCCATCTAGTTGAAATTTTATGTGGAGCCTCCTTGGGTAGTGGCATTTCAAGTTTGATCGCAAAATCTAGGTCACATGACCAAGATGGCCGCCACGCCCATATATGGTAAAAACCCTTCAAAAATCTTCTTCTCCAGAACCGGTGGGCCGATTTCCACGAAACTTGGTATGTAGCATCAGGGACTTCAGCCCATCATAGTTTGATAAAATGATGACCCTTGGATGACCTTGACCTATTTTACGGCAAGGTCAAATTTGGAAACATAGGCTTTTACATGGGAAAAAGTGAAAACTATGGATTTTTTGAAAACTATTGCAGCCTGAGGCCTGAAAAGTGGTAGATGCAAACAACTAATGGAGTAGATGAAGGTATTTGATTAATATAGGTCAAGGTCATCTCTTGACCTTGGCCAGTCTGTTGTCCATACATACTTTTCAATCAAAGTGAAATTTTATGTGGAGCATCCATGGGTAGGGGAGACGAAAGTTTGATCGCGAAATCCAGGTCACATGACCAAGATGGCCGCCACGCCCATATATGGTAAATACCACTCAAAAATCTTCTTTTCCAGAACCGGTGGGCCGATTTCCTCGAAACTTGGTATGTAGCATCAAGGACCTCAGCCCATCATAGTTTGATAAAATGATGACCCTTGGATGATCTTGACCTATTTTACGGCAAGATCAAATTTGGAAACATAGGCTTTTACATAGGAAAAAGTGAAAACTATGGAATTTTTTGAAAACTGTTGCAGCCTGAGGCCTGAAAAGTGGTAGATGCAAACAACTAATGGAGTAGATGAAGGTATGTGATTAATATAGGTCAAGGTCATCTCTTGACCTTGGCCAGTCTGTTGTCCATACACACTTTTCAAAGATCCTTCTCTGAAACTGCTTGGCCAATCAAAGTGAAATTTTATGTGGAGCATCCATGGGTAGGGGAGACGAAAGTTTGATCGTGAAATCCAGGTCACATGACCAAGATGGCCGCCACGCCCAAATATGGTAAAAAGCACGCAAAAATCTTCTTCTCCAGAACCGGCTGGCCAATTTTCATGAAATTTGGTATGTAGCATTTGGGACTCCAGCCCATCATAGTTTGATCAAATGATGACCATAGGATGACCTTGAACTATTTTACGGCAATTTCAATTTTGTAAATATATGCTTTTACATGGGAAAAAGTGAAAACTATGGATTTTTTGAAAACTGTTGCAGCCTGAGGCCTGAAAAGTGGTAGATGCAAACAACCGATGAAGTGATTAATTTAGGTCAAGGTCATCTCTTGACCTTGGCCTGTCTGTCGTCCATACACACTTTTCAAAGATCTTCTTCTCTGAAACTGCTTGGCCAATTAAAGTGAAATTTTATGTGGAGCAATCGTGGGTAGGGGAGACGAAAGTTTAATCGCGAAATCTAGGTCACATGACCAAGATGGCCGCCACGCCCATATATGGTAAAAACCACTCAAAAATCTTCTTCTGCAGAACTGGCAGGCGAATTTTCATGAAACTTGGTATGTAGCATTTGGGACTCCAGCCCATCATAATTTGATCAAATGATGACCCTAGGATGACCTTGACCTATTTTACGGCAATTTCAAATTTGGAAACATAGGCTTTTACATTGGAAAAGTGAAAACTATGGATTTTTTGAAAACTGTTGCAGCCTGAGACCTGCAAACAACTAATGGAGTAGATGAAGGTATGTGATTAATTTAGGTCAAGGTCATCTCTTGACCTTGGCCAGTCTGTCGTTCATACACACTTTTCAAAGATTTTCTTCTCTGAAACTGATTGGCCAATCAAAGTGAAATTTTATGTGGAGCTTCCATGGGTAGGGGGAACGAAAGTTTGAATGCGAAATCCAGGTCACATGACCAAGATGGCCGCCACACCCATATATGGTAAAAACCACTCAAAAATCTTCTTCTCCAAAACCGGCTGGCCGATTTTCATGAAATTTGGTATGTAGCAATTGGGACTCCAGCCCAGCATAGTTTGTTGAAATGATGACCCTATTAGACCTTGACCTATTTTACGGCAAGGTCAATTTTGGAAACAATGGCTTTTACATGGGAAAAGGCGAAAACAATGGATATTTTGGAAACTGTTGCAACCTGAGACCTGAAAGTTGCTAGATGCAGACAACTAATGGAATCAATGAAGGTAAGTAATTAATGAAGGCCAAGGTCATTTGTTGACCTTGACCCAAGGTCATTTAAATATGAAAATTAAAATTATGGTTTTCTCAGAAATCACTGGGTTTGGAAACTATTGCAGCCTGAGACCTGAAACTTTGCAGATGCAGACAACTTGTGAAGTCAATAAAGGTGTGTGAGTATTCAAGGTCAAGGTCATTTCATGATGACTTAATACTCCAAGATCAGGCTTCAGGTGAGCGTTCTCAGGACCAATGGTCCTCTGGTTTTTTTATATTTGTTCATCTGATTTAATGTCGGTTTTTACTCTGCCAGTTTATGTAAGCGAACAGACCGAACTATTCCATTGAGTTTCCCCATTAAATTACCCCACCCACTTTCAATTAGAAGCAAATGAAGAAAATATAAACACCAACTGTAATAAATTGGTTCTTTGGCATTACATAAGCCACAAAAATGATACATTCGATGCAACATACCACACAATAGTTAAGTGTTTATATAGAAACAGCTTTATTATTGTCTGCAGTGTAGAAAAATCATAAAATGGGCGTGGTTTTAAGAAAAAGCCCACAAAATTGGGTCTAGGGGTTTGAAAAAATTGAACCCCATAATTTTTCAAGAATATAGCCCATAAACAATCATTTTAAGCAAAAATATCAATTTTAGCACAAAAATCGCACGGGAGCAATATTTCTTACATCTCGACCCTCACTATATGATTTTGAAACTTGGCATGAAGCATTTAGGAACAGAGGTCTACAAAATTTGTATAAATCATGACACTGGGATGACCTTGACCTATTTCACGGCAAGGTCAACTTAGATCGCCCATGCATTTGAATGGAGAAAATTGTTAAAATGTCATTTGAAGAACAAAACTTGCAGTTAATTGGCAAATGGACTGAATGTTTAGCTCACCTGAGCCGAAGGCTCACAAGGTGAGCTTATAGGATGGCCATGATCCGGCGTCCGTCCGTCCATCCGTCGTCCGTCCGTCGTCCACAATTTCAAAGATCTTCTTCTCTGAAACCGCTTGGCCGATCTAGTTGAAATTTTATGTGGAGCCTCCTTGGGTAGTGGCATTTCAAGTTTGATCGCAAAATCCAGGTCACATGACCAAGATGGCCGCCACGCCCATATATGTTAAAAACCGCTCAAAAATCTTCTTCTCCAGAACAGGTGGGCCGCTTTCCACGAAACTTGGTATGTAGCATTGGGGACTTAAGCCCATCATAGTTTGATAAAATGATGACCCTTGGATGACCTTGACCTATTTTACGGCAAGGTCAAATTTGGAAACATAGGCTTTTACATGGGAAAAAGTGAAAACTATGGATTTTTTGAAAACTATTGCAGCCTGAGGCCTGAAAAGTGGTAGATGCAAACAACTAATGGAGTAGATGAAGGTATGTGATTAATTTAGGTCAAGGTCATCTCTTGACCTTGGCCAGTCTGTCGTCCATACACACTTTTCAAAGGTCTTCTTCTCTGAAACTGCTGGGCCAATCAAAGTGAAATTTTATGTGGAGCATCCATGGGTAGGGGAGACGAAAGTTTGATAGCGAAATCCAGGTCACATGACCAAGATGGCCGCCACGCCCATATATGGTAAAAACCACTCAAAAATCTTCTTCTCCAGAACTGGCAGGCTGATTTTCATGAAACTTGGTATGTAGCATTTGGGACTCCAGCCCATCATAGTTTGATAAAATGATGACCCTAGGATGACCTTGACCTATTTTACGGCAAGGTCAATTTTGGAAACATAGGCTTTTACATGGGAAAAAGTGAAAACTATGGATTTTTTGAAAACTATTGCAGCCTGATGCCTGAAAAGTGGTGGATGCAAACAACTAATGGAGAAGATGAAGGTATGTGATTAATTTAGGTCAAGGTCATCTCTTGACCTTGGCCAGTCTGTCGTCCATACACACTTTTCACAGATCTTCTTCTCTGAAACTGCTGGGCCAATCAAAGTGAAATTTTATGTGGAGCATCCATGGGTAGGGGAGACGAAAGTTTGATCATGAAATCCAGGTCACATGACCAAGATGGCTGCCACGCCCATATATGGTAAAAACCACCAAAAAATCTTCTTCTCCAGAACCGGCAGGCCAATTTTCGCGAAACTTGGTATGTAGCATTTGGGACTCCAGCCCATCATAGTTTGATCAAATGATGACCATAGGATGACCTTGACCTATTTTACGGCAAGGTCAATTTTGGAAACATAGGCTTTTACATGGGAAAAGGCGAAAACAATGGATATTTTGGAAACTGTTGCAGTCTGAGACCTGAAAGTTGCTAGATGCAGACAACCGATGGAGTCAATGAAGGTAAGTAATTAATGAAGGCCAAGGTCATTTGAATATCAAAATTAAAATCATAGTTTTCTCAGAAATCACTGGGTTTGGAAACTATTGCAGCCTGAGACCTGAATCTTTGCAGATGCAGACAACTTCAATAAAGGTGTGTGAGTATTCAAGGTCAAGGTCATTTCATGATGACTTAATACTCCAGGATCAGGCTTCAGGTGAGCGTTCTCAGGACCATTGGTCCTCTGGTTATGATTTGAAGAAGACATTGACTCCAGGAGTTTTTGACCCTGCCCTAGGGTTATATGCATGCATCGTACCATTCTAGTCTAACAAGTTTATTGGTACATGTATATATCTCAGGTTTCAGGTGAGCGTTTACAGGACCATTCGTCCTCTGGTTTAAATCATGACCCTGTGATGACCTTGACCTATTTTAGGGCAAGGTCAACATGGGCACCTATGCATTTGAATGGGTAAAACTTTTAAAAGGTCATTTAAAGGTAAAAACTTGCATGAAATTGGCAAATGTACAGAATATTGATTATTCTGAAGAAAAAAAAATGGCATTAGGACTTCATCTGCTCTTTACTGGGGCTATTTTGCATAATACATGTATTTAAACATGTTTATTGGTATTACAGCAGATCTCAAATGAGCATTTAGTCGTTTACAGGAGCATTGGTCCTCTGGTTAGCTTGCCCATCGGAAAAGAGCTACTGGTAATGCACTCATCTTGGTTATGGCATTGGTTATGGTCAGAGTTCCAAATGCTTTTGCCTTTCATATTCAAATACCAACTCTTTTACGCATGTCTGTAGATTATTACATGTAAAATATACGGGTGTATGGATGCATTTCTTTCATGAAGATATGGCCAAGAATATATTTACATGTATTATGAAGATATGGCCAAGAATATATATTTACATGTATTTAACAGGGTTCCCACGGAATGTATAAAATAAAATTCCATGACTTTTCCATGATAATTCCATGATCGCAGTTGAATTTCAAGGACTAATTTTTCTGTTTATTTTTTTTTCAAAAGGCAAGAACAGATAATTATATTGCAAAAGTCATTTACTCCAAGGTATTATTAGCTCACCTGAGCCGTTAGGCTCACAAGGTGAGCTTATAGGATGGCCATGATCCGTCGTCCGTCCGTCCGTCGTCATCGTCCACCATTTTCAAAGATCTTCTCTGAAACCGCTGGGCCAATCAAAGCCAAATTTTATATGAAGCATCTATGGGAAGGGGGAACCAATGTGTTTATAAATAATCCAGGTCACATGACCAAGATGGCCGCCATGCCCATATATGGTAAAAACCCTTCAAAATTCTTCTTCTCCAGAACCACTGGACCAATTTCAACGAAACTTGGCATGAAGCATCGGGGACTGGAGTACTACAATGTATTTATAAATTATGACCTTTGGATGACCTTGACCTATTTAACGGCAAGGTCAACTTAGGTCGCCCATGCATTTGAATGGGGAAAATTGTTAAAATGTTATTTGAAAGGCAAAACTTGCAGGAAATGGGCAAATGGACTGAAGGTAGGTAATTCTGAAAAAAATGGACCACAGGGGTTGGTCTGCCCCCACCCCGGGGCAATATACATGTATATTACAAAAATATTCAAAGATCTTCTTCTCTGAAACCACTGGGCCAATCAAAGCCAAATTTTATAGGAAGCATCTATGGGAAGGGGGAATCAATGTGTTTATAAATAATCCAGGTCACATGATCAAGATGGCCGCCATGCCCATATATGGTAAAAACCCTTCAAAAATCTTCTCCTGAACCAATGGACCGATTTCAACGAAACTTGGCATGAAGCATCAGGGCCTAAAGTACTACAATGTGTTTATAAATTATGACCTTTGGATGACCTTGACCTATTTTACGGCAAGGTCAACATAGGTCGCCAATGCATTTGCATGGGGAAAACCTTTAAAATGTCATTTAAAGTGAAAGTCTTGCAGAAAATGGGCAGTAAGACTATTCATGATTCTGAAAAAAATTGGACCCCAGGGGCATATTTGCCCCAACTTCGGGGCATTATACATGTATATTTCCATACTATTCAAACATCTTCTCTGAAACCGCTTGGCCAATCAAAGCCAAATTTCATGTGAAGCATCTATAGAATGGGGGAATCAATGTATATATAAATAATCAAGGTCACATGACGAAGATGGCCGCCATGCCCATATATGGTAAAAACCCTTCAAAAATCTTCTCCGGAATCGGTGGACCTATTTCAAAGAAACTTGGTGTGAAGCATCTATGGCTTAAGTACTACAATGTATACATAAATCATGACCCTGTGATGACCTTGACCCAGTTTATGGCAAGGTCAACATGGGCTGACCATGCATTTAAATGGGGAAAGTTGTTAAAATGTCATTTGAAGGGAAAAGCCAGCAGGAAATTGGCATATGGACAGAATATTGATTATTCTGAAAAAAAGAAGAAAATGGCCCAAGGGCTTCATCTGCCCCTGCACTGGGGTTAAATTCAATATTTTATTATCTCAGGTGAGCTTTTACAGGACCATTGGTCCTCTTGTCTTGGGTTCTGATGAAGACAAATTAGTTTGAATGCCCCTTTGAAAAATCAGAACTTTATTTATCAATACTTATTGAGCGAGCGAAGCGAGCGAGGAAAAAAAATGAATCCCAAAGACTTTCATAAAAAAACCAGAGGACCAATGGTCCTGTAAACGCTCACCTGAGTCTGCTGCATATACCAATAAACATGTTTGAATATTATGGTATTTAACCCCAGTGCAAGGGCAGATGAAGCCCTTGGGCCGTTTTCTTTTTAATCAATATTCTGTCCATATGCCAATTTCCTGCTGGCTTTTCCCTTCAAATGACATTTTAACAGTTTTTCCCATTCAAATGCATGAGCAACCCATGTTGACCTTGCCATAAACTTGGTCAAGGTCATCACAGGGTCATGATTTATATATACATTGTAGTACTATAGCCATGGATGCTTCATGCCAAGTTTCATTGAAATCAATATATTGGTTTTAGAGAAGAAGATATTTGAAGGGTTTTTACCATATATGGGCATGGTGGCCATCTTGGTCATGTGACCTAGATTATTAATATACACATTGGTTCCCCCATCCTATAGATGCTTCACATAAAATTTGGCTTCAATTGGCCAAGTGGTTTCAGAGAAGATGTTTGAATATTATGGTAATATACATGTATATTGCCCAAGGGTGTGGGCATATGAGCCCTTAGGTCCAATTTTTTTTTTCAGAATCATTAATATTGTAAAGTTCTCGACTTTACACCGGAACTATGGTTCTGATTAAAACACTTTAACATAGGATGTTGCCACCACCATATATAAATATAAGGACAGGATGAATCACTGACACATTTTAAGCGAATATGTATCCTTTAATGAATAAAAGTAAATCATAAACACACAAACACAACACACATACTATAAAGTTAATTTAACAGCAATTCGCAGGACAATATACAATTTTGTTATAACTTTCGATTTAAGTCCTAAACGTAAATTATTCCATTAAATATTCCAAAATAACCCCAAACGCGAACACTTTTCAATGCCAAACAAGTGTTCAGAACGTCAGGTTGCACATAAGATGCCTTTTTATAGTCTTAGTGACTCATTGCCCGAAAACAACCCGAAAATACCAGAAATACTTGAACGGGCAATAATGATTGATTGTTTACCCAATCAGTATTACTCTGATGTTACAATAGAATCAAACCTCAATTTGTATTAAACGACACTTGCTTAGTTTGAGTAAAATGAAATGTTTTACTAAACCATAAAGCATATATTCATTTTTACAAGCTCACAAGAAACAGACAACAGCCCGCTAAATGCAATTGTTTTTCTTATCTTTGGCCCGATTTTGCCCAACGACCCGCAATCCTGAACAACAGCCAAAAGCTCGGACTGCCCGTCTTCCTGGATTACTGCCAAACTAACGGACTCCCCATATTGAGGCAAATAACCTGTATACAGACTACCCGTCTGCGCGGACTTATTCCGAGATTCACAAAGTTACCCTATTAATAATTTGGAATTTATATACCAAATATATAAATAAATAATTATAATGAATTTACTGGGAAGAAAACAACAACATATTAATGAAATCCTTTTACAGAATTTTCTACAATATTTAGTCCTACTACCCATTTCCTGCAAAATTTTCACCTCAAATGACTTTTTAAAAGTTTTCCCCATTCCAATGCATTGGCGACCTATGTTGACCTTGTCGTAAAATAGGTCAAGGTCACCACAGGGTCATGATTTATATATACATTGTAGTACTACAGCCATTGGTGCTTCATGCCGAGTTTCTTTGAAATTGGTCCACTAGATTCGGAGAAGAAGATTTTTGAAGGGTTTTTACCATATATGGGCATGGCAGCCATCCTGGTCTTGTGAACTAGATAATTTATATATACATTAACTCCCCCATTCCATAGATGCTTCACATAAAATTTGGCTTTGATTCGCCAAGCGGTTTTAGAGGAGAAGATGTTTGAATATTATGGTAATATACATGTATATTGCCCCGGGGTGGGGGCAGATGAGCCCCTGGGGTCCAATTTTTTTCAGAATCATTAATATGCAGTCCTACTGCCCATTTCCTGCAAGACTTTCAATTTAAATGACATTTGGGAAGTATGAAAACCAATGTTTTAATTTTTTTCGGCCTTGCAAAAGTACTTTTATTGTTGGTGAAAATGACGTACCCTAGCTTATTTGATCAGTGACTTCTAGGACAGCCAGCAGATTCCCAAACCATAAGTATGTTGCCTATTTTCATGTTCATACAATATCTTTTTTCATTGCAGCTGCCAGTAATTACATATAGTTGCTAGTGAGACTTGATTTAACTTTTTTAAAACAAAAATAACGTTACATACGTTACGCTTTAAGGGCGTAACTTCGCCATTTTCCAGAGATATCTAAAATTTTTATTTTGAATTGTAAAATTATAGTCTTTTTGTTAATATGGTTCACTTTGCCTAATTGTTTGGTTCTGCATGAGAATTTAAAAAGTAATAGAATATTTTAAGATAATGGAAAGCTATAGATCCTCACAGTGTAAATAATTGTCCATAGTGTAACATTATAAACAGAATAAATCCCTGTATTTGCGTCATTCTATTGTGACACGTCAACTTGAAAATTCATTTTAAAAACCCTTAAAGCCAATATCTACAACAATAAAGCTAGCAAAATATTGCTTTACGAAATTTATATGATTGACTATTATTTAGCTTTTTTGACATGTAACGTATGTAACATATGTAACAGAAGATAATTTGTCAATAGGTAAGGCTCCCAACAAAGAAATAGCTTCACAATTTCATTTTGGTTAGTCATTTTTTTGCTGGGACAGCTGTTGAGTACAGTCTTTGGACAATATAAAAGACTTTATCATAAAGAAAACTCAAACTTGGTCGCATAAGAGATATTTGCACTTTGAGCATTGGTGCGTTATCATGTAACAGGCTGGTACATATATTACTGGTAAAAATAAAAATATAATATGACTGATTGATCTACAGAAAAATGACAGCTTTTTATCATTTTACTGAAGTTACTCTTAAAGTCTGCATTCTGCATGCCTATGCTACATATTAAAGTTGTTTCAACAAACTTCTGACCTCCACTGACTGAAATGTGTACATGTTATGTAAATTGAAATATCCTTTGAAAAAAACACAATTTTAGGTGACATTATTCTTTTTTGCGGGTGTTCTATGCATTTTGCCATAAACAAGATATTTATTTAAATTACCATGTTTAAATGACACACAATGTTTTTTTTTCCTGTCTTATATGTATCGTCTTAAATGAAGTATTCAGCAGTCTAACCCCCAGTCTAATATACCAAATGATGCATTACTATTTATCTATAACATGTTAATTCTTCGGAATGGTGGTTATATCTTATGACTTTGATGCTTCCTTGATAGTTGTATACCAAAGCTCTGAACAACTGTTACGATTGTTACCAAGAAACTAGTCTCAGTGATCTTACTGAATAATGTAACGCATGTAACAAACCCATTGTCTAGTTGTAATATTTTAAAACAAGGTGAAGACTTTGTTTCTTATGAGTAATTTTAAGTCTTTAATGTAAAATAAAACAATAGAGATTACTTATTCATTTCTAAAAATCATGCCCAGGAATCTATTTATACAATAATGGCTATTCAAATACCGCCTTACTAATGCTGAAATATGTAGAGCAGAGATGATAACTTCACATTGAACAAAACAAATAAATAATTCTATCAATTGTTAGGCTGCTGGCCAGAGGGTCGATTGCTCCCCCCCCCCTAGGGAATTTTGCAGACATACCCTATCTTAAAGAACAATTCAAGCTGAGTAGAATAAGAGATGTTTGCACCCTGAGCGTTGGGGCGTTATCCTGTAACAGCCTGTTACATATGTTACCTAAACAAAATTAAGAAATTATGATATGGTGTTTTCAGCTACAGAAAAATGACAATAGTTTATCATTTTACTCAACTTTTTCATACTGTCTGCTTGCTGTATGTCTATACTACATATTAAAATCGTTTGAACAAAAATTTGACCCACACTTACTGTAACATACGTAACGTAATTTAAGATACCCTTTGAAAATACCACTTTTGAGTGATATCATTTACTTATACTGTTGCACTATGCATTTTTCCGAAGATATGAGATTTATTTCCATCAGCATGTTCAATTGGCAGATAGAAAAACCAAGGTTTGTTTTCCTATCATGTATATATTGCCTTTAATGAAGTATTTAGTAGCCCTACCCCCAGTTTCAAATGCGAACTATTCTATTGCAATGAACGTGAAGTATGTAAAATACTTGACACTGGTGGATATATATCATAGTTTCTTGCTTATTTTATCATGAACCATGGCTCTGAGGATCTGTAACCAAGTATCTTGGATCAAAGATTTTGATCCAGAATGTAACATATGTAACATACATGTAATGAATAACGAAGGGCATTGTACATAGCAGGAATGCTAGTACACGCCAGTCTAATGCTCTATTCCATTAGATATTTTGCAAACATATATCTTAAATGACAATTCAAGTTTGCTCCAATAAGAGATGTTTGCTGTATGTACATTGGGGCATGTGTCTGTTACAGTATGTTACATATGATACCATAATATGTTTTAAAAATAATGATATGGCAATTTTAGCGTCAGAAAAATAAGATTTTTATTATTCCATTCACCCATCTCATATAGTCTGCATGAAACATGTCCATTCTCAACACTAAAGTTGCTTGAGCAATATTCTGACACCTATAGTGTAATGTCTGTAACATATATTAAAATAACCCTTTCAAAATTAGCATTGTGAGTGACATCGTTTGTTGTTTTTTTAGTAACACATTCTAGCTTTTTTCAAATATATGTGATTTTTACATTACCATGTTCAATGGAGGAGATAGAAAATTCCTATACTGTATATATTATACTAAATGAGTTATTTAGCAACCCTACCCGCAGTTTCATAAGCCAAAGATTGTATTGCTAATTACGTAAAACGTGTAAATAATTGTTTCTAATGGCTATATCTAATGTTGTTAATTATTTGCTTATATTTCATGCTTATGGAGAACTATAGTTTTGAGTGGGTGTCACCAAGTATCTAGGCTCAAACAGCTTAATGAGGAACGTAACGTATGTAACATATGCATGAATAAAGAATGACGTGGTCTACAGTAGATGTAAATGATGCTATTTCAAAAATAGTGTCAACACTTCACGTTTCCCTACGAATAATTTAGTTTTTGGTGTAAAACAAAACTAGAAATCTTATTTAGTTCTAATAATCATGCCTTTGGACCCCATAAATACTATTTTTAAATGTTAAGAAATCTCTGAAAAATGCAGAAAAATTAGGGTATTACTACAAAATCGTTTGTACCTGAACTGTTAATAGACCTAGAATGCTGAAAGTGGTATCAAATAAATGTGACGGCAATGGACTAAATACATGTACATCATCTGAATTTCAGTTTAATGAATATTAATGAAAACTTATGAAATTAGAGAAAATGCATAACAAATAAGCAGGTATACCTACAAAATCATCATTATGTTTTTCATCAAGCTAAAGTCTGAATGTGCTGAAAATGGCAAGGGCAATTTTCTATCATCCTTCTATAATAAAAAGTCATTTGATGAGCATTAATAAAATATAATGGTTAAATTAGATGTTGGCAATTAACCGCCGAAGAATTGAGGCGGGGTCCCTATTAAACCAGATGAATCTTGGCTACTGGAAGACTTAGACAGCTGAAATTGGTATCGACCGGTTGCTAAGACAATGTTCTTTAACCATATGATGTTATGAATAAATCATATGAATGTTTGTTTCATGAATTGCAACAAGAACTTCAGTAATAGAGAAAATTTGCAGAAACGTGAAGGGGTATACTAACAAAGTCACTTATATCTCCACTATCAATAGTTGTCGAGTAGTCAAAATGGCATCAAATGTTACTATTTGGTCACTTTAATAATGAATTGTTGTCATGTTATCACAAAATATATGAATTATTGTCATGTTGTCATGTATACATACCACAAAACATATGAGGTTAGAACACGTCCCTTTGCTGTACACCCTTAATTTTTTGCTATTTACCATTTTTATCAACGTTTTATGAATATCCATGAAAGTAAATCTGATATGATTTGTATATAAGAGCACTGGGAAATGGTGCATTGTCCAAGCAAATATCTGATACCAGTTAAGCCCTCTAAGGCAATGAGCAGCCGGATATAAGTGATTTTGTTGGTTTATCTCTTCATTTTTCTCTTATTTTCTCTTATTTATGAAGTTTAATTCTAATATTAGTGACCTTTATCAGATAAGAAGGTTTATATATCAGGTTACAGTGTTATAATTCATTGTCATAGCAATCATTTGATACCAGATTCAGTACAGTAGTGCTATTGGTAACCTAGACACAAGCCATCCCTCTTATTTTCCGTGATTCTTCTCCAGTCTGTAAAAATTGCATTAATATTCATTAAACTTAAAATAAGTTTATTCATTAATCAGACTAGAAGACAAATTACATAGCCCAAAGCATTAAGCTGCTACAACTTTTATCATTCTAGGTCTATTGACATGCCAGACACTAGTAATTATGTAAGTATAAATGTTATTTTTCCGTGATTTTCCAAACTTTTCATAGTTTTTTTTATATATCAATATTGATAAATATGCAAATGAGATAATTTTCAAATAGACCCGAAACATCTGTAAAATTGTCAAATGGAATCACTGGTGTATAAACTATGTGCAACGATGATAGCTTGGGTCTGAAAGACGTTTTTTATGGGTTTTTAATGATTTTTTGGCCATTTTAATGTTTAAATTAAAATTCACAAATATGCAAATAAGATAATATGCATAACTTACCTTAAGATGAAACGGCTATAGTGAAGAAGCTTTAAAATGAAACCAAGTTCAGTGGTCTATGATAAGTCAAATCGTATATATGAGCAATTTTGTAGGTCAAATTAACCCATGCGGTATTGGTAACACTGTAACATTACATGAAATCTAAATATAAACAACTTGGCGTTACACCGTTACAACTGAGGCACATCTAGCAAATGAAAATAACACAAGCATGTCATTCTTACCTTGCACATTGGTGTTTGCAGCTTTGTAATCCACAGAAACTATTAAAGAAACCCTTATTTGTTTATAAATGTAAATTCGCATATTTTTGTTACATACGTTACACAAATTGAGAACCATCTATGTCAACTTGATAAAATTATCTATCACACATATTGCCCTTGAAGAATCTTGCAGACAAATGGTAGAATTATGGTAAAACAGCCTATTGTTCAATCCCAATCAAAGAATACTGCAAATATAATAAGCTGGTAACAGTTGTTATTTTTAAATGGCCGTTACACCATTACGCCCCGGTGTACAAAGTGCAAACATCTCTCATTTGAATGCAAATAACACAAACATGACATTCTTACCTTGCACATTGATGTTTGCAGATTTGTACTCCACAGAAACTATTACTGAAAACCTTACTTGTTTATCAATGTAAATTCGCATATTTTTGTTACATACGTTACATACGTTATCCAGATGGAGACCCATATATGTCAACTTGATAAAATTATGCATCCCACATATTTTCATCGAAGAATCTTGCAGAAAAATGGTAGAATTATGGTAAAACAACCTATTGTTCATTCTCAATCAAAGAATACTGCAAATATAATAAGCTGGTAACAGTTGTTATTTTTAAATAGCTGTTACACCGTTACGCCCCGGCGTACAAAGTGCAAACATCTCTCATTTGAATCAGAAAAGACTGCTCTTTAAGATAGACTATGTCTGCAAAATTCCCTAGGGGGGGGGGAGCAGGACCTTTTTCAGCCAGAAGTCTATGTAGTAATCTCAAACTAATCTTCATCAAAGGCATCCATGGGCACAGCACTTTTACATTAATGTCTGATAAGCAAATCATTTAATTTGCATACTCATGAATATGAATAAAAACTTAAGAAATCGCAGAAAAGTTTGGAAAATAAAGGATATACATGTATAGGAAAATTAAGTATATTATGTGCTAAAACAAGAGCAGATAACTTCAAATATTGAAAATAAATATGTTTTAAAACCCATTTATTCGATAGCCTAGTGTTCAATGATTACAAATACAGTTTCATTTCTAAAACATATATTACATGATTGTCCTGCTAAAATTTGGGAGTTTTCTGCTAGAAACGTTAGAATGTCCGAAGGTACATTTTGTCATGTTTCTGTTTATATACGATTGCTTAATGATTGGGCGAGTTAGATGCTTTGTTTATGTGAAATCAGCAACCCTGAAGCAAGTTTGTGCAACCACCAGTGCGTTGTACCAATGATTCAAAAAATGCTCCCAGTGCATTGTAATAGAAATTCCTCAATAAAACATTTGCTTCGATACCAAGAAAAAAATTGGCGATCGGAAATCGTGTTTCTTGAATGTTTATTCATAGGTATATGACAATACAACAAAAACTATGCCCAAACATGCATTTTCCTCTCAATTTCGGCACGAAAACACATGCCATCGGTCATTCTGGTAGAACTGTAACGGATTTGGCTTCTAACCTATGAAATAAATCGCACATTGCGTGATAAAATCATAAACTGCAATGATTCCGCCCTTTTCTGCGCTAGGTGACATGACAAATAAAATACACACATGTTTATAATGGAATGGTAATGAAAAGAGGTATAAGATTTATTTACCTTTTCCGCCATTTTAATCTTACTCCAGTGCGTAATTTAGACTGCACCAGTTCGTTGCAACCAGCTCCAGTGCTTTTACATTTACCAGTGTGTTTTTGGGGGTGGTCAGCAAATCTCAGTAATTTTTTGGGTTTGGGGGTAGAAGCTGGGGCCTCGCCTATGTATCCACAAAAATGAGAGTACACCCCCCTGCGATTTTCCCCAGTTAGACCAGCTTTAAAGGTACAACGTTTACGGTTTTATCAGTTCTGAAACCACCCACATTTTAAGTTTGATCAGCTCTGTAAGCCCCCTTCTTTTAACCCAGGGCGGCACATACTTACCCATTTTATATGTGAGTACCCACCCCCACCTCCGGGCAATGACTCCAATCCATAAAATACACAGTGCCGTATAAATGTGCGGATATATGAAGCTAATTATAGTTGTAGACAGATAGACTGTTTTTTCTGAGGAGAATGTAATAAAAACGTTGCCTATTGATCTATTTTCAATGTACATGTATATTTCTATTGATAGACAACTGCCTATTTTATTTTTAAAGCTGTTCTTGTTTTAACATCACAAAAACATGTCCGTGTAAAGTATACCCCCTCATACCCCAATTTTATATAGTAAAACTGGGGTATGCAGAGGTATACCTATTTTTCTTATATTTGCTCCAAAACATAGATTGTGGGTACTCGTTAGAACCGCGTCGGTGAGGCGGTTCTAACGTGTACCCACAATCTATGTTTTGAGCAAAAATAAGAATAATATCAAAAAATTTCTACTTTTCATTTTTTACAACTTAAAAAATCTCTGTATATTGCATGGGCATGTTTTCGTAATGATTAAACAGGATCCAACATGTGTAACTGCTAGTAGTTAGACTTTAAACCTTTGTTGTTTTTTTTTTTTTTTTATTTTGCACACATGGGCGTAAAAGTTTGTTAAGACGCAGTTGAATTGAAATGCCGATATGTTAATGACCAGCTAGGTGTAAAGTTTAAGTATATATATTCAGATAATCATTTTCAAGCAATGTAGTTTATTATACTGTAAAACTAGGTAAATCGAAAGTTTTGGGTTTTTCCAACCATAAATTTTACTTCCTTTTCTGCCAGTTGAGGGGTTTCTGAGTTTCAAAATGTCGGATAGTGACAGTGTCAGTTCTAGATCTTACCAGCAGGACTCGGACACAGAGGAAAGCCTCAGTTCCAGTGATACAGCTTCACTGGCTTCAGACAACGGTAAGCAGATTTTAATAGAGACCTTGCATATTTCTCGTCCCCCAGCATACGTCCCAGGTACACCCAGGGAAGCCGGTTGTTTCGACCTAGGAGGTTGTTCGATATCGGAGGTAAACAAACCTTGTAATAGAGAAACAGGGTCAGTATTTTTCATTTTTATTTCTAATAGGAATGCGCTTAGGGGTGTAAAAAAGAACACATCGCTCACATACACACCAATATAGGCACACGATGCATAAAATGGGTTTGGACTGAAGATGTTTGACCGTAAATGACGTTTGAATGGGGGAAAACAGTATCTTCAACAGATATTTCACATTCGTTTGTTTATGTGCGTGCTAATATTCATCTTACATATTGTTTATTGGCATGCTGTGATCTTCAACCTGTATTTTATTATGTCTGACGAAGACATATAGAATATCTTGCACTTGCACTTAGATTTTTGTTATTTATTGACGGTGGTGTCTTATTTACGGTGGTTGCAGTGTTCGGAGGTAGGTTGCACAGACCTCGGAGAACCCGCTCTCGGTTGTTATCGTCGATATCGGAGGAATGCAATTCAACTATGTCCACTTTAAAGCATCTCACAGCCGTAAACAAGCGTCTACCACTTTCTACCTCAAGGGGTTAATTGTCTACAGGTTTAGAAAGGGAGAAACAAAGCTATATTAACGTTTTTTTGTTGATATTATACCTGTCATGGTCTCGAATATATAGAGATTATCATATGACAATTTTCATATCGTACCTCGTATCAACCCGAGAATCCCGTATCAGACCGAGACTCTCGTATCAGCCCGAGGGCCGAAGGCCCGAGGGCTGATGCGAGAGTCGAGGGCTGATACGGGATTCGAGGGTTGATACGAGGGTACGATATGAAAATTGTCATATCGTAATCGTTTTATCATATACTTTAATTCATGAACATTTCCCCCCTTTCTTTGTTTTATTTATTTTATTTTTTTTTATTTTATTTTATTTATTTATTTTGACATACCGCCAAAGCGTGCAGTAGAGCGCATATTATTTCCAAATTAGCACAAATCGAAAATTCGTCTCGAATGACAAAATACTGTTGCCTGTGACATAAAACCACAATCCAAACAAATCTAAAATGCCTGCGGTACACTACCTAATGAACTAAATACAATAGGAGCCGAGTGCTCCGAATATAATGTTATAAGCCAATGTGATACGGCTTTTTCTCCCTATAGGGATGATATGGGTCACGTGGGTATGTGAGCCAATCATTTGGTGATATGGCTTTTTCTCCCAAGGGAGTGATATGGGTTTTATCATTTTTTGAACGGATACGGCTTTCGAGATACTGTGCCGCGATACGTGAACGTAACTCGTGACTGTATCGCATATGCAAAAAGAACATATTTTGTAGTAAATTTATGATAAATAGAGTTCTGACCGTCTCTAAGTACAGTATCATCTTGAAAGATAAACAACAATAAAGAAAATAAGTTATCATAGGCAAACAGCATAGCCCCAGATGTGACGCCGCACAACGTGGCGTCCCATCTGGGGCTATACTGTTTGCTTAGAGAATTTTCATCAGTAAATTGAATAAAAAGTAAAAAAAAAATACTCCTTATGCCCCTAAAAATGAAAGTGTACTTGCCCAAATGATAATGATGGGTGAATCCATTCGTCATAAAAGGGTTGATATCGTGTGACATGGGTATTTATTCATGATTGATAATGAATGCGGTGTCTCGTCGCGAGTGTTTTAGATATTGGTACACGATAAACTGGATTATTGAGACAAATAAAATCGATAGAAGAAAAAGGTAGGTTTAACAACAACATTGTCCCATTTACTTGTTAAATTAATACTAAATCTTATTATAAAATACACATTAATACAAACAAGGTACGTCATGAGACGACCTGTACTCGAAATAGCCACACAGATCGTACTCAAATCGTATAGTCTTGAAGCTAAAAGGACAAGGACACAGATTTGCTGCGCATGGCAGATTTACTTTCCGCCCCCCTCAGCTCAAGAAAACGGGTTCTAGGACGCGGCCAATGATACTTGTCGTCACATCGTAATAATCATGCTCTTTCGTTCTTTCTTTTCATGTTTAACGTCCAATCAACAGCTTCGGTCATGAAGTCGGGTAAAAGACCTTATCTGAAAAAAGTGATCGAACGCGCGACGCCTGGTTTACATTTGCGGGTGACTACGCCAATGAGTCTATCATGCTAAAGCATTCCTTGTCTGTTTGTTTCAATGCATAGACTTGTAGTTTTTCTTGGGAAATCGAAAGCATCCGTCAAATTCCACTCAACTAGTGTCATTCATTATTGTTACCGATGAATAAACAAGAAAAGTACTGGTATCATCATAGAGATCAGTTATTGTCGTATGAAATGAAAATTCACGACCTTTTAAATGGCATTCTCAAAATCCATTGATTTTGAACCTCCGAGGTCAAAACCACCCTTCCTCCGACATCGCGTATGATAGATAAAAAGTTCCTCCGAACACTGCAACCACCAGAAATGGTGGTCTCCCTTGGTATGGCCGATCACTTTTTCAAATCAGTTACATTTTCGTGATTTAATATACTTTTCATGGACTTTTGTTGGATATAAGTGTGCGAGGTATTACTTTTCTATGTTAACTTTGACGTCTGACAGTGCTATAAACTATTAACATTCCTGAAATCAGTACTTCTGACATCAAACTTTTGTGTGCCGAAGATCGTGGGTGGGGTATGATTATCATTCAAATCATAACCCGGGAGACCCACGGCAAAACTTTCGTCACGCTTCGTTGAACATAGAGAATGTCCTCCGACACGGGAACCAACACTGAACTATCCAGCGAACTGACAAACGCTGTATTGACCACGCTAAACCAAACCGGCGATTGTTCACAGGATGATTACCTTGACCAATTTACCGTTAACGGTCAAAATAACGGAAACGAAGGCTACTACGATGGCTTTGATGACCAACTCATGGCCTCGCCACAAATACCTCAAAATCAGCAGATTTATTGCGATTTAGACAACGCATTATTTAATCTCACCCGAGATTTATACATTGAGAAACTAATAGCGCAAACCAGAGGCGATAGTGAATTAATCCTTTGGTATCGACGAATACTCGCGGACAGAGCGAGACAGATTGAAAAGTGTCCGAAAGGAGAATTAAAGGGACGCAAATCCACTATAAAAAGTTCTAACGTAAAGAAATTAGCACTAGATTGCTACATATTAACTATGTTTACACAAGGCGACGCCTCAGAAATAGAAACTGTGTTTGTTCCTAGCACATTAAAAAAGCAGCCCAACGCTGTTGTTTCAGAACAAAATATACAGAAATCATCAACCTTTCAAACGGAATTCGTTGTTATGAAATCAACGATACATACTGCTATGACTCGAATTACTGCCCTTGAAAGCAAGCTACAGAATTCAGAGAAAACAATTGAAAATTGCGAGAAACAAATACAATCATTGACAGAACAAAACAAAACACTTCAAGAATCTATACAAACATTAGAAAATCAGAAGTCTATTATTCAAAACAAGTATGAGAATTTACAAAAAGATGTGTCCGAAAACAATAAACTTATCAAACAAAATAAAGAACGCAGTGATTCAATGCGGAACAACTTTGAAAAGTTAAGTGCCGAGCAATCATCGAAATTTACAACCTATGACGCTTTCAAAAAGCGAGTTAACACCCCATTGAAAAATTTAGAAACATTTGATCCAATAATGACCAGTAACAAAATAAAATCACTGGAACAAGCCGATCAGAGCTTATCATCCCAAGTTGCAACGATGAAAAAACAATTACTATCTTTGAAATCTCATGCAAACAGTGTCTCTCCACAGAAATCCACAAATAATACTGACACCACATCCCAAACGGGAAATAAAACAGCTAGTGAACACAGCACCACAGCAAAAGAAGCTACAACAAAGCACACTTCAGGTGCTACAAACAGTGAATCTTTGTTTGAAAGCATAAAAAGAAAACAACAAGAAGTTACAAACAAAACACACGAGACAAGTGATACTAATAAACATGACAAACAAGAACATAGAACACAATACATTGATGATATGATCTCTAAAAACATTACAGAAATCAGAGAAAGTTCAAAAACAATCAACCAATCATCTGGTAGTGCAGCAACACCTTCAGTAACGACCTCTACGGCAATTCATAATACAAGCCGCGAAACAGTGGACACACACATTGAAAGGGCTTTGCCAAATACTTGTGAACGTAGCAGCGTCGATAAAACCCAAACTGTTGATCTAACAACACCTAATCCATCTCAGCCTCAGCAGCAAAAATCAACGTTTAGCGGATCGAGACCGACGAACCCAAACTCAAGGGACAAATCTACAGATTATCAACACAGAAAACAAGAAGCAAAAACATTCAAAGGTGTTTCAAGAAAAAACACACGTTATTATATCGGTCATATCGATTCAAGCTCAACGTACTCGGGCTTGATCGAATTCCTGGAAGAGCAAGAACTGTCGCCCACAATGTTACATATGTTCAAAACCCGTAATGGAGAATACGCTGCACGAGTAAACATTCCTAGCGATCAGGCAGAAATAATGGAATCTTGTGATATCCCATGGCCCGATGGCGTCGTTGTGAATAAATGGATGTCAAAGTATCAACTACGACAACAACGATCCTCACACAAAGACCAATCTACCAAACAACAACACAACGAAAATGATATTTATTATCATACAGATCATGCAGAACAAAACAATGACATTTTACGCATCTACAAAGACAAAAATCAAAACACAAGACAAGTCACATATCGGTCGAACTGGCTGAACCACAACGATGACTACGAAAGCTATAACGAATACGATAATGGCTACAATGGCTGATTTATTTTTATACTGCTACGAAAGAGATTTCATGGATTCTCTTAACCATGATAATCAAGCTGATGTTATCGAGGCTTTTAATTCCACATCTAGGTACCTCGATGACCTTTTGAACATTGACAACCCTTATTTTGAAGGTATGGTCAATCAAATTTATCCACCTGAACTTCAGTTGAACAAAGCTAATATCTCAGATACCGGAGCCCCCTTTTTAGATCTACATCTTTCTGTTGCAAATGGATTTGTTTCTTCTAAAATTTATGATAAGCGCGATGACTTTGATTTTGATATAGTAAATTTTCCTTTTTTGGATGGTGACGTTCCTCGTCGTGCTTCTTATGGTGTATACATTTCGCAACTTATTAGGTTTGCTAGAGTCTGCAATCATGTTACAGACTTCAACGCTCGAAATAAATGTTTAACGGCAAAACTTCTCCAACAGGGCTATCGGTATCATAAACTTCGAAAAACCTTTTCTAAATTTTATCGTAGACACTATGAATTGATTTCCAAATATAATGTTGGGTTAAAGACACTTTTAAGTGAGGGCCTTTCGGAACCTGAATTTTATGGTGACTTGGTTTACAAATTAAAGAAACTTAAAGGAATAAATGATTTTTCTCTTCAGTTCGGAAAAATCATAACACGTTACAGACGTATAGGTTATAACTTGAATGTTATGCGACAGTCTGCATGCTTAGTTTTTAACCCAATCATGGTTGATAACTATGCTGCCTTCTTTAATTGCACGCCGGTGGGTCGGGCGTCAGACTCTATGATGGCCCCGACTTAAAGCTATTCATTTTAGTTGGTTGGGGCCGGAGCTTCTTGTCTGTTGCTTGGCCCACCGGGGTCCAACTGGTGTTTTTCTTTTGCTCCGGAGTTAGTAGGTTATTCGGCGCCCAGGGATCTCCATCGTCGGGCAGCTTACTCAATCTGTGAGTCCTGGTTTTTGATTCATCAGGATGTTTATCATGATTTATTTGTTTGTTCTTGATGATTCATTTACTAGTTAGAGATTCACCACGAGGACCGAAGAACTAACTAAATGTTGTGAACCACTGCAGAAGCTGAGGGTGAGGTTAGGTACCTGTAAAACCGGTTTAAGCCCGCCAGTAACTTTGTGTTACTGATCGTTCCAAGTCGATACTTCTGTAGTGGTTCTTTTTGTTTTATGTCTTGGTGTTTAAAATTTTTGTGCTGTTGGCGCCTTATGTATGTTTTCATATTTTTAGTTAAGTTAAGGTAACTGAGTGGCCACCTATTGGGAAAATAGCTGCTCATTCGGCTTACGATATGTTTCATGGTATAAGTACCTGATTGTTAGTTTGGTTTTTTCCCACCTCGGTTTTTGGAGTGGGAATCTTTTTCTGATTGCGCCTTTTCCTGATCTTTGCCTACTTGTACCTCCTTACAATAACCAATATTGAAGAACTTAATTCAAAAATATCAAATAAATCAAACACATTCATACGAACAAACAGACAAATAAACTCTAAATATATATCTATAGTAGTGCTCTTAATACTCTGCGTAATGACATCATCTCTCCGAATATTCACATGGAATGTCAGAGGAATAATGTCCTCGGCTCTCTGCGTCAACAAAACGCTCGATCTCCTAGATACAGACATTGCTGTGATATGCGAACATAAACTTTCGCCAACAAATTTCAAGTTCCTAGAAACATTACACCCAGACTATACTGCATTTCCACAAAATCAAGTCGCGCATACTGGAAATGAAAAATCCCATGTGTCCATACTGGTGAAAAAATCGCTACTATACTCTGTTTCATATCTGACTGAGTGCGAAACAGATCGAATAATTGGACTTAAAATAAGTACAAACAGTACGACCCCGGTGTTTATTTTTGGGGTTTATTTGCCTTTTGACAATAATTTAGAGTTATATAAACAACATGTTTCAACATTATGGGACATATGGAATGTTTATAACGAAAATGGCGATGTAGTAATGCTAGGTGACTTCAACGCTAGATATGCAGAACTGCCAAATGCTCATGTGCAAAAAGTCAAATCTCGACTCTTAACAGAGTTTATACTTTCAAACAATATTGTGCCTCTCAATAAAAGCGACAAATGCACTGGCTGTAACTACACATACACTACTAATCGCAGTACTATTGATTTCATTTTAGTAAATCAAACATTGTTCAATACTGTTCAACATTGCGAAGTCATAACCAGTAGTGACATCGAAATTGCTTCTGATCACTTGTTACTGTTCTGTACTTTGTCATTGCCAGTCAAACGATTCCTTACGAAAAATGACTTCACATTGCCCGCATGGCATAAAGCAACGTGTGAAATGTTAATACAATATCAAATAGACGTACACAATCAGTTATCCCAACTCTCGAATCTGCATCTCTCGTCAACTGCTCAAATAGACAACTATGTTCAAATCATTTCAGAAACACTAAAACATTGTGCTGATCAGAACATTCCCTATTCTAAGTTCAAATCTCATGCGAAACCGTACTGGAATTCAGATGTCAAAATAGCACATCATGAAGCGATGCAGAAACGCAGAACATGGATAACTGACGGTAGGCCAAGAGGCATGCAACAAGAGTCCTACGCTGAATATAAGCGCGCAAAATTCAATTTTCGTAGTACTCAACAAAAGGCAATTTACGAATTTGAAAATCAACAATTAATCAACATTGATGAATCTTCAGAACATGACATTCGTCTGTTCTGGAGACTTATTAATGCAAAAAATGGCAAAAGGAGCAACCATTGTTTTGAGCTAAATTACAACGAGTATAAAGCTGAAACGCCTCAAAATATTGCGAATACATTTGCTAGTTATTTTAAAGACCTCTACTCCTTTAATGATGACGAGGACGTTTTAGCTGATGATCCGTTATTACAACAAGATCTTTTAACCTTACCCAAAGTCATATCAATTGATGACATTTTTAAACAATTGAAAAAATTAAAGAAGCGGAAAGCCCCTGGCATTGACAAAGTTCAGAATGAACACTTGATTTATGGTGGTAGAACGCTACACCAGTGCTTATCAAACTTATTTAGCGCCATGCTAAAATATAGTTACGTTCCATTAGCTTGGAAAATCGGCATAACGATTCCAATATACAAGGGAGGTAATAAAGCAAAAACAAACCCTGATAGCTATAGGGCAATATCGCTCCTCCCATCAATGTACAAACTCTTTGAAAAGGTCATTCATGAGAATATTCTTAACGCATTATCAAAAAGAAATCAAAAGTTTCCGAGTGTGCAACAACAAGGGTATCAAAAGCAATTGGGTTCCGAAACAGTAGCATTCAATTTGCATGAAGCCATATACAGTACACTAGAACAAAGTGACACAGCCTATGTAGCATTTTTAGACACACATAAGGCTTTTGATACCGTCTGGCATAAAGGAATGTTGCACAAACTGAAACTTTTAGGAATAGATCCACAGTATCTGAATTTAATATCCAATGCTTATCATAATATTCAAAGCATTGTCTCAATAAACACATATCAGTCAGCCCCTTTCAACATCAAAAGAGGTATTAGACAAGGCGGTGTCCTGTCGTCTCTCCTATACATCATTTTCATCAATGACCTTGTCGAAGAATTAGATAAATCAAATTTAGGAGTATCTATCTGTGATATCAAAGCAAGTAATCCTACATTAGTTGATGACCTGACTCTTGTTTCAAGATCACCCCTTCACTTACAACTAATGATCAACATAAGTGTTGACCATTCAAAACGTTGTAAATTTGGCTTCAGCACAAGTAAATGCTCTGTTATGGTCATTACCCTTAATCAACGCTCCATAAATCACAATTTTGTATGGACCATAGACAACCAAATCTTGAAACAAAGCAACACATCAACACATGTAGGAATTCCAATAACAAACGACATGAAGTGTCATGAAAAGGTGCAAAATGCATGCAGAAAGGGTAGAGCTGCTTTTCATCGCCTGCTAGACCTAAGTAGTGCAGCTGAATCACCACGCCTTAACCCACTCACACTTACAAAGTTGTATAAATCTATCGTTATTCCGAGTACTTTGTATGGCTGCGAAACGTGGTCCCGCCTGACAGCACACGACTTAAATGAACTAGAAAAATTTCAACATTTCTGTGTCAAGAAAATACAATGCTTGCCCTGGCTAACAAGATCTTACATGTGCGAATCCTTATTAGGTCTACCTAAACTATCATCTGAAATAGACAAAAGGAAGTTATTCTTCTTAGAACGACTTATCAGGTTGCCTGAAACCACACTTACCAAACAAATTTTCATTCGCAGACTTTTTAGTTTTCAGTATATCACAGATAGATCCCCACTTGGGTTTATACCAGATGTAATCAAAATCATGGAAAAATATAATATATTAGAGCATTTGCATAGTTATTTGGCAAACTACACGTTTCCTAACACTGCAGTTTGGAAAAAGATTGTTAAACATGTAATATATGAAAACCAATCAAAGTCCTATAAACAGGTCATACAGGAAGACCCAGACTTTGCCCGCTTTAAATATATACAGAGCGACATAATACCCAGTATCATATGGCAAGCTGCCAGCACGCCCGCAGAGCTAAAGCTGATGCATTTTGTTGCAAAATGTGCCGTTTTACCCCCTAAAAGTACCATTGAAACATGTCGTAACTGCATACTTGAATTCTCCGATCCCATTTACCATATTGTTACTTCATGCTTGTCAACACTAGACGTCCGAACTACTTTCTGGGATTATCTAGTCGACACTCTCTCTCCAAACTGTAGTGTACATCTATCTAGTCTAGATAACGAACAATTTCTCCATATTTTATTAGGAAAGCGTCTATCAATAATTGAAGACGAATTTCAAGATAAAAAAGATTATTTTACTTTTATAAAGATCTGTGCAAACTTTGTTTACACTGCTGTGAATATTTACTATAATTGCTCATAAGCAAATTATAGTACATGTATGTTAACTAATCCACGATTAGGATGATCTCAGTGAACATTCATTTTCGTTCTTTCTGTCATTATAGAAAGTACGAGAAATGAAATGTTCGCTTTTGTGGCTATATAAATTCTCAGGTCTGATTAAGCATGCTATTTGCGTTTCGTTTCGGCAAAGAGCGCATACCTTATTGGGCAAAATGAGATAACTTTAAACATGTCTTTATATTTGTATCTATGTTTCTGTTCTTTGTAATTGTATTTGTATTTTGTCTATATATGTATGTATGCTCTCGAAAGAGGAAATAAAGAAAACAACATTAAAGTCATAAAAACGGCAAAAAAAAAAAAAAAAAAAAAAAAAAAAAAAAAAAGGTAATGACTTTTGATAGATCATAATTTATTGCGCAAGAACTCATGTACAAAATGCTGTGGATTATTAAAAAGAGATTGGAAAAAGTATGCGTTTCTTCTGCGTAAAGAATACACAGTTTACAATATTCATCATAGAAATAAAGATAACATATCATATACTGGAAAGTACATGTAAGTGTTGTGAGTGTTAAATTAACGGATTAACGGAAGCCGTCTGTATACATGATAAATGTACTACATTCAATATATGAGTTTCGCCGCGATTATTATTATAATTATTATTATTTGATATCCGAATAAGTCAAATAAAGATGCTAGTATACATCGTGGAAAAAAACAAAACATCGAAATTGTGCATCAAAATTGCAGTTACGTACAATATAATATTATATATCCGACCAGGTCGGACACAAACATACCTGTGCAGTCACAGAAAATATCTAGAATCTTGAAAGGTCGGATTTAAGAAGAGGGAGTGCACTGTCCGTGTAGCAAAACCAAATGGGCTGAACAGCTGTGCAATTACTGAACAGCTGATCTGTGTCTTTGTTTTCGCGTAGGCGAAAACCCAGTTTTCTCATGATAATTATGTTTAATCAGAATGACATAGAAAATTTGAATAACAGAGTGATTTTGAAAAAAAAAAGATTATATGCACACTAGTATGTAAACTATGCGTATAAAGTTTATTAATTTATGCATTACGAAAAAAAAAAAAAAAGGAAATATGACTAACTCAACAATTTTATCGCAGAACACTTTCATACTACATTTCTAAGACAGTAATCGAAAATGTTTTGCCACGCTCGCCACGAAACACCACCGTGGATAACCCTACCTGTGCAAAAGGCCATAAAATCCACGGTGTCGGTCGCGAAAGCAATAAAACAGAAAGTCGTTCACGTGGCCACGCCATTGCCACGCGAGTGTACACGCTAGCTTACCTGTGACACGTCGTGGCCGCCTCGCTAGTCACGGCGACGGCCACCATGTCCAAGCGTGTCCATGCTTTTTCAGCACGGTGACGAGCGTGAAAATTTCGAAATCCACGAAAGCTGTACTGTACCTACAAAATAACAATGTTTTGTAGATGTACTGTTTATAGACCCAGATTGCTTATAGTGGTATCAACTAATGATTAATGCAATGTACTGTTGCCCTCTAGCTTCATAGAAATATGATCTTCATGATTATTTTTGAAAATTAAAAATGAAAACACCACAGAACAATTCATGAATTTTAATGAGAACTTCAGAAATGAGAGAAAAAATGCGGAAATCCGAACGGGTAAACCAACAAAATCGTTTATTTCTATGCTGGCAATGACCTTTGAGAGCTCAAAATTGCATCAGCTAATTGCTATTAGAATGTCAAGTTGCCAGATATACCTAAGCAACCAAAATAGAAGTGTTTTTTTGTTTTTGTTGATGGACCCCCTTTTATAGTCTGTCATTTTCTATTTGTATCGATGTTTTACTTAATATCAAAGGATTTGTATAAGATACCATACGGCAATAATACATTGTCCTAGCTACCCTTTGATGTCAATTTCAAAATTCAAAGGCAATGGATATCTGAGATGTCAGTGATTTAGTTGGTATCCCCCCCCCCCGTTGGTATATCCCTTCAGTTTTCAAACTTTTTCTCTTACTTAAAAGTTTTCATTACTATTGAAGAGAAGTTAGATCAGAAAATCAGATTGCACAATTACGGTACATTGTCAAAGCAACATCTGCATTCATATGCTATCAGTAGCGAATATACAAATCATTTTGAAGGTGTACCTTTTTAACTTTTCTGTTTTGTTCTTTTTATCCAATATTCTTTTTTTTTTCAGTTACCTTATGGTAACCCATTTAATCTCCCCGTAAAATGGTACACACAGGCCGGGGAGGACCATCCCTGTGTGCACCTTACAAACTACATGGTTTATTAATATGTATTTTTAACAAGAAGTAAAGTACATTCATATGTCTCACTCACTCATTCATTGTTGGTATAGTGTATTAGGTAACATATTAGGTAACTATATTTTAACCCATATTTGACGAGTAGACTTTCCCGTCGTTATCATTTGGGTGAGTCCACTTTCATTTTTAGAGCTGTTAGGGGTGATTTTTATTTTTATCTCATTTTTCGATGATTTTTTTCTGTGCAAACAGAATAGCCCCAGATGGGACGCCGCGTTCAGCGGCAACACATCTGGGGCTATACTGTTTGCCTATGTCCAACAAAAGGGACGCCAGGCTTATATGAGTTAAAGAAGGAAAATGTTCACCATCAGATAACTGATTTTTATATAACAAAGAGGAAAAAAATCTCTGGCTGTGGACCCTCCAAAGCATGGCAGTAGCTTGTTTAACTATTTAGCTATTCACTGTTATATTGTATTGTGTTAAAGGTCAAGGGCACTGAATAATCGATATATGCATTAGGGTATTGTTTGAATGATTTCTATATATTTTTGCCATTTATGTTCATTTATCTACCTCATTATGCTTTACTGCTGTATATCGTTCCAGTCTAAAAAGTGTATATCGTTCCAGTCTAAAAAGTGTTTTACTCTTACCCTAACATTAATATTCTTGAAATTGAAAAGCAAATGAGTCATATACATATGACTTTAAGGCAATATTCATAGTTTAAGCATTCATTTAATATCACTTTGAGCACCCTATGTCAATTCAAATGATTGCATCTGATTTAGTTAGTTTACTCTAAGTTTTTAAGGTTTTTCTCAAATTTTCTTACGTTTTTATAAATAATATTCATGAATATGCAAATGATTTTTTGTAATTTTATTGATATGTACCATTAAATATATTCATCACAAATACACAAGGTACTAGTAAATATTTGCATTATTGACAACCAATACAACAGCTCTATATCAATGCATTACTGTGGTTTCAATTTTAATCATCTTTAGAACAACTGAATGCTCAGATATGAGCATTATTGTAGGTAGGCACCCATTCTTTTTTATATTGTTGTTTACCAAGGATACATCTTTTCATTAATATTCATGAAAATAAAATTGTGATGTGTAGCCCTGTTGCATTAAAGAAATTGTGAAATTGCATCATTGAGCTATAACTTCAGTCAAATTATGGTCCAGAATTATGGAATGGGTCTGAAAATAGTTTATAATGGAGGTGAAATTATTGATATCCCTTATATTTGATATTTCATGAATATGTATGAATAATGCACATGAGTTTATTGTCATTTCTTACTACTGAATGAAAGGACAATATCTAAGCTGTATTAGGATAGTATATTCATTGGTCTATGCAATATGAGCTGTTTTGTATGTACACCCCCATCCTAGAATACCTTGTTTTAGAATGTCATGTGTTGCGGTATACATCCATTAATATCAACACTTTTGCAAGACTTAAAATTGACCAAACATTGGTTTTCAAGCTTCCAGTGGGGTCCTCTACCAGAGGGTATGAATGGAATTTTTGCTACTCTCTGACCACCTATCACCATTTTTCTGATGGCTGGCACCCTTACTAAAAAGTTTTCCCCATTCAAATGCATTGGCGACCTATGTTGACCTTGCCGTAAAAAAAGGTCAAGGTCATCACAGGGTCATGATTTATATACACATTGTAGTACTTGAGCCATCAATGCTTCATGCCAAGTTTCTTTGAAATCGATCCACCGGTTCTGGAGAAGAAGATTGTTGAAGGGTTTTTACCATATATGGGCATTGCGGCCATCTTGGTCATGTGACCTGGATTATTTATATACACATTGATTACCCCTTCCTATTGATGCTTCACATAAAATTTGGCTTTGATTGGCCAAGCGGTTTCAGAGGAGATGATGTTTGAATATTATGGAAATATACATGTATATTGCCATGGGGTGGGGGCATATGAGCCCCTGGGGTCCAATTTTTTTTCAGAATCATTAATATTCAGTCCTACTGCTCATTTTCTGCAAGATTTTTCCTTTAAATGACAATTTAACAATTTTTCCCATTCAAATGCAAAGGCGACCTATGTTGACCTTGCCGTAAAATAGGTCAAGGTCACCGCAAGGTCATGATTTATATACACATTGTAGTACTTGAGTCATCGATGCTTCATGCCAAGTTTGGTTGAAATCGGTCCAGTGGTTCCGGAGAAGAAGATTTTTGAAAGGTTTTTAGCTCACCTGAGCCGTCAGGCTCACAAGGTGAGCTTATAGTATACCCATGCTCCGTCGTCCGTCCGTCCGTCGTCCGTCCGTCCGTCCGTCGTCCACCATTTTCAAAGATCTTCTTCTCTGAAACAGCTTGGCCAATCAAAGCCAAATTTTACATGAAGCATCTATGGGAAGGGGGAACCAATGTGTATATAAATAATCCAGGTCACATGACCAAGATGGCCGCCATGCCCATATATGGTAAAAACCCTTCAAAAATCTTCTTCTCCGGAACCACTGGACCGATTTCAACCAAACTTGGCATGAAGCATCGATGACTCAAGTACTACAATGTGTATATAAATCATGACCTTGCGGTGACCTTGACCTATTTTACGGCAAGGTCAACATAGGTCGCCTTTGCATTTGAATGGGAAAAATTGTTAAATTGTCATTTAAAGGAAGAATCTTGCAGAAAATGAGCAGTAGGACTGAATATTAATGATTCTGAAAAAAATTGGGCACCAGGGGCTCATCCGCCCCCACCCCAGGGCAATATACATGTATATTATCATAATATTCAAACATCTTCTTCTCTGAAACCGCTTGGCCAATCAAAGCGAAATTTTGTGTGGAGCATCAATAGGAAGGGGTAACAAATATGTATATAAGAAATCCAGGTCACATGACCAAGATGGCCACCATGCCCATATATGGTAAAAACCGTTCAAAAATCTTCTTCTCCAGAACCGGTTGACCGATTTCAACGAAACTTGGCACGAAGCATCGATGGCTCAAGCACTACAATGTATATATAAATCATGACCCTGTGATGACCTTGACCTATTTTACGGGAAGGTCAACATAGGTCACCAATGCATTTGAATGGGGAAAACTTTTAAAATGTCATTTAAAGTGAAAGTCTTGCAGGAAATGGGCAGTAGGTCTGGATATTAATGATTCTGAAAAAAATTGGACCCCAGGGGCTCATGTGCCCCCACCCCGGGGCAATATACATGTATATTTCCATAATATTCCAACGTCTTCTCCTCTGAAACCGCTTGGCCAAATTAAGCCAAATTTTAAGTGAAGCATCTATAGAATGGGGGAATCAATGTGTATATAAATAATCTAGGTCACATGACCAAGATGGCCGCCATGCCCATATATGGTAAAAACCCATCAAAAATCATCTTCTCAGAAACCAAGACTGATTTCAAGGAAACTTGGCGTGAGGCATCGATGGCTAAACTACTCCAATGTATATATAAATCATGACCCTGTGATGACCTTGACCAAGTTTATGGCAAGGTCAACATGGGTTGCCTGTGCATCTGAATTGGGAAAGCTGTTAAAATGTCATTTGAAGGAAAAAGCCAACAGGAAATTGGCAAATGGACAGAATATTGAAGATTCTGAAAAAAGAAAACGGCCCAAGGGCTTATCTGCCCCTGCACTGGAGTTAAATACCATAATATTCAAACATGTTTATTGGTATATGCAGCTGATCTCAGGTGAGCGTTTACAGGACCATTGGTCCTCTGGTTACCATATATGGGCATGGCGGCCATCTTGGTCATGTGACCTGGATTATTTATATACACATTGGTTCCCCCTTCCCATAGATGCTTCATGTAAAATTTGGCTTTGATTGGCCAAGCTGTTTCAGAGAAGAAGATCTTTGAAAATGGTGGACGACGGACGGACGGACGACGGACGACGGAGCATGGGTATACTATAAGCTCACCTTGTGAGCCTGACGGCTCAGGTGAGCTAAAAATCCATGAATTTTCCATGATATTTCATCATTTTTCAAATTCCATGATTTTTCCATGCATGGAATTTTTCTTAGCCATTTTCCAGGTTTTCCAGTGCCCGTGGGAACCCAGGTATTATGATTGTCTCTCACTCAATGATGTGAAATTCTTTATGAAAGGACCTTTATGACAACATGTAAAACACATTATGAATACACGCATGTATAGATTACGTAGATTCAAGAAGAACAGATGCATGCTAGTAGATATTGGTCTGAAGTTTTATGCTGTACCATCATGACCCACCATAGTGACCTTGAGTTCAAGGTCAAAGACTGAAATTTTATGTTAAAGCTTTTGCTTAAAGTGTTTTGAACTGTATGTTGCTGGAACAGATGGATGGATCTAGTTAATACATTGCTGTTAGATATTATTGTAAAGTTTTATGCTGTAGCATCTTTACGCAACTGTGGTCGAGGTCACAGACTAAGAGATTTTATGTAACTTATAAGTCCATATCAAATATGTAGATGGATCAAGTTGAACTTTGCATGTTGGTAGATATTGTTCTGAAGTTTTATGTTGTACCATCACGACCCACCTGTCAGAGTGACATTGAGGTCACTGTCAGGGGGCATAGATTTTAATAGATTTAGTGGCAAAGCACAAGTCCGGCAAGCTACGCTGTCCTGCGACAGATCTTATTGTAAAAATTTGATTTGTTTATAGTCCAGTTGCCAAACATGGATTTGGACTGCGACCTGGAAATGTGTGCCGCATAAAATGTTTTTATGGATTTCACTTCTTGATAACTTTCAGATGAAGAATCCGAGTGATGCCACCTTGGCATCATTGAGCATTTTGAAATATTCAAAAATTCAAAATGGCCGACAAATGGCGGAAAATATTGCAAAAATCAACATAATACATGTATGTGAAGCAAAAAGCTCACTTCTCTTGTTGTCCTTACTGTCTTCTGGTTCATCAGACCATGCCAGTTCAAAAACTGCATCATGAATTGTTTGAAAAAAATCAAAAATCAAGATGGCATCCAAGATGGTTGACATAAACAAGAAAACAGCATCCCAGAGTTGCATATACTCAATGTTTTGTGTTTAAAATGCTCATTTTATGTTCTTATTAACAAAAACACCATACTTTAGTTTTGTGTATGTTTTGATGCTCCAATCATAACAGAAAGGCAAGATGGTGACCAATGTGGCCGCCAAAAAATGATATAGAGAACTTGGTCTCTATAATCCGCGCACTGTTATTGTCATGTCAATAGGTCGCACATTCCATTTACATCGTCGAAATAGGTAAACATGTTATAAATAGCAATCCGGAAAGTGTACGCCTTTTTCCGGAGAATCAAGAGTTTTCCCTTTTATGCTAAATACATTTAAGAACCCATTATAAGTTAACGCTGCAGTCATAGTCGTGATAGTACGACCGTGGATCAATATATAAAGTGTTTAGTTATCGATTATATTTTGGTAGGCGTTCGAATCCGATTTTTGACATTTTTTTTTTTTTATATATATATATTTTCTTTCCTGGTATGTTTAAATGTTCTGTCGCCCTGTGTTCGCCTTCGTAGAATGATGTGAATAACATTGGATACTCGATTTGGAAAGCAAAATGAGTGTTTTTAAATTACTAAAATAAATTACACATGTAAAACGTACATGTTATGCACCAGTCATTTATATCCACGACCCCTAAAGGACCGGGAAATAGCAACGCTTTTAACTTTTCAATTTTAAAACCCCGCTAAAAGCCCGGCATTGCGGGTCATATTTGTAATTATGAATTCCCTGCTAATAGCCCCTTAGGCTGACAATACTACGGCAAATCTCCGGTACTGCCGGGACTCGTCCAATGTTTAATCCCGGTGTCCCAGTTTATCTTACCCCCTGGACAGCTTACCCCCCGGGGGGTAAGCTGACCGCGGTTGGCTTACCCCCCGGGGGGTAAGCTGTCCCGGGAAATCTTGCCCCCACCCTGGATATCTTCACCCCCGGGGGGCAAGCTGTCCAGGCCGGTTTATAACTATATTTTCTATACAAAGCATCTGCATATATAATTGAATATTGAATTAAAATAACAAACAGATCCTATAAACTTGTTTTCAGTGTCGGAAAAGTAGAAACTAATTGGTAAAAGGATGGGGGGGTAACCTGTCCAGGGCGGTTTATCTTACCCCCCACCCAGACTTTGATGTTGATATTCTTTGTCTTGATCATCATTTGTACAACCTTAATAAGAAATAATATTGGATTTCAATCAAAAGACAAGTATGTCCTATAAACGAGTTTTGAATGTCTGAAAAGAAGAAACTACATGTAATTGGTACAAGGGTGGGGGGTAACCTGTCCAGGTCGGTTTATCTTGCCCCCCACCAGGTTTTTGATGTTGATTTTTTTTTCTTCCTATAAACTTGTTTTCAGTGTCAGAAAAGAAGAAACTTATTGGTACAGGGGTGGGGGTAACCTGTCCAGGGCGGTTTGAACTGACCCCCACCCAGGTTTTTGATGTTGATATTTTTTTCTTCACCATCACTTGAACAACCTTAATATAAAAAAGTATTGGCTTTATACTCACAAGACAAGCTCTATAAACTTGTTTTCAATGTCGGAAAAGAAGAAACTAATTGGTACAAGGGTGGGGGGTAACCTGTCCAGGGCGGTTTATCTCGCCCCCCACCCAGGTTTTTGATGTTGATTTTTTTCTTCACCATCATTTGTACAACCTAAATCTAAAATAAAAATGGATTTAAAATCACAAGACAAGTCCTATAAACTTGTTTTCAATGTCAGAAAAATAGAAAAAATTTGGTACCTGGGTGGGGGGCAACCTGTCCAGGGCGGTTTATCTCGCCCCCACCCAGGTTTTTTGATGTTGATTTTTTTTTTCTTAACCATCATTTGAACCACCTTGATATAAAATAAAAGTGGATTTAAAATCACAAGACGAGTCCTATAAACTTTCTTTCAATGTTGGAAAAGAAGAAACTACGTGTAATTGGTACAAGGGTGGGGGGTAACCTGTCCAGGGCGGTTTATCTTGCCCCCCACCTAGGTTTTGGATGTTGATTTTTTTTTCTTCACCATCATTAATTTTGAACAACCTTAATATAAAATAATATTGGATTTAAATCACAAGATAAGCCCTATAAACTTGTTTTCAGTGTCAGAAAAGAAGAAACTTATTGGTACAGGGGTGATGGGTAACCTGTCCAGGGCGGTTTGAACTGACCCCCACCCAGGTTTTTGATGTTGATATTTTTTCTTCACCATCACTTGAACAACATTAATATAAAAAGTATTGGCTTTATACTCACAAGACAAGCCCTATAAACTTGTTTTCAATGTCGGAAAAGAAGAAACTAATTGGTACAAGGGTGGGGGGAAACCTGTCCAGGGCGGTTTATCTCGCCCCCCACCCAGGTTTTTGATGTTGATTTTTTTACTTCACCATCATTTGTACAACCTAAATCTAAAATAAAACTGGATTTATAATCACAAGACAAGTCCTATAAACTTGTTTTCAGTGTCAGAAAAATAGAAAAAATTTGGTACCTGGGTCGGGGGCAACCTGTCCAGAGCGGTTTATCTCGCCCCCACCCAGGTTTTTTGATGTTGATTTTTTTTTTCTTAACCATCATGTGAACCACCTTGATATAAAATAAAAGTGGATTTAAAATCACAAGACGAGTCCTATAAACTTTTTTCAATGTCGGAAAAGAAGAAACTACATGTAATTGGTACAAGGGTGGGGGGTAACCTGTCCAGGGCGGTTTATCTTGCCCCCCACCTAGGTTTTTGATGTTGATTTTTTTTCTTCACCATCATTTGAACAACCTTCATATAAAATAATATTGGATTTAAATCACAAGATAAGCCCTATAAACTTGTTTTCAGTGTCAGAAAAGAAGAAACTTATTGGTACAGGGGTGGGGGGTAACCTGTCCAGGGCGGTTTGAACTGACCCCCACCCAGGTTTTTGATGTTGATATATAAAACTAGGAATGATGAGGAAAATGGGCTTTTTAATCAAGTAAATTGCATTTCTAAAAGGTAGACCTTCTTATGGTATTAATTTTGAAACAGTGTAACATGCTTTGAAAAATTGATCCTCCAATACCTAGGTGGGGGGCAAGATAAACCGCCCTGGACAGCTTCACCCCCACCTAAGAAAGTGAAGATAGGAACTGAATGAGGAGGAAAAGGGTTATGTATTCAAACTAAATGCACTTCTAACTGATAATTCTTCCTACTGCATTAATGTTTAATCAGTGAAATAAGCCTAGAAAATTTTATCATCCAATACCTAGGCGGGGGGCGAGTTAAACCGCCCTGGGCAGCTTCACCCCCACCTGAGAAAGTGAAGATAGGAACTGAATGAGGAGGAAAAGAGATATGTATTCAAACTAAATGCACTTCTAACTGATAATTCTTCCTTCTGCATTAATTTTTAATCAGTGTAATAAGCCTAGAAAATTTTATCATCCAATACATAGGCGGGGGGGGGGGGGGGGCAAGATAAACCGCCCTGGACAGCTTCACCCCCGCCTATGTAACTGAGGGTATAAAACTGAATGACGAGGAAAATGGGCTTTTTATCAAGTAAATTGCATTTATAAAAGGTAGACCTTCTTATGGTATTATTTTTGAAACAGTGTAACATGCTTTGAAAAATTGATCCTCCAATACCTAGGCGGGGGGCACGATAAACCGCCTTGGACAGCTTCACCCCCGCCTAAGAAAGTGAAGATAGGAACTGAATGAGGAGAAAAAGGGTTATGTTTTCAAACTAAATGCACTTCTAACTGATAATTCTTCCTACTGCATTAATGATTAATCAGTGAAATAAGCCTAGAAAATTTTATCATCCAATACCTAGGCGGGGGGCGAGTTAAACCGCCCTGGGCAGCTTCACCCCCACCTGAGAAAGTGAAGATAGGAACTGAATGAGGAGGAAAAGAGATATGTATTCAAACTAAATGCACTTCTAACTGATATTTCTTCCTTCTGCATTAATTTTTAATCAGTGTAATAAGCCTAGAAAATTTTATCATCCAATACATAGGCGGGGGGCAAGATAAACCGCCCTGGACAGCTTCACCCCGCCTATGTAACTGAGGGTATAAAACTGAATGACGAGGAAAAGGGCTTTTTAATCAAATAAATTGCATTTCTAAAAGGTAGACCTTCTTATGGTATTAATTTTGAAACAGTGTAACATGCTTTGAAAAACTGATCCTCCAATACCTAGGTGGGGGGCAAGATAAACCGCCCTGGACAGCTTCACCCCCGCCTGAGAAAGTGAAGATAGGAACTGAATGAGGAGGAAAAGGGTTACAGTACAGCTTTCGTGGATTTCGAAATTTTCACGCTCGTCACCGTGCTGAAAAAGCATGGACACGCTTGGACATGGTGGCCGTCGCCGTGACTAGCGAGGCGGCCACGACGTGTCACAGGTAAGCTAGCGTGTACACTTGCGTGGCAATGGCGTGGCCACGTGAACGACTTTCTGTTTTATTGCTTTCGCGACCGACACCGTGGATTTTATGGCCTTTTGCACAGGTAGGGTTATGCACGGTGGTGTTTCGTGGCGAGCGTGGCAAAACATTTTCGATTACTTTCTTAGAAATGTAGTATGAAAGTGTTCTGCGATAAAATTGTTGAGTTAGTCATATTTCTTTCTTTTTTTTTTTTTTTTTTTTCTTAATGCATAAATTAATAAACTTTATTCGCATAGTTTACATATATGTGCATATTATTATTTTTTTTTCAAAATCACTCTGTTATTCAAATTTTCTATGTCATTCTGATTAAACATACTCGTAATTATCATGAGAAAACTGGGTTTTTGCCTACGCGAAAACAAAGACACAGATCAGCTGTTCAGTAATTGCACAGCTGTTCAGCGCATTTGGTTTTGCTACACGGACAGTACACTCCCTATTCTTAAATCCGACCTTTCAAGCTTCTAGATATTTTCTGTGACTGCACAGGCATGTTTGTGTCCGACCTGGTAGGATATATAATATTATATTATACGTAATTGCAATTTTGATGCACAATTTCGATGTTTTGGCTTTTTCCATGATGTATACTAGTAGCATCTTTATTTGACTTATTCGGATATCAAATAATAATAATAATAATAATAATAATAATAATCGCGACGAAACTCATATATTGAATGTAGTACATTTATCAAGTATACAGACGGCTTCCGTTAATCCGTTAATTTAACATTCACAACACTTACATGTACATGTGCTTTCCAGTATATGGTATGTTATCTTTACATGTATTTCTATGATGAATATTGTAAATTGTGTATTCTTTACGCAGAAGAAACGCATACTGTTTCGCCCGCAATCTCTTTTTAATAATCCACCGGAGGGCATGGTCGGAAGAATTTGGTACATGTGTTCTTGCGCAATGAATAATGATCTATCAAAAGTCATTATCTTTTTTTCCGCGTTACTTTTTTGACGTCAGCCCTTTTGAAAAAAAAAAAAACTTCATTAAACATACATGTAGCGAATATCTTCCACACTGCATGAGATGAAAGGTAACTTGGGAACAGATTGTGCAAATTACGCGTAATAAAACTACCTCTGTGCTTCTGTGGTCATTTATTCAAAATTGGTTTGGTTAGCTTGCGATTAATTGTCATTAATTGTCATACCTGTATGAAAATTCGAATAAAATATAATTGTTAGAAATAGTTTTTCGCATATTTTACATGATAACAATTGATTACAAAGTAAAACATAATATTTATGACATCAAATCAAGTTGCGTTTCTACGTATAATATATATTAGCGATTTTACACCTTGATGAAAACAAGCATTTATCTGGTATGGTCAGCTGATTGCCCTGCAGTGAGCTGTAACATCAGATGCACTTTATTAGTTTATAGTTAGAACCATAAATTCCCCAATTGTATGGTTATGGGAAGTAATGAATAACGCTCAAGAATTTTGTTAGCCTTGTGTACGCTATGAGACGCATTATAGCCGTTCATATACACTGCAATACATTTTGCGACAATTTTTCACCTTTTCTATTGTAAAAAAACATAATTGCGCCTTTCAACTTTCAACTACTGTTCATTAGAGAGTAAACGCCAAGTTGCGCCGAAAATTTAAAACATTTTTTTTTTTTTTTTTTTTTTTTTTTTTTTTTTTTCTTTTTTTTTTTTTTTTTTTTTTTTGTTGTTGTTGTTGTTGTTGTTTTGTTTTTTGTCGATAGAATTTTGTAGGAAAGTGGCTTACTCGATCTGTCGATTACGTATTTTTCGTGTTTTATGTCACTTGCAAAGCCATGCCTGCCATGCCTTTGCAAGGAAATTCTATCGCTGATTTTTCGATCAAGATGTGCGTAAAAATAAGTGATTACAATTTGCATGATGCTCATTAAACGAACATGCAACTTATGCAAACCCATATTCTTACAAACTGAGTTCTTATATTGGATCATACTAGAATTTCAGCCAGTTGAATATATGTATATTATTGCGCTGGCTCCCAAGCCAGTGCTATTTGTGGTTGGTTTGAGCAAGGGTTATGGGGCACAATTAATTGATTCTTCATTGCTATAAGCGGCTTGATTTGAGCGGCTACTTCCATTTCTGGTTTCAATACATGCGAAATCATTTTGTCAAAACATCAAATAGATCTTAAACTGCATCTTAACATGTTTTTTGTCTTAAAATCACTGACTTTAAATTAAATTTGATGATAAAAATTGAGGAACTATTTTTTCATTAAGACTATATCGAAAGGGTGGTCGGCTTCGAAATAAAATCAATAAAAAAATCTATAAAACTGCGATATAAAAAGTTATGTTTCAAAATTTCATATAAATTATTTTATAAATACGATAAATATAATGCTATTTTATGTTACTGCATCATTTTTACTTTGTTCCATTTTTTTTCGCTGCGTGTGTAAAAACCCTCGCAGACAGTCCTTTCGATTTTTCAACGTTGCTTTAGAACTCTACGCGTACTTATATATAATATCTGACCTAGATTCCGCAGCATAATCGGCTACTATAATCTATTATTAGATGACCGTGTTAGAGTAAAACCTAGATTATGTCTAATGGTTTGTGGAATTTCGGTGGCTATTTGTAGAAGTATCTGTACATGTACGTATATATCGATCACAGGTACATGAAACAAGGACATTCTGGATGTTTCGCGAACCCTGGGGAATTAGAATCCCATTTTTTTCCAGTTTTAACAGGACTTGGTATTTTGTTTCAGTCGTTAAAACATAGTTAGCGACTTGATTGGGGATCAAAGATCAGGTAAATCTACCACAGCTTAGCATAAGTAGATCTACGGTTACTTTCTCCTGTACAGACTGATAATTATACAAAATGCGTTTTGCAAAAAGCTAAGTTCGTTAATCTGTGTACCCATATCAAATAAAAACGTGGCGGGTTTTTAAGTGACCAAACACGATATGGGATGTATGATTTGCGCCTTGAACCCATCATATTTGTTTTACAAACGATACCGACCTATTTCAATAATTGCAAGGTCAAAGTTTGCTCCCTTGTGCCATAATGTATAACCTAAAAAAAAAAAAAAAAAAAAAAAAAAACAAAAAAAAAACGGTTCGTATTTCTTAGATTTCTTAGGTCGCGTAGATCTGTCAACATGTACTGGGACACACTTAAAGTAAAAGTAAGCAAACGTCTCAGAAAACGAAAGCCACACTTAAAAAACAAGCCGGCTGAAAAAATAAATTGGCAAGCAGAAGTATCGCATTGGAAGGTCAGTAATATAAAATTACTGGGGGCTTGAAACGGTTTTGCATACGCATATCCTCACCATTCGCTTCTACGGTGGTTTATAACATAAAGTTAGTCGTTCGATCGTCACTCACGACTTTCGGTTAACAAAGAATAACGACCCGACATAAAAATGCGGAATTACGTCGATCAATTTCGACCAGGTACCAGAGTACATGAGAAAAATGGATAACAAACGCAATAGTGGTTGGTTCGAGCTGATCTCAGTTTAAGTTTTAAGCCACTCGCCATGTAAAACATAGGTCATGGGTTCAGCCCCAGACTTCTCCAGTCCTTCGATCCGAGACTCTCACAGACAAATGTGTTACTAAACGTATAACAGTGGGGGGTACGTGTTGAACTCGTTATAATTCATAAGCCACTAGCCTTGTAAAACAGGGGTCGATGGTTCGATCCCGGGATTCTCCAGTCACCCTTTAGAGATTTTAAATCGAGATTCCGTCTCTAAAGTGACCTTAGTCTGTGAGTGGGTCGTTGAACGGTTCAACAAATCAAATGAGTATTTGCATTGCAACTTTAGAATCTATTTAATAAATCGCAATAAATACATGTACATGTGTGGTCGACGTAAAATTACTTAATTTAGTTTATGTAAGAAGTTTAGAACTTATTTTCATGATTCTGCTGACATGTCAATGTTTATTTTAGTGCATCTATAAACCAGAAAGTTATCAAAATTTTATTTTATTTTATTTTTTATTATTATTTTTAATCCTCGTAGTGTGTATTTGCTTCATCCGCCAAACTAATGACTTTAATTATGCACTAGTCATTTGTAACCACGGCCCCCACCTCCGGAGGAGTGCCGGGGATAGCCGTGGAAATGAGCGGTGCTTTGACCAAAGTTTTGCCACGGCAGTGCGGGGGAAATACCCGGGGTTTGCTTTATATAGACAAAAAGGGCAGTGAAATGAAAAATGAATAATCGCAGGCTGCGGGGGGAAAACAGCAGTGGTTTTACCAACGAGCAGTCCCCGCAGGGTCGGACTTTTAGCGGGGATTTGCTGGACCAAAGGTCAAAGTCCCCGCTATTCCCCGGGGCTGTGGGGGGGCGTGGTTACAAATGACTAGTGCATTATGCATACTGATTAGGGAAGAAACGATTTGTTTGCAGTAGGTGTCCACTGTTTTGCCATCAAAGTGTATAAATGTTGGTTAAAGACACGATTCAAAATGTGTACTGTGTATCATCATAACCATCTCTGATCATACATCTTGGTTTGCCAGCGCTTTCTCCTTTGCTCTGTCCCAGAGCAATTTTTTACTTGTCACTTATTTGTATTTTATATGTAAGATGTAACAACCAGATGATGCATCGCTATTATAATACTGTTGTGGGTCGCACCTGATTTTCGTATAACTTTTGAAAACATGCAGATATTTTCAAAACTACTGAACATGCTGAATGGGCGCAAATTTGAGCCGCGTCATGAGAAACACAACAGTGTTGTTTCCGAACAGGTCCGACACAAACCGAGCTGTACAAGCACAGGAGAAGGCTAGAGAATGGAAAGTTCAGATTATGAGACAAGATAAATTGCACTATCTTTGTGGCGGAAACAAAAAGCGCTGATCAGCTTCGCAGTAGCAGTGCTGCGTCTTTGGTTTCCCATACACAGATTGTTGGTTTTCTCATGATGCGGCTCATTTATGCATACAAAACATTCTCCGACTTACAAAAAGGCAATAAACATTTCATATTTACCAGTGGAGTCTGAATGATTTAAATGGTGACCTTGGCATATGCATTTTGATAACCAAAATGTTCGTATTTCTAGAAATCGATCAAAAGCTACCTAACACCTGCTCGCTCGGCTTACCATATGTTTTCTTTGTATCAGTTTCAATTTACTTTCGGTTGTTTCCCACCTGGGCTTTCGGGTCGGGTTAGACTTGTTTCCTGATACATGTGACTGTTTTCGTTTAACTTGTTAAATGCAGTATGTTATACATGTTATAAGCGAGCACTGTCGCAACTGCATACACACAGTTTACTACATTGTGACGGAAGCATGTGATCAGCTAAGTCGCAGATCAGCTTACATGACTACGTACAGTCTGACCAGTCCCTTAACAATAGTGACACCATGCATTTAACTATCCATACATTTGTAAAATTTATATGTTTACTGGCTGTTGAAGAAGTATTTTCTCATGTTATCAGACAACGAAGGTAGGAAAGTTTCGTGTGTGCTTCTATTAATTAACTGATCAGCGAGAGCTAATTTGTGCTAATTTTTTACGTTTATGACCAGTACGTCCAAGCTAATACATGTAACTACGAAATAAGTACTGAATCGTAAGCAATCGTACGTTTGTCTTATAATAAGTTAATTGATAAGACTGCGTATGCAAAATTTTTAAAATGTTTTCCAAAGACGTTATCTTTAAGGCAAGCACTAAATCACGCCCGCCATGGTGTCGACGATATTACAAAAACACACCCATGTAATGTATAGATTTTTCCGAAGTTGTAAAAAATCATTCTTCTTACACGCCGAGGCGGCTGTAACGATTACGCACAATCTATGTTTTGGAGCAAAAATAAGAAAAAAAATAGGTACATGTATAGCCCTGCGTACCCCAGTTTTGCTATATAAAAGTAGGGTATAAGGGCGAATATATTACACGGAAATGTTTTCCTGATGAATTTTCATTCTGGTTAAAAGGCATTTCGCGTGGGTCTTAAGGATATTTTATATGTTTGCATGCATAATCTCGCTCTTTGTTTCAAATCGGTAGCTCCATATGAGCCTAATCATAAAGCTGGCTATCATATAATGGTATAAGTTACATGTGAAACCTGTTCTCTGCGGGTGTTACTGGCGAAATTGAAAGTGTTCTCCTATATACACGCGACGTGTCTCGAGATAGCCTGCTTTAAAAAATGTAATAAAACCATGACAGAAAATAATAGTCTCATCACTAAATCATAAGAATTACCCATGATACTAATTAGTAATTTACTATATGGCCGTTTTTTTCATAAATATACACATGTACTTTTCAAAATAACGGATTATATTGCATTTGTAGAAGTAATCAACTCAACGAATTCATGAATAGCTGGTCTGCTCCAAATGTATTTCTCACAGAAAAATATTTAATACATGTTTATAGAAACGGAGCCTCTCTGATATTTTTGTAACGATAAACATACTGTATTAGTCAGGACAGGCGTGTTTGTGCTATGCTTCTAAAAGGGATAATACAGTGTTTCGGTGTCGCAATTTTAAAAAGCGCTCTCACTTACGAACCGTTACGTAGAAAGAATAAAACGTATTAGAGCTCTTCAACGATGAGATCGCATAATGTACCGTCTCGGAGCAGCAATTGATATATGATCCTTAAATCATTCATTGCAAGGAATATCCATATATTAGCTTATGCAGTTCGAGCAGAGACGTTGTTCCGCAGTGTCATTGTACAATGTAGACATGAGCGGCTGCGCGAGATTGAAATTCTGTCCGTTAAACTTGTATAAACAGATATCTAGCAGGTGCCTGTCATTCGCGTGATCGGCTGTTGTACTTGTGGCCGGGGCTTTTGCGCCTTTTATGATTTCTGCGGACGCCATGACAGGAGGACTACTCTTGCGAGTGCCGATTGCCAATTTTAGTGCTAGTGTTTTTGCAATTACTGTTTGTTTGACTTGTTTCGTACTGTCTCAGCAAACAGCTATGGTCATGTCCGGGCCTTTGCTCTATTTCATTGCACATCAACCCAACACCTCCAAAATGTGCTTGAAAAAATTATAATCACCCAAAGAAAACCACTGTATTGTACCTGTACCGCTTTTTAGCAGACCCCGGCCTTCTGAGCGATTAATCAGTATTACATGTTTGGTCAGTAATAAGAGGCACAACCAGTCCATCTATTTCTCTTGACCCAATGGGGACAAATTATCCATCCAGGCCACCCTTTAGAAGAACAGTTATTTTGTTGCGATAGACTGACTGGATTTAATGATCGTATCGAGCGCGCTCAGCTTTTCATACTGCACTGTTTTACTACGAGATTCGGTGGCACATTACTGGTACTTAGTGCATATACATCTGTCATTTGCATCTTAAATCAGCGAAGGGATTTTGGTGATTGCAGAATTTATGAGGCGCTTCATGAGAAAAGCAACAAGGTCCGACACAAGCCAAACTTTACAAGCACAGAAGAAGGCTAGAGTCTGGATATTTTGGATTTAGAAAGTACAGGCATTGTACTGTACTATCCGTGAAGCGAAAACAAAGGCGCTGATCAGCTGCACAGTTACTGCGCAGCTGATACGCATATTTGTTTTCGCATATGCAGTGTTGGTTTTCTTATGCGGCGGTTCATTTGCATTCAAATTATTAAATTTTCAAGAAAACGTTTTTCTATAACCTGTATGCAACGATCACTTAGTATCTAGTGCAACTAGACCCTTGTCGCTTTGTATGCAAAGCGTTCTATCAATGCGCATTTATTGGTGCTATAAAATAATTCTGCGAGAACAGCTTGATAATTAGACCCCTAGTGATAAGGAATGGGAATGTTATTAATTTACTAAACCATCTGCATAATTATTTCTATAATGACTAGTTATAATAAAAAATAATCCCACCAGTCTTGATCGGTTACATGCTGGAAGTAAAACGCTTATTGGTCAAAGGCAAAAATATTGCTAGTGTAGCCGAATATTGTTTCGCATAGCAACGACATTCATCATAATCTACACATTTACATCTATACAGTTTTACCGTTTTCGTTTGTTTCGTAAAAAAAAAAAAAAAAAAAAAAGAAAAAAAAAAAAAAAAAAACAAACAAACTAAGAAAATGGCAAGTGACGATTTTCTTATTTTAATAGGTAACACCTTATGTCCTTATGTCTGCCAAATTGGGTATTTTACATTGCAGTATATGATGGAAAGAGTTCTTTTTTATTTAAAAAAAAATATTTAGAGCAGTGTGCATGTGAAGTCGTACTCGTATTTAACTATATGCATACACTCGGATTAGCTTACTAAGTAGCTTACGAACTGTTCAAATTACCACGACATAAGCCAATAAGTGTACAACTGTACATTTATTTTTCTTTTCGGAGCTTTTCGAAGTTCCCAGGAATGTAAAATTGAACAACATCGCTTCCTGAATCATTATGTGACAGTTTGAAGTAGTTTGTTAGCAGAGGTAAACCAGCTACATGTAAGTCCCAGATATGCTGAGCCATACTATGCTGAAAATCAAGCTCAATGATTCATTAAGAATGGTTCCAAATGTCTTATGTATTTGTGTTTGCAAAAAACATGTACGAGTTAAAGCCAGATGTACGTAATTGAAGGCGCTCAAAGGAACGTATAAACTCAGCATGACTGGTGGTCTACTTGTCCAAAACAAAAATATACGACAGAAATTTATCCAAGTTTTCATGTTTAAAATGCGGTTTAAAATGCAAAACTGAACCTGTAAAGACCTCAATCAAAAATGAATGCATGCATGTTGATTAATGCATTCATCATCAGAGCCGCGTCATGAGAAAACCGGATATTTGCCTATGTGAAAACAAAGACGCAGATCAGTTGTGCAGTAACTGCCAGCAGATCAGCGCCTTTGTTTTCGCTACAATACAAGGATAGTACAATCTCTCGTCTTTTTAAATCCATAATTTATAGCTATTATAGCCGTTTTCTGTGACTGTACAGACCGGTTTATGTCAGATCTGGTCGGGATACAAAGACCGGTTTCCTCGCGTCGCGGCTCATAATTAAAATGCATTACTGTAAAGAGGCACATGCGATTCTATAAATCTAAGAATCGATAAAATTTATTACCGCTCAGGTATGAGACAGCCCAGGAAAATTACACTGCCTAGGAAAAGTGGTTCAATTCAAACCATACATACATAAAAGTCTAAGGCTTACTAGGGTGCTCATAATTTGGATGTCATGGCATCCCAATTTTAGGTAAAAGTCCTATAAAGTGGAGGCAACGTCCCGACATGACTATATCTATTGACTGGGACGTCAAACATCAATTAATACTAAACAAACAAGCATTATACGAGGGGGGTTCAAAAAGTTCGAGGAAAAGTGCTGCCAAATTTGTAAGTGTCATGGGAAATTTACGCTCTCTGTGCATGTTGTAAATTAACATATAGGTAACATATGCACACAATTTGAAAATAAAATCGGATGAAAATTAGGCATTAAATCACGTGCGTTTCTAAGGTAACAACTGTTACAGTAAAACCGGCCCAACGTCATAACAACGTAATGCTATACGCATTCATGCCGCTGTTGGCTAGCTTTTAAGCATTTTTTGGAATCTACCTGGCATTCGGGCGTCCAATTGTCAGTTCTGTGTGTATAATGCGGTGAATTGTGCCGAAACTACAATTCGATATGTTGTGTATTTCACGAATTCTACTCTTTTCTATCACGACGATCATTTTCGACAGTATGACGATATTTGACGTTACGCTGCGCGAGTCGACATGGATGCATTATGAAAACATGCCCATATAATAATATTGTTTTTTCCTAAGTTGTAAATATTGGAAATTTCCAATAGAAACTTTTTGACATTTTTTCTTATTTTTGCTCAAAACATAGATTGTGGGTACACGTTAGAACCACCTCGGTGAGGCGGTTCTAACGAGTACCCACAATCTATTTTTTGGAGCAAAAATAAGAAAAATATACCCCTGCATACCCCAGTTTTGCTATATAAAAGTGGGGTTTAAGGGGGTATACATTACACGGAAATGTTATCCTGATAGTTTTCTAGCTGTGTAGAAATCATGTATACCACTTGTTGATTGCCGTTTTCTTAATTTCCTTGTTGCCATATGCGCTTTCTGCTCTTAGCAGTGTTTCTTTCTTTTATAGTCCGTTCGAGAAACGCAATTTATCAAATACCGTTGTTCCCTCCGCATTTTAGGTATACCCACTAAAGAATATGGCCGCTTTACGCCCAAATGACGTCACACACTTATATGACGTCATGTGCTAATTGCAAACATATTGAACTTTGCTCATACAAAGTTTGGTGAAAAAAGCACGGTAAACTATCCAATGCAACGTCATCATTAAACATCGACTTTTTGCAAAAATGAACAAAATTGGGCCGGTAATCGTAATATACGGTTTCCAAAGCAACCACTGTTAACATTCTATTCATGCCAGAGCAGCAAAATTTGCTGCATAAGTACAAATAATGTTTGTCTGTATAACTGTAATAGTTTAATTCAGCTGATTTACAAAATAAGAATATGATGGCACTTTTCCGCGAACTTTTTGAACGCCCTTCGTACAAATGTGATCCAGAAAGAACACATGTGACTTTTGCATTTTATCAAAGCATTTTACAGTAACGCAGGACAGATTGTCAAATAAAGAAACCGGAATATGAATTTCAATCAACTGTTTGCCTGTCTGTTCCTAACGTACTGATCATGTTGCATTTTCTATGCAGTTTCAAGCGGGTAGGTAGTGTGGTCCGGTAAAGACAACGCAACATCTTGAATTTCTGTCTCGCATTTATTAATTGTTAAACTGTTCAATACGTATACGAATTCCATTCTTTGGCTATAACTTGCACTTTGAATCGATTCCGTGAATGCAATCAGAGACGTGCCACATGTATTTTAACAAGTAATGGGTCAGATAAATAACCATGCAAGTTTTACAGATCGTGAAACCGAACTTACTGACAATATTGGCAGTGCAAGAGACCAACCAAAGACGATTTCATGCTCTTATTTTGGCTACTTCAATGCGTGTAACATGGCGTATTTCGTTTCAACGGAAACGAATCAAAGAGCACATTATGGGCGCACATTATAGTCAAAATGATAAAATTTTTATGTGTAATAAAATGTGAGCATTAAAATGAAATCTGGTGTGAGCATTTGTGTTAGAATATCATAAAATAATGTGTTGCAATTTCACGTTTGTTCAGTATATTTTGACAGTAAAAAATAATTGTACATACATGTGTGTATGTATGCAGATCATTTAGTGCAAATTACGATTTTAGATTCACAAGCATTTGTTCCAACGAAAAATGAATTTGTGATAATACAATGTACCACATCAATTCATCGATAGTACCCAAAAGCATGAATGCATTTTAATAGAATCATTACAAATCATTATCTGCCACGGCGAACACCGTGATTCACGGTTTCGATTAGCAGTGCCGAGAAACATAATTAACCTCTGCGTTTGAGGCAAATAAAATTCGCGGTGTGCCACGGCTAACACGATGTACACGCCGTGAATTTTGAACACGCTTGTAGTGGAAAGTGGACAACACGCTTGGCACCGTGGCTGTCACGCCTGCCACGCAGTTGTCACGCACACCGTGCAGCGAGACATTTAGGAAAGTCACGAAAGCTGTACTGTATGTATTCAAACTAAATGCACTTCTTACTGATAATTCTTCCTACTGCATTAATGTTTAATCAGTGAAATAAGCCTAGAAAATTTTATCATCCAATACCTAGGCAGGGGGCGAGTTAAACCGCCCTAGACAGCTTCACCCCCACCTGAGAAAGTGAAGATAGGAACTGAATGAGGAGGAAAAGAGATATGTATTCAAACTAAATGCACTTCTATCTGATAATTCTTCCTACTGCATTAATTTTTAATCAGTGTAATAAGCCTAGAAAATTTTATCATCCAATACATAGGCGGGGGGCAAGATAAACCGCCCTGGACAGCTTCACCCCCACCTATGTAACTGAGGGTATAAAACTGAATGACGAGGAAAAGGGCTTTTTAATCAAATAAATTGGATTTCTAAAAGGGAGACCTTCTTATGGTATTAATTTTGAAACAGTGTAACATGCTTTGAAAAATTGATCCTCCAGTACCTAGGCGGGGGGCAAGATAAACCGCCCTGGACAGCTTCACCCCCACCTGTATAACTGAGGGTATAGAATGGAAAGACGAGGAATATGTCTTGATAATGAAATGGATTGCAGTTAAAACTGATAAAGCTTCTTAAGTATTAATTGGAAACAGTTGTAATAAGCCTAGAAAATTTTATCATCCAATACATAGGCGGGGGGCGAGATAAACCGCCCTGGACAGCTTCACCCCCGCCTATGTAACTGAGGGTATAAAACTGAATGATAAGGAAAAGGGCTTTTTAATCAAATAAATTGCATTTCTAAAAGGTAGACCTTCTTATGGTATTAATTTTGAAACAGTGTAACATGCTTTGAAAAACTGATCCTCCAATACCTAGGTGGGGGGCAAGATAAACCGCCCTGGACAGCTTCACCCCCGCCTGAGAAAGTGAAGATAGGAACTGAATGAGGAGGAAAAGGGTTATGTATTCAAACTAAATGCACTTCTTACTGAAATTCTTCCTACTGCATTAATGTTTAATCAGTGAAATAAGCATAGAAAATCTTATCATCCAATACCTAGGCGGGGGGCGAGTTAAACCGCCCTGGACAGCTTCACCTCCACCTGAGAAAGTGAAGATAGGAACTGAATGAGGAGGAAAAGAGATATGTATTCAAACTAAATGCACTTCTATCTGATAATTCTTCCTACTGTATTAATTTTTAATCAGTGTAATAAGCCTAGAAAATTTTATCATCCAATACATAGGCGGGGGGCAAGATAAACCGCCCTGGACAGCTTCACCCCCCGCCTATGTAACTGAGGGTATAAAACTGAATGACGAGGAAAAGGGCTTTTTAATCAAATAAATTGCATTTCTAAAAGGGAGACCTTCTTATGGTATCAATTTTGAAACAGTGTAACATGCTTTGAAAAATTGATCCTCCAATACCTAGGCGGGGGGCAAGATAAACCGCCCTGGACAGCTTCACCCCCACCTGTATAACTGAGGGTATAGAATGGAAAGACGAGGAAAATGTCTTGATAATAAAATGGATTGCAGTTAAAACTGATAAAGCTTCTTAAGTATTAATTGGAAACAGTTGTAATAAGCCTAGAAAATTTTATCATCCAATACATAGGCGGGGGGCGAGATAAACCGCCCTGGACAGCTTCACCCCCGCCTATGTAACTGAGGGTATAAAACTGAATGATAAGGAAAAGGGCTTTTTAATCAAATAAATTGCATTTCTAAAAGGTAGGTCTTCTTATGGTATTAATTTTGAAACAGTGTAATAAGCTTAGAACCAGAGGACCAATGGTCCTGTAAACGCTCACCTGAGATCAGCTGCATATACCAATAAACATGTTTGAATATTATGGTATTTAACTCCAGTGCAGGGGCAGATAAGCCCTTGAGCCATTTTCTTTTTTCAGAATCTTCAATATTCTGTCCATTTGCCAATTTCCTGTTGGCTTTTTCCTTCAAATGACATTTTAACAGTTTTCCCAATTCAGATGCACAGGCAACCCATGTTGACCTTGCCATAAACTTGGTCAAGGTCATCACAGGGTCATGATTTATATATACATTGGAGTACTTTAGCCATCGATGCCTCACGCCAAGTTTCCTTGAAATCAGTCTATTGGTTTCAGAGAAGATGATTTTTGATGGGTTTTTACCATATATGGGCATGGCGACCATCTTGGTCATGTGACCTAGATTATTTATATACACATTGATTCCCCCATTCTATAGATGCTTCACTTAAAATTTGGCTTTGTTTGGCCAAGCGGTTTCAGAGAAGACGTTTGAATATTATGGAAATATACATGTATATTGCCCCGGGGTGGGGGCAGGGGGCCCCTGGGGTCCAATTTTTTTCAGAATCATTAATATCCAGTCCTACTGCCCATTTCCTGCAAGACTTTCACTTTAAATGACATTTTAAAAGTTTTCCCCATTCAAATGCATTGGTGACCTATGTTGACCTTCCCGTAAAATAGGTCAAGGTCATCACAGGGTCCTGATTTATATACACATTGTAGTGCTTGAGCCATCGATGCTTCGTGCCAAGTTTCGTTGAAATCGGTCAACCGGTTCTGGAGAAGAAGATTTTTGAACGGTTTTTACCATATATGGGCATGGCGGCCATCTTGGTCATGTGACCTGGATTTTTTATATACATATTTGTTACCCCTTCCTATTGATGCTTCACATAAAATTTCGCTTTGATTGGCCAAGCGGTTTCAGAGGAGAAGATGTTTGAATATTATGGAGATATACATGTATATTGCCCCGGGGTGGGGGCGGATGAGCCCCTGGTGCCCAATTTTTTTCAGAATCATTAATATTCAGTCCTACTGCTCATTTTCTGCAAGATTTTTCCTTTAAATGACAATTTAACAATTTTTCCCATTTAAATGCATTCACGACCTATGTTGACCTTGCCGTAAAATAGGTCAAGGTTATCATAGGGTCATGATTTATATATACATTGTAGTGCTTGAGCCATTAATGCTTCATGCCAAGTTTGGTTGAAATCGGTCCAGTGGTTCCGGAGAAGAAGATTTTTGAAGGGTTTTTACCATATATGGGCATGGCGGCCATCTTGGTCATGTGACCTGGATTATTTATATACAGATTGGTTCCCCCTTCCCATAGATGCTTCATGTAAAATTTGGCTTTGATTGGCCAAGCGGTTTCAGAGGAGAAGATTTTTGAAAATGGTGGACGACGGACGGACGACGGACGGACGACGGAGCATGGGTATACTATAAGCTCACCTTGTGAGCCTGACGGCTCAGGTGAGCTTAAAATTGATCCTCCAATACCTAGGCGGGGGGCAAGATAAACCGCCCTGGACAGCTTCACCCCCATCTAGGTAAATAAATTTTTTTTTTCTTTTTTTTTAAAAAAGGGTGGATTAGACAACATGTCGCTAAATAATGGTAGAAGGACATGATATTATTTCATTGGTGCAGGAAAATAAACATATATATTCTAAAAACACTTTCTTTCCGAGTGGGTGGGGGGCAAGATAAACTGGCCTGGACAGCTTACCCCCCGGGGGTGAAGATAATCAGGGTGGGGGGTAAGATTTCCTGGGAAATTTTGCCCCCCGGGGGGCAAGCTGTCCAGGGGGGCAAGATAAACTGTTACACCGGCACTTCAGTCCCACTTTGCCCCCGCTATACCGGGGATGCGAATGACTGGTCCATAATACAAGAGCCACGTACATATATACATGTATGCACACATCATCCTTGTAAATACAGAAACTGAATAACTATTTTAATTAACGACATGTATAATTGCTTACTAGTTGTGTATAAATTATATATTAAAATTGAAGTTATACTTTTGTGAGAAAATACAAATAAAATTCAGAGGATAAAAAATAAATGGCTTCGAACCTCAGCCCCTATCCTCATACCTGTACAATATGTTGTAATGCACGACGGACTCGTAACCACACGGCTTTAGTGTTTAACTGGGAATCAATGTAGAAAACGCATGATTTAATACGTATGTTTACCTCAAGAGGGCCTCATGGAAGATTAGCTATTGCACATACTCTCATTTGTATATGTACATGGATATATGCTAAATGTGGAAACCCTCTTTACATAAAGTCTTTACTTACTTATGACGGACTTCCCGAAAATCTCCGGTACTACGCGTCTAATTTCGTCAGCTCACCTGCACTCCCGTTTTCGAGGATTAGTCGATATTTAAAAGTACAAAAACATGACATGTTTACAAAATTGGACTATAATAAACTGTCTTAATTGTTTTGTTTTTGACTTTACTTTATTTTGTTAACAGTTCAAGTTTGAGTTTAGTTCTGACCCAACATCACAACAATGATGCAAGATGGTGGTCAAAATGGCCGCCTTAATCTTAGTGTAAGGGAAAATGGCCTCTGATTCAAAAAGCTTATCTAAATGTATATTTGTTAAGTTTTAAGTAAGCAGAATAAACAGAGGGATGCAAATCTACATCATATAATGAAAGATAGAATAGGCTCTATATTCTGAAACCGAGATTAGGTATTCGTTTGTGTTAATTATTACCATTGTAATACTTAGCAAAGTCATCAGCTATATTGTTCAACTATTGCAACAATTGTTTCTTCAATTCGATTGCATTTGCAAAAAAACCCACTGTACAGGCTAATTGATTTATGAAATACCTCTATTTAGATGATGAGCATGGTTGTTCAGAAGCATACCCATAGCAAATCATTCTACTTGAAGTATACTATCTGTTGCTGGAGCCACACTGTCTACTGTTGTAATTGGCATAAGCACTCAGAACCCTTCAACATTATTTTGACCACCTGACTTAAGTTGGATATAAGATCATGCACCCTTGACCAAGCGTGGATTGTCAAATGGATGTCTGGACATGTATTGGTTTCTCATTGTTTTGCGTATACGGTGATAATATGCATTAAGCTTGGGAGTGTTTATTAGCCTTTGCTTACCAGTTTTACATTAACCATGTATCTTACAGAAATAATTCTACGTTGCTGCCATAACATCCTCCAAATGCGATAATTTCCCTGATATTATCTGGTAAAGGCTTACTCAGTTTCAGCTTGTCAGGTATGAAACCCATTGACATTGATTTCAAACTGGACTGCAAGAAGGAAGCAGACTACGGTCTGATGTTTTACCACTTAATCCAATATTTTCGGTCGTTAAAATGTAAATGTCCCTCTTAAAATGTAAATTCCCTTTCGCATTAATGTTTTCTCTGCTCTTAAATGGACTTGGTTTTACTTTTTATTCTTTTCGGTTTACATTGATTGTAGATATTTAATCTTGAGCAATACATAGACGTTTGTGTATGACACTTACATATTTTCCTCAATGGTTCGCAACCATCTAACTTCTTGCCACTGTTACACTATGTCTACACTATGTCTCGCCTGAACTGCGTTAGCGTTAGGTCCGAACACGATCGGCGAGTGTGCTTTTGATCAGTCTGTGATATCACAGCCCTTCTTCAACGTGAGATGGTCACAGTTGCATGCACAATCATGAAATACCTAAATCATCGTATCTTTTCAACATTGGTTTTAAAGATGTCATCTGCTGAGAAGTTCGAATAGTGTTGAGAGAATGCTAGTGCTTTTTGTCAAACCTCTTGTCTTGCGGGAGAAGTTTTGGTTATGCTTTTAATGCCACAGTCAAAGTGACAATGGGTCGTCCACAGAATAGCACAGCCCATCGGTGACGACTGTATCAGGTCAGCGCAGTGTGTTGTGGATTTCACAACTTGTACATTTTGCTTCCAAACATATTATGTGTTCGTAATCCTCTTGTCCCCGCTGTCCCCCAACATTGAAGAATGTTGGGAGCAAACACCTGATGGAATACCATGGCAAGGTAAATCTACCTAGAAGTGTCTTGAATAAATAATATTTGCTTCAAATGCGTTTGTGGCTTTTACTTAAATGAGTTTTGCGTACCGCCATTGTAATAGCCATAGAAGTGATCAAGCGATCATCTTTTTAGAAACTTTCCAGCCAACTTTTTCAAGTTCATCCATCAATTTAAATCCATGCGCTAAGAAGACTGAGTCAAAGTTTACACATGTATTCATTTAAAATGTGACAACAGCACATTGTATATAAAGTTGTGATGTTGTATTTCCCAATATTCAGAGTTTCTATGCATATTTTAAACTTTTTCTGTTCTAAGCATTAGCGTCAGTTCGACTCTTCCTTTCATCTTTGTGAATCAGCTTAACCTGCGTTTCTCATTCTGTTACATCCTTTCTGAATATGCTTCAGACCATGCACCTAGCGTTTTATAGCTCTGCTGAAGGATTCACTAAATTATCTTTAGTGCAGTCCTCTTTTCTTCTTTATTATATTTAAACTGTTACAAGTACTTTCATTTAGTGTTGTAGATTGATTTGCTTCCCTCCCTTTATTCTGCTAAATCAATATGCAATACATTAAACTAATGTTTTGTTCAGTGAAGAAGATCTCAGTCGTATTAAAATTACGTAGGACACATACGCCCCAGTATCATTTTGCAGTGTCAAAACAAAACATGAACATTAAATTGCGATGTTTACACCATAAAATGATCATTTCAAATACAAGTCATTTAGTATTTGCAGCAATGGAATGCTGCTGTAGCCAAAGAATATTAAAGCATGAATATGATGATCCTCTTGGTCACCATCTTGTTTTATTGTTATCAATCTGGGACAAATAATCAATAACAGTTCATTTGTCAACACAATTTGAACATTTGAATTACAAAACATTGAGCAAACTGGAATGCTGATTCAATCATAAATTATGTACTCATATATTATGATTATGGCTGCCGTCTTGGCCACCATCTTGGCTCATTTTTATAATGTGGGAATAAACAATAAACCATGCTGCTCACATAGCATTTCAAACGCGTTACATTTAATATATTCTGCACAGGAATGGTGTTTTAATCAGAGAACACAACCTTTTAAATTATAATTATGGCGGCCATTTTGGTCGCTATCCTTTTTGCTGTGATGATGTGGGGTCATAATCGAAAACCAAACACTTCCGTATTATGTGTACAACAAAAATGGACTTTGAAGCACAATACACTGTTTTATGCAACACTTGAGTTGAATGCCGTTTTATTACAAAAATATTTAGTTTGATTGCGGCAGCCATCTTGTCCGCCATCTTGCCTCATAATAATGACATGGGGGTCAAATCTTAGAATTATCTTTTTAATATTGTTTACAGCGTAAAAAATTGAGCATTTTAAACACATAGAAATGAGTTTATTAAACTCTGGGGTGCCGTTTTCTTGTTTATGGCAACCATCTTGGACGCCATCTTGATTTTTTCAAAACGCTCAATGATGCCAAGGTGGCATCATGCAGTTTCTGAACTAGCATGGCCCAGTGAACTGGAAACCACAATAAAATTTCATGCAGCACCATCTTCCAGGTTATGCTGATGGCTACTGGACTATAATAAAGGTTGGAAAAAAGAACAACAGAACTACTGATAGAATTTTATCATTTAAAACATTTACAGAAACATCCTTAAATCACTATTATAGCACATGCCTTACTCTGAGATAGGTTATGAGAAAATATGTCTTTGTGACGACCAAACCTGGCAAACTACATGCAGTATTATTGTTGCTTTTATGACGGGATAGCCTCCCTTGGAAAAATATGTTGGTGCAACGTATTAGCGGCATATTGAGTGCTTGTAAACTCGAAACTTTGTGAATCCAATAAGTGTTGAGTATATAGCGCAGTAAACCACCCTTGGTGGGTGAGCATGCTTTTCCACAGACAGGGTTTGCTGTGGCTTGGCTTGGCTGTTTGTTACATTTGTTGGCAGCAGTGGGATAATGACAACTGCCAGACCGGGGTTGCCTTACCCATGTAGTCCCTAGGCCAAGACTCGGGACGAATCTTCTCGGAGGGTTAAGTAATATGACGGGATAGCGTCCCTTGGAAAAATATGTTGTTGCGACGTATTAGCGGCATAGTGAGTGCTTGTAATATGCAAATTTCAAACTCGAAACTTTGTGAATCGAGCAAGTGTTGAGTATATAGCGCAGTAAACCACCCTTGGTGGATGAGCATGCTTTTCCACTGACGGGGTTTTCTGTAGCTTAGCTCGGCTGTTCGTTACATTTGGTGGCAGCGGTGGGATAATGACTACTGCCAGACCAGGGTTGCCTTACCCATGTAGTCTCTATGCCAAGACTCGGGACGAGTCTTCTCGGAGTGGGGAGTAATGTGACGGGATAGCCTCCCTTGAGAAATAGGTTGGTGCAACATATTAGCGGCAGGTTGGTGCAACATATTAGCGGCATATTGAGTGCTTGTAATATGCAAATTTCAAACTCAAAACTTTGTGAATCGAGTAAGTGTTGATTATATAACGCAGTAAACCACCCTTGGTGGATGAGCATGCTTTTCCACTAGCTTAGCTCGGCTGTTCGTTACACTTTAACTAGTTTTAAATAATATGGTACATAAAATGAAATTATTCTAGAATCCACATAGAATTTTGTGTTCTTGTAAGACTTCTTGCGTCTCAGATCGGTCTGATATGCCAGTAAGGCACATTCACTCATGTCCTACCTTATTCTGTATCACAGATGTAAACAACCAAATTAAGTACCATGTGAGCCGCCTAGTGGGGAAAACCAACAATGTGGTTTCTGAACAGGTCAGACACAAACCGGCCTGTACAGCTACAGAAGCAGGCTAAAAGCTTGAAATTTTAGAGTTAAGTAGAGGAGGAATTGTATTATCCGTGTTGAAAACAAAGGTGCTGATCAGCTTCACGGTTACCGCAAAGCTGATCTGCGCTTTGTTATCCGCCTATGCAGATTGTTGGTTTTTTCATGGGGTGGCTCATATTTGATCTATTTGAAAACACACAGACTAAACTTGCTGAATACTCATTTTAAAAATATTCTCATCTTTTACAAATATTCTTACACCCATGAAAGTTCAAATTCTAATACATCTACCGTAAATTACATTTCAGTTGTGCAGTGTGCCCTTATGCATAGGTGATAGTCTGGAATGGGGGGCTCCTGTGTTCTCTTATCATTAAAAATTTAAAGAGATTACTAGTCAATCCATTTGTGTCATCAAATACCAAGCAAGGGGTTAAAAAACAAACATGATGTTGAACTTCAGAAAAGATTACAGAAGCATGCATTATGCCCTTAGATCTAATGATGTGTTACAGTACACTTGCCATTATCTTATCAAGTACTGAGCCAGCAAAGCGAGCAAGGAAAAATATGTATAAACGTGACACAGAGAAACAATCTGGAAAACATTCTCAATACATTCAGAATTGATTTCACAGTATATTTCCAATTATGTTTTAAAATAAGTGTATCAAGCGAGCGAGAGAAAAAAATCAACTGGAGTCAAGGGAAACGTTATCAATACCTTAAGTTCACAGGATTAGTGCCCATCATTTGGGCAGAATGATTAATGTCTCTGCCTTCAAATGACCTATTTCTTTTTCAATTAGTCCATGCTGCAAGCCCCTAGTGACTCTTGGTTTCCTGCAGATATTGCCAATCCAAACTTTCAAAAATTCTTAATAATACGAGGGTCATCCAATAAGTTCTGACAATGGTCTCATGTGTGATATATATGAATTCTCTATCATAATACACTGAAAAGCCTTAAAAACGCAAAGGTTGTAATTCAATTGTATTTTCATACTTCTAGTAGTTCGATTTTTTATGAAATTTGACACACATAAACATTTATATGTTTGAAAACTATGCTGTGAATTTCGTATCAAAATAATGAGAAATGTGAGAGTTACAGTCCTTGCTATAGCTATACCCCTAAAATCCAAAACTGCAAAAGATATTGAGCACGACTACAATTTGTTCCTTGGCACAAAGAGAATTGCTATTTCATTAAAAGCACAGGTTTTGCCAATTGCCTTGATTGCATGACAATAATGCTAGCTTGTCTGATTGGTCATTGTCGACGTAATCCACGTAATATGGCGTTTTTACGTCAAATCTCTAGAGACATTAGTGCCTTGACGTGAAAAGTTCGGTTGATCAGACCGGTGTCAACCTTTCACTGTCCCAATAGCCTCGGAGGGACTGCTGCAGTGCCGTATAGATGAAAAATGGTAATTATGACGTCACGTGGCGTCACATATACGTCGTAAAGTTAGTAAAAATTCAATTGTGCTGGATAATTCATTTTCAAAGACCCGTAGAATTGTCAAAAATGAAACAAAACGAAAACTAAAGTGTTTTTTAGATATGGATTGCTACAAGCTCCGTGTGAAATGGTCAAATGTTTTTCTTCATTAATTCAACGTGACGCCACATGGCAAAAAGTATAAAATGGCTTTTTATTCCTGTGGGTGGTCAGTGACTTTACAAATGCCGGTTTCGTGTAAAAATGGAAGCCGAGTACAGTTACTGATCCCTTTCACCTGTTACGGAAGACTTAAAATATCCTTGGTGCAAAAAATTACCAATTTTCTTTTTTTGCGTTTTTAAAGCTCTTCAGTGTATGATTCGATGCTGTAACAAAATCCTTTTTTTTTAAAAGTCATATATTAGAAATCTTACAGTTATGGTTATTTCTATGAAATTTATTAAAGTTGCTGAAGTGTATGATCCTCTATTTTATTCATTATTCATTAGGAACTCATTATTCACTAAACATTAAATATTTTGCTATATATTTACTCTCATTATAATCTTTTGGCCATTATTTGTTTATTATTATACCCCATCCAGACCCTCAAAGGCTGTTCAAAAAGACCCAGGTGTGTGCTCATATAACATGTTCACTAAATACAATAAATGAGCCGCCACATGGGAAAACCAACAATCTGCCTACTGTCTGAACACCATCTTCCAGAAAATCTCACTTTTCTGAAAGACCTCAAGACCAGAGGACCATTGGTCCTGAGAACGCTCACCTGAAGCCTGATCTTGGAATATTAAGTCATCATGAAATGACCTTGACCTTGGAATACTCGCACACCTTTTTTGACTTCATAAGTTGTCTGTATCTGCAAAGTTTCCAAACCCAGTGATTTCTGAGAAAACCATAATTTTAATTTTAATATTTAAATGACCTTGACCTTCATTAATTACTTACCTTCATTGACTCCAATAGTTGTCTGCATCTAGCAACTTTCAGGTCTCAGGCTGCAACAGTTTCCAAAATATCCATTGGTTTCGCCTTTTCCCATGTAAAAGCCTATGTTTCCAAAATTGACTTTGCCGTAAAATAGGTCAAGGCCATCCTAGGGTCATCATTTCAACAAACTATAATGAGCTGGAGTTTACATACCAAGTTTCGCGAATATCGGCCAGCCGGTTCTGAAGAAGAAGATTTTTGAGTGTTTTTTACCATAGTTGGGCATGGCGGCCATCTTGGTCATGTGACCCGAATTTCACGATCAAACTTTCGTTCCCCCTACCCATGGACGCTCCACATAAAATTTCACTTTGATTGACCAAGCAGTTTCAGAGAAGAAGATCTTTGAAAAGTGTGTATGGACGACAGACCGGCCAAGGTCAAGAGATGACCTTGACCTAAATTAATCATATACCTTCATCTACTCCATTAGTTGTTTGCATCTACCACTTTTCAGGGCTCAGGCTGCAACAGTTTTCAAAAAATTCCATAGTTTCACTTTTCCCATGTAAAAGCCTAGGTTTCCAAAATTGACCTTGCTGTAAAATAGGTCAAGGTCATCCTATGATCATCATTTGATGGCTGGAGTCCCAAATGCTACATACCAAGTTTCATGAAAATCGGCCAGCCGGTTCTGGAGAAGAAGATTTTTGAGTGGTTTTTACCATATATGGGTGTGGCGGCCATCTTGGTCATGTGACCTGGATTTCGCGATCAAGCTTTCTTCTCCACTACCCATGAATGCTCCACATAAAATTTCACTTTGATTGGCCAAGCAGTTTCAGAGAAGAGGATCTTTGAAAAGTGTGTATGGAAGACAGACTGGCCAAGGTCAAGAGATGACCTTGACCTAAATTAATCACATACCTTCATCTACTCCATTAGTTGTTTGCATCTACCACTTTTCAGGCCTCAGGCTGCAATAGTTTTCAAAAAATCCATAGTTTTCACTTTTCCCCATGTAAAAGTCTATGTTTCCAAATTTGACCTTGCGGTAAAATAGGTCAAGGTCATCCAAGGGTCATCATTTTATCAAATTATGATTGGTTGAAGTCCACAATGCTACATACCAAGTTTCGTGGAAATCGGCCCACCGGTTCTGGAGAAGAAGATTTTTGAAGTGTTTTACCATATATGGGCGTGGCGGCCATCTTGGTCATGTGACCTGGATCTTGCAGCTCACCTGAGAGATTATCACATTGTAAGCTCATGAGATTTAAATTAATTGAGAATCGACCAATGAAAGTCTATGCATGGACACTATTGACCCCCGGGGCATGGCCAAATTTGACCCAGGGGCATGACTGGCACAATTTATAATGGGGACTACCAAACATTGCTACATACAAAATATAGAAGATCTGGGCCTTTTGGTTTCAGAGAAGAAGATTTTTGTTAGTTTTTCCCATTGTAAGTCTATGGTGACTATCTACCCCCGGGGCGTGGCCAAATTTGACCCCAGGGGCATGGCTGGCAAAATTTATGTAGAGGACCATTAGCCATTGCCACATACAAAATATCAAAGCTGTGTGCCCTGTGGTTTCAGAGAAGAAGATTTTTGAATTTTTTTCCCACAGCAAGTCTATTGAGACTATCAACCTCCGGGGCCTGGCCAAATTTGACCCCAGGGGCATGAATGGCACAATTTATGTAGAGGACCATTAGCCATTGCTACATACCAAATATCAAAGCTGTGGGCCTAGTGGTTTCAGAGAAGAAGATTTTTTAATTTTTTTCCCATAGTAAGTCTATGGAGACTATCAACCCCCCGGGGCGTGGCCAAATTTGACCCCAGGGGCATGAATGGCACAATTTATGTAGAGGACCATTAGTCATTGCTACATACCAAACATCAAAGCTGTTGGCCTAGTGGTTTCAGAGAAGAAGATTTTTTTAGTTTTTTCCCTATTGTAGGTCTATGGAGACTATCGACCCCCGGGGCGTGGCCAAATTTGACCCCAGGGGCATGATTTGCACAATTTATGTAGAGGACCATTAGCCATTGCCACCTACAAAATATCAAAGCTGTGGGCCTAGTGGTTTCAGAGAAGAAGATTTTTTTTCCCATAGTAAGTCTACGGAGACTATCAACCCCCGGGGCGTGGCCAAATTTGACCCCAGGGGCATGAATGGCACAATTTATGTAGAGGACCATTAGCCATTGCTACATACCAAATATCAAAGCTGTGGGCCTAGTGGTTTCAGAGAAGAAGATTTTTTTAGTTTTTCCAATTGTAAGTCTATGGAAACTATCCACCCCCGGGGCGTGGCCAAATTTGACCCCAGGGGCATGGCTGGCACAATTTGTGACACTATCTGACATTTTGGGTCTTGTAGAGTCAAAGTCGGAAAATCAGTTTTTAACATTTTTACAATTTTTATCATGTTAATAATCCATGTCCAAAAGCTTTAATAAATAGCGCTTACGATTAATAAGAAAAATAGAGAAAACACGCACCGCCCACAGTTTGCATCTTAGGGATTTTAATTGGTAAAAAAATTAATTGCCCTTAGAAAATCGTTTGTAACACAGAGTTATAGTATCCTGTTCTGTTGTCGTTCACAGTGAATGTTGCCTAAATATTACAGAATCGGTAATTACGAAGGTCTTGCTAGAAATATCCAACCTGTCTTATTAGGCGGCGTTTAGAAACTAATGACTGAGTGAGCAAAAATCCAATTAACGTCGAATGCAGTTTTGTGACGTCAACTTTAGTGCACGTTTTGTGACGTCAACGTCGTACCTCCACAAGACCGAAAATCTCAGAGAACGTCACATTTATGTAGAGGACCATTAGCCATTGCCACATACAAATGGCAAAGCTGTGGACCCTGTGGTTTCAGAAAAGAAGGTTTTTTAATTTTTTTCCCATAGTAAGTCTATGGAGACTATCGACCCCCCGGGGCGTGGCCAAATTTGACCCCAGGGGCATGAATGGCACAATTTATGTAGAGAACCATTAGCCATTGCTACATACCAAATATCAAAGCTGTGGGCCTAGTGGTTTCAGAGAAGAAGATTTTTTTAGTTTTTCCCATTGTATGTCTATGGGACCTATCTGTTGCCATGGAAACCACAATTTTGATACAATCTGCTCCAAAACCTAATGCCATCAATCCCCCAACCCAATTATGGTTCACATTAAATTTGATCAAGATCGGCCTACGAGCTTCAGAAATATTCTTTGAAATTGTGGACGGACGGACGACGGATGCCTGCCTATCCTATAAGCTCACCTGTGAGCCTTCGGCTCAGGTGAGCTAAACCAGAGGACCATTGGTCCTGAGAACGCTCACCTGAAGCCTGATCTTGGAGTATTAAGTCATAATGAAATGACCTTGACCTTGAATACTCACACACCTTTATTGACTTCATAAGTTGTCTGCATCTGCAAAGTTTCAGGTCTCAGGCTGCAATAGTTTCCAAACCCAGTGATTTCTGAGAAAACCATAATTTTAATTTTGATATTTAAATGATCTTGGGCCAAGGTCAAAAGATGACCTTGGCCTTCATTAATTACTTACCTTCATTGAATCCATTAGTTGTCTGCATCTAGCAACTTTCAGGTCTCAGGCTGCAACAGTTTGTTTTCCCCTTTTCCCATGTAAAAGCCTATGTTTCCAAAATTGACCTTGCTGCAAAATAGGTCAAGGTCATCATAGGGTCATCATTTCAACAAACTATGATGGGATGGAGTCCCAAATGCTACATACCAAGTTTCATGAAAATTGGCCTGCCGGTTCTGGAGAAGAAGATTTTTGAGTGGTTTTACCATATATGGGCGTGGCGGCCATCTTGGTCATGTGACCTGGATTTCGCTAAAAAAAACTTTCGTCTCCCCTACCCATGGATGCCCCACATAAAATTTCACTTTGATTTGCCAAGCAGTTTCAGAGATGAAGATCTTTGAAAGGTGTGTATGGACAACAGACTGGCCAAGGTCAAGAGATGACCTTGACCTATATTAATCACATACCTTCATCTACTCCATTAGTTGTTTGCATCTACCACTTTTCAGGCCTCAGGCTGCAATAGTTTTCAAAAAATCCATAGTTTTCACTTCTTCCTATGTAAAAGCCTATGTTTCCAAATTTGACCTTGCCATAAAATAGGTCAAGGTCATCCAAGGGTCATCATTTTATCAAACTACGATGGGCTGAGGTCCTTGATGCTACCTACCAAGATTCGTGGAAATCGGCCCACCGGTTCTGGAGAAGAAGATTTTTAGTGGTTTTTACCATATATGGGCGTGGCGGCCATCTTGGTCATGTGACCTGGATTTCGCGATCAAACTTTCGTCTCCCCTACCCATGGATGCTCCACATAAAATTTCACTTTGATTGGCCCAGCAGTTTCAGAGAAGAAGATCTTTGAAAGGTGTGTATGGACAACAGACTGGCCAAGGTCAAGAGATGACCTTGACCTAAATTAATCACATACCTTCATCTACTCTATTAGTTGTTTGCATCTACCACTTTTCAGGCCTCAGGCTGCAATAGTTTTCAAAAAATCCATAGTTTTCACTTTTTCCCATGTTAAAGCCTATGTTTCCAAAATTGACCTTGCCGTAAATTAGGTCAAGGTCATCCTAGGGTCATCATTTTATCAAACTATGATGGGCTGGAGTCCCAAATGCTACATACCAAGTTTCATGAAAATCGGCCTGCCGGTTCTGGAGAAGAAGATTTTTGAGTGGTTTTTACCATATATGGGCGTGGCGGCCATCTTGGTCATGTGACCTGGATTTCGCGATCAAACTTTCGTGAAAAGCATATCTTATTTCACTGTCCTCGGTATGATGTATATAGAAACCAATTATTTGCCTACGTAGAAGAGTTATGTCCGAGATTCAAAGAATTAAACGTTTTTGAGAAATTCAATTATCTTTTTAATTCCGATGGCCCAATTGTAAAGGCAGTTGCAAGATTCTTTTATAAGGCAAATACGATAGATTTTAATGATAGTAACGTTTAATATATGCACTCGTCAGTAACGTTTAATATATGTACTCGTCTCTCTTTCTATCTATAGCTTTCTCTTCTCTTTCTTTCTCTCTCTCTTTCTGTCTGTCTCTCTCTCTCTCTCTCTCTCTCTCTCTCTCTCTCTCTCTCTCTCTCTCTGTTGATAATCTGTTAAATATTGTTAATGTCTCATGTATGTTTTTGAGATTCAACAATAAAATTATTGTATTGTATTGTATTCGTCTCCCCTACCCATGGATGCTCCACATAAAATTTCACTTTGATTGGCCAAGCAGTTTCAGAGAAGAAGATCTTTGAAAAGTGTGAATGGACGACAGACTGGCCAAGGTCAAGAGATGACCTTGACCTAAATTAATCACATACCTTCATCTACTCCATTAGTAGTTTGCATCTACCACTTTTCAGGCCTCAGGCTGCAATAGTTTTCAAAAAATCCATAGTTTTCACTTTTTCCATGTAAAAGCCTATGTTTCCAAATTTGACCTTGCCGTAAAATAGGTCAAGGTCATCCAAGGGTCATCATTTTATCAAACTACGATGGGCTGAAGTCCCCGAAGCTACATACCAAGTTTCGTGGAAATCGGCCCACCGGTTCTGGAGAAGATTTTTTTAAGGGTTTTTACCATATATGGGCGTGGCGGCCATCTTGGTCATGTGACCTGGATTTCGCGATCAAACTTGAAATGCCACTACCCAAGGAGGCTCCACATAAAATTTCAACTCGATCGGCCAAGGGGTTTCAGAGAAGAAGATCTTTGAAATTGTGGACGACGACGGACGGACGACGACGGACGGACGCCGGAGCATGGCCATCCTATTAGCTCACCTTGTGAGCCTTCGGCTCCGGTGAGCTAAAAATATGAGCATGTCATCATTTTGCTTTCCAAAGTCTTAAAAAAAGCCACAAAAATTTTGAAAATCGGTTAAAAATTTTATGCTAGAAAATATTTTTGAATAGGGCTTTTTCCATTGTAAAGCAAGGGAAGTAACTATTTTCCCAGAAAAAATCTAAATTAGAAATTTTTCGTCTAAAATGCAACAAAACAAAACAAAATTGTTTTGTATGCATAGCTGAGTACCAAACTCTTAAAATTATTCCACAGATTTGCTTGATTTTCAGTTTTAAGGTGTTTGGATTACCTCCCTTGCACATGCAAAATTCCTATTCAAAATGATTTTTGGGCATAATGATTTTATTAGTGAACCGATTTTCAAACTTTTTATGGCACTTTTTAGGACTCATTAGTTGCAAAAAGATGGCATGGTCATATTTTTCTTGTAGTGTTTTTTCAGAAAAGTGAGATTTCGAAAAATGCAGTTTCTGAAAGATGGTGTTCAGACAGTAGGCGAAAACAAAGGCGCAGATCTTTGTTTTCACCACTCAGATAGTACAATTCCTCTTCTACTTAAATAGGAAATTTCAAGATTCTAGCTCTTTTCTGTGCTTGTACAGGCCAGTTTGTGTCCGACCTGTTCGGAAACCACATTGATGGTTTTCCCAGGAGACAGCTCAAATTCTTACAGTTATGGTTCTTACAACTAAGATATTTTATCTGTCATAAAAGTGATGATTCTGTATACATATTAAGAAGATGAAGACTATAACTGAAGCTGTCAGATGTATCTTTAACTAGATTTGTAAAACATTTTGTTGGTTTATCAACAAATGTAAAATAACAAATACACCTCAACCTCTTTATAACACTATTGTTTGGGTCAAATACAATTTCCGTGTTAGCTATCCAATCTGTGTTATAACGAGGGTAAAATAGATATATAGCAAAATAAGACCATTTGGGGTTCATGAATGGTCCAAATTCGTGCTGTAATAAACCGTGTTATAAAGAGGTCCAGGTGTACCAAGCAGTAACTAATTTGGTATATACTAACAAACAGAATTATCAAACATTTTAAAAACCAGAGGCCCTATATGACCCTTTATAACACGACGACTCTAAATATCGGCTTTATAAAGGGGTTTCATAAATTATCGCTTTATACAAACCAAATAAAGGCCTCTACTGATTAAAAAAAGACTGTGTTCCGATTTTGCACCATAAAGAAGCATGCTAGTGACATCAATTTTAGTGACGTTGTTCTCCGCCATTGTTATGCAGACTTATGTAGATGAAACAATGGACATAAAAAATATAAATTATCAACAAAATGGAGTCCTTCTGTGGAGTGATTGCCCAGCTGGTGACTTAATCAACAAGATGGGGGAAAGCATTTTATCTCACAAATCATTTTCGCGAAATTTGTCGACTTTTGTTATGTTATGAAGTGAATAACTACCCAGTGATCAAAAATAAACCAATTTATCAGGCTCGGACCTTAAACAGATGAAATGGCTCGCTGAAAACTCATCATTCCATCTGTTTACTAATCCTAGTGTGATAAATTGGTTTATTTTTGGTTACTGGGTAGTTATTTACTATTTAAGGGCTCACCTGGCATAATCCTTCAATAATATCAGTGTTTCGGCCACTATCCAAGGTCAGGGGCAAGAAACACATTAAAAGCCAAATAACTATGAAACATGAAAACATAAATATCATACTTTTTAGTTATCTGCATCTACCAACTATCAGACCTCTTGCTGCAATAGTTTCCAAATTTGACTGATTTTAAATAGGAACTGGTCGAAACCACCACGGACATCACTTGAACGAATTGTGATTGGCTCAAATCCCAAGAGTTAGTACAGATTCATAAGCTTCACCAATGCCAAATATCTGTGGTGAATCTCTAACTAGACAATGAATCATCATTTATTCAAAGACAAACAAATAATCAGAGGACCAATGGTCCTTAAATGCTCACCTGAGATCTGTTGTATATACCAATAAACATGTTTGAATATTATGGAAAATAGTCCCAGTAAAGGGGACATTTCTTTTTCAAAATAATCAATATCCAGTCCATTTAACAATTTCCTGCAAGTTTTTCCCTACAAATGACATTTTAATAGTTTTATCCATTCAATGCTAAGGCGACCCCTGTTGACATTGCCCTAATATAGGTCAAGGTCATCACATGGGTCATGATTTATATATACATTGCAGTACTTGAGTCATCGATGCCGTTGAAATCAGTAAACCAATTCCAGAGAAGAAGATTTTTTTTTAAAATTCAGTTTTATGCCCCTGTCAAGATTATTTCAGCTCATATGAGATGGGCCAATCTGTAGGTGGGCGAAAACGGGAGAACCTGAGGAAAACCACCTGGCATACCCGCAAGCAGAACTTGACTTGTCTCACATGTGGCTAGTGCGGGGCTCAAACCTACACCAGTCACAGTGGTGAAATGATTGAGTGATTAAGAGACAGTGCTCTTAACCGCTCGTCCACGGGGGCCGCTAAGAAGATTTTTGAAGGGTTTTTACCTTATACCGGCATGGCGGCCATCTTGGTCATGTGACCTGAACTATTTATATACATATTGGTTCCCCCTTCCTATAGATGCTTCATATAAAATTTGGCTTTGATTGGCGAAGATGTTTGTGAATATTATTGTAATCAGGGTTGGGGTAATTAAAATTGTAATTGTAATTAATTGCAATTTAATTACATTTTTCAAAATAATTGAATATAATTGTAATTTACTTTGAATTACTTTTAAGAAAAATATCTCTTACATATATTTAGAGTCATATTATGTTAAGAGATGAATATTGCAAGCACATACTGCAGATTATCCTGTTGAATCTTTGTTTCCCTTGCATGTCTCATTAAAGTATCTAGACATTAATATAGTAATCAAATCATAGACAACAGAGTTAAAATTAGTCTCTGCATCTATTAAAACTGATTCTTCATAACAATGATCTACTGATTAAATGAAATATTTGGTATTTATAACCCTTTCCAGACTGATGAGCTAATTATCATCTTATACACACATAAAATTTTATCAGGTCAAGCATTAAAGGCAATATTTAAGCTAAATCAGTATTTGTATCATTTTACTGATCTCTCACCAAGTCACGTACTTGATTTATTTGACAAGTTAATTAAGCCAATTTTATGCTATGGTGCACAAGTATGGGGTTTTTCAAATGTAATGCAACAAGAAAGAGTGTTTTTACAATTTTGTAAAAAATTATTGGGCGTTAAGAAATCGACTCAGAATGACTTCATTTATGGTGAATTTGGAAGAGTGTCCTTGAAAACTGAAATTTTATACATGATTGTAAATTACTGGTTTAAAATATTGGAAAGCAAAGAAGTTAAATATATAAAGTATGCATATCAAATGATGTTAAATGATATTGAGAATAAACCTAATTGTATAAACTGGGCATCTAAGTTAAGAGATCTTCTGTCAAACCTGGGGTTTCATGGTGCTTGGTTAAATCAAGGGGTAGGTAATAAGAATATATTTTTAGCAAAAGTTAGGCAAAGGTTAACTGATAATTTTATTCAAAATTGGAATAGAAGATTGACTGAGTCGAGTAGAGCAAATTCCTATTCCATTTTTTCGAATTTTGATCACCAGCTATATTTAGAAACAGTTAAAGTACGGTAAATGACCAATTAGTTCGAACACCCTAGCAGTTCGAACACCAAAAATTATCTTGGAACTGGTCCCTAAAAATTGCTCTTATAGTTCGAACAGTTAATTTTTTTCAAGGATCTAAATTTCTAATACTTCGTACAAAAGAAAAAACTTGGCATGTTTGTAAAATAAAGACCAACAAATACGTCTTTTAGATGACACGAGGTTCCTTTTTTACAGAACAGAAGCTTTCTTTTCTCGTGACAGCTCGCACTAATTACGATGGGGTAGCGGACGGACCAAATAAAAATATCTCTTACCCTGAAAGTTGAAACTCCTGTAACATGCCTGCACATTTATTGCTGATTTCTCCAGCTTTTTAATCATTTTATTATTCAAGACAAAAGATGTGTGTGATGGCAAACATCTAAAATTTCTCTCCCAAATTTTCTTGCTATAGATGAAGCATATGAATCCAAAGTAAAAAGTTGTTGCATTTTTAAATGAAAGTCCTTAGTTCACAAACTGGGTTACAATCAATTTTTAGAGGAAGCTGTAATGACACTTTTTTGGAAAGGTCATTCAGCGCTGCGCCACGTGAAAAGGTCTTGACTTTGTCTATAATTAAATACGAATGGTGCGTGGTGATTTAGTTCTTCCAGCAACATGGTTTATCACTAATTTACTAAACCACTTTATGATTGTTAATTAATAATTAATTGCAAATAGAACCTTCAGTAACTATACCTGTTGATTTACAAGATTGTGTATTGATCATAAACTTCCTTTTAACTGGACATAATAATGAGCGCACCTACCAGTGCCGTCTGCGTCAAGAGAAATCGTTTTACCATCAAAAGCAAAACCAGATCAGCTTTACAACCGTAACATGATCACCGTTGGTCTCAGAATTCACACATTGTTGTGCATGCCATGTCATCTGCATGTGTATCAAGAGATGCCTTTTCGTTTGACTAGTAAGAGGGCCATGTGGTTCTTGTAAACAAAGGCAAAAGGGGGAGTATCCTGCAGTCAAATTCGGTCTAAGGCAATACCTCATGTGGTGTCACACACATGAAAGATAAAACTGGACTGGACACCCGATTTGTTTAAAATTGACACTATCATACGCCATACGAAGTTAAGCTACTCCACTCAGGATGACGTAATTGGCGAGATGTTGATTACGCAGACTGATCCAGACGCCATAAAGTTTGGCTACTTTCGTTTTTGTACGGTCATTTTCGGCTGTTTGCTTGGCATTTTATTAATTCGAACACTGTATTTTTTCATAGATCATAATTTCTAATAATTCGAACACCAATTTCAATATTTATTTTTTAAGTGTTCGGACTAATTGGTCATTTACCGTAACAAAATTCCGTGTAGCTTTAAGTAAACTTAGAGTGTCATCTCACCGTTTAGAGATAGAAGTTGGACACTGGACGAGACCAAATAGAACTCCTATTGAACAACGTAAATGTCGCATATGTAATACGGTAGAAGATGAATTTCATTTTCTTTTGGAATGTAAATCATATAATCAAATTAGGAAGAAATATATTAAAAATATTATTGGGGTAGACCAAATATGGTAAAGTTTAAAGAACTAATGCAAACTACCAATGTAAGAATATTACTTTAAGTTAGCTATATTTACTGAAAAGGCATTTAAGATTAGGAGACAGGTGCATAAAAATTTATAGTACATGAGCAATTTAAATAAACAGTATGTAAATTATTTAAGATAAGGACCATGAATGTGTTTTCTTCCGATATTCAAATACGTATTTTTAGGTCACAAATGTTTTTGTTTATATGTATTTCATCATCGTAAAAGTGTATATTGTACACAAACATACATGTATATATTATCAGAAAATTGTGTGAAGTCATGTCACTGTTTGAGTATGCCGTCATTTGAACCGTATGTGCTGTTTGTATATAGATTTGTAATATATGTACTACCAAAAGTAGATGAATAGGAGAAAGTCTGCATCTACTGATAATAGGTATTGGAAAGGCACATTACTAATTTACCCCATAGCGATAACATGTGATGACGTAGCAGACCTGAAACGGTGTTACTATAAATAGAAAAGGCTCATGGGATAGGTAAATCGCACCTCTGCAGCGCCATCTGTATCGCACAGCAGGCATAAAATTGGCCATAATTGGACCTGTTGTTAGACAAATTATTTCATTAATATGTATGCTGTGTCAATGCCGTTATCATAAATTTCAATGACGCAGTGCAATTTGTTTCCTTTTGAGAAAACTGAAAACATGTTACCGGCAACGGTTATGTTAATCGAGACCAGAATCGCAATGTTTCCTTCACGTAAAGACAATTTAATTAAGAAATTCAACAGAAGCATGTTCTATGCCGACATAACTGGAAAAAAACACAAAAAAAACAACAAAAATTGACTGAATCAGCAAATCTTTTAAATACATGCAATACAAATGTGCGACTTCAAAAGCTAAGATCAACCATGATATTCAAATCACACATTTTGAGTTCACAACTTTGTCATAACGTTATTTTCTTTCATTAAGTATATGCTTCTCTCAAAGTTTAGACAGATAATCGCTCGTATACATCCCGAAATCTTCCGCCCTTTTAGTGATGCAGGTATTCAAATGCAATTTTAAAGGTTTGTCGTGACATGTGTATGCTTTTTATAGGATACGTTGGTGGATATTTAGATATTTTATTAACATTCATTTGTATATCACCACACTACCACAATTGCTTTTGGTTATCGCTGATTATCAGGTACATGTTAATTATCATTTATAAGAGTCCATGTAATCGTTGATTAACTCCTGCTGCTATCCCGACATGTTCTCTTCACAATGACTCGTCTAATTATAGAACAAATTTCTGCGCGGGAAGCCGGGGAAATTAGTCACATGTGTTTCCTCAACCTATAGCCGATGCAAGCTTTCGCCTTCATAAGCTTTTGGTACTACCCATGACCATGTATTGGTTAAAGTAGAAACAAATAAACTTTCAAACTTTCACAATGTTACTGCAAACAATGATTGAGCAAAGAAGTGTGGGAAAAAAACACCCTCAAAACAATCATTATCTTTTCTTTTGTGCCATTGATTGGTGTATTGCCTACAGGTTTCATTGTTGCTAATTTTTCAAACCTCACTGACAGAACATAACTGAATAAGATGTGCTGTTCATAGTAGTGTTTATAGGAAAGGTTTTGAAGTCGTCACAAAGTTAAACTGATTCTTTTCAAGGCTCCCTCGTACTTTCAGGTTTATGAAAGGTGGAGTGAGCTAAAGGGAAACTGGTGGAAATTATTGGTCAAAAAATTCTAAATCATGTTTTTATGATTGTAAGATACATATGCAGTCAGACAGTTTAGCCATTGTTAGCAATTTTAATATATGGCTCTGTACATCTTGCTGAGTTTAAAGGACAATGCATGCAGACATTTGAATTCAGTACACATTAGCATTTTCAAACATACCTGATCATTGGGGGCAAAAGGAAAAAAGAATCATAGTACAAACAGTTTCTGCTCAGTCACTATCGCATGGGTTCAAGTGTTCTCGAATTTTATTTCCATTTATGAACATTTTGGGACTTAGAAGTTTCATGCGTTAAAACATGTGAAGTAATTGTATGTAATGAATTACATTAGGCTAAGTAATTGTATGTAATGAATTACTTTCCTGAAATGCCTAGTAATTATAATTTAATTGAACAAATGTCAATGTAATTGTAATTTAATTAATTATTTTTTTTTTAAATAATTAACCCCTAGCCTGAAATTTGTAATATACATGTATGTTGCCCCTGGGTGGGAATAGATGTTCCCCTGGTGTCCATTTCTTTTCAGAATCATTGATATTCAGTCCTACTGCCAATTTCCAGCAAGATTTTCCCATTGAATGACATATAAGAGTTTAGCCCTTTCAAATGCATAGGCAACATATGTTGACCTTGCTGAAAATAGGTCAAGGTCTTCACAAGGGTTTGATTTATATACACATTGTAGTACATGAGTCATGAATGCTTCATGCAAAGTTTTGAAATCTCTTTACCAGTTCCGGAGAAGGTTTTTGAAGTTTTTTTTTAACATATATGGGCATGGCAGCCATCTTGGTCATGTGACCTGGATTATTTACATACACATTAATTCCCCCTTCCTACTTCCTAATAGATGCTACATATAAAGTTTTGATTTGATTGGCCAAGCAGTTTCAGAGAAGAAGATATTTGAATATTATGGTAATATACATGTATATTGCCCCGGGGTGGGGGCAGATGAGCCCCTAACATCCAATTTTGTCAGAATCATTGATATTTAGTCCTAATGCCCATTTCCTGCAACGATTTTCCCTTTAAATGACATTTTAATGGTCTTCCCCATTCAAATGCATAGGCGACCTATGTTGACCTTGTCTTAAAGTATGTCAAGGTCACCACAGGGTCATGATTTATATACACATTGTAGTACTCCAGTCAACGATGCTTCATGCCAAGTGTCATTGAAATGGGTCCATCACTTCAGAAGAAAAAGATTTTTGAAGGGGTTTTAACATATATGGGCATAGTGGTCATCTTGGTCATGTGTGACCTGAATTATATACACATATTTATACGGTGCACGACACTTTGCCGAAAACCACTTCGCTGAAACAACATTTCGCCGAAATGTCACTCTGCCGAAAATTATCTCCGGTGCGACACTTCGCCGAAAGTTTCAAATGATTAACAATGAGTCATGCTTGAGGGAAACTAATGTTATTAGATGAGCCTTAATTGTCTGAATGGGGCCTTGATATCAGTGCATTATAATTACGTTTTATGTTTGTTTTATCTTGTTTGTTTGTTTATTTATGAAGTAAAATGTTCATGCCAATAATACTACAATTAATTAATTAGGTTAATCACCATATGTATATTGGCCATATATTAATTAGTTTGATCGCCATAATTGGTCATTGATGTACCTTATCATTTCTTTCCTTAAGAATATAGAATGCCTCTCTTTATAGATTTATACAAATTTAATCGTTAAAATCGTTATAATGCTGTGGATTTAAGTAAAATTATGGAAACATCACATTGTATAAAATACTCTTAAAAACGGTATACGGACAAAACACCCCACGGACATAACCCCCTACGTCCATTTTGTTATAGGTGGACGAAAACCACCACATGTTTTTTTTAAGGCTGACAAAACACCCCACACCCAATAGTATAACGTGGACAAAACACCCCATGCAGATTTCAAAATTAGGACAAAACCCCCCTCATGTTTTTCTTAGTTCCCCATATGACATGACTGAAAATTGATGGCTGGAAAAATTAGGCCAAACCAAATCTTATGTTTTCTTTATCAAAGATAATACGCTCACCGGCAAAAGTTAAGTCAGTGAAAGTACATGTAAAATCCCATTGGGACAGTTTAAATCGCTATAGCTTCAAAACCCCTCGATAGTTTGGGTTTAAAATTATCAGTCATGAAACTGTTAATAAAACCTAACATTTCCAACAAAAACGATTGAAATATCTCTTGCAGTTTTGCCATAGTGCATACACCAATTTTCATTCTTATTTTAAATGAAAGGGAGGTAATCTAGAAATAATGAATGTTTCACTTGTTATTTCTCGAGACTGTGACTGTATTTTGAAACGATTTTTTCGGACTTATGACACCGGCAATAACCTCTATCAGAAAGCGCTATTAATCAAAGCGCCGATTTGATCATTTATCGGGTAATTACAAAATGATGTTTTAATAAAAAGGCCAATAACTCTGTCGAATTGACAACTGGTGGAGTTTCTGTCCAGAATTAGAAAAGGACTGACTTTGCAAATTCAATACAGGAGAACATCTGAGGCAAGCGACTGGACATTATAGTAATCGGGCTAATCAAAGTTACTGACTAAACATTTTCCTCTGAGTATATGAATCATATAACATGACTAAAAATTGATGACTTGGACAAGAAACCATAACCAAATTTGATTTCAATAAGAATGTCTTATGTTTTAGCTCCCCATATAACATAACAAAACTGATGACTTGGACATGAAACCATGGCCAAATTTTATTTACATTAGTTAATGAAAGCTGCATATGAAATTATTTAAGATTTAAACTTTTTAATGAACAGATCTGGTTGTGTTAATGTGTATATGGGCTGTTACAAAAATAATAACACAACATAATTTCAAATCATTTTAATCAGACAAACAAGCAATTAACAATTTGACTTCAATTGAAAAACAACCATTTTAGCACAGACAGATTATAAAGGTGTTTGAGTTAATTGTGAAAATTAATTAAATGATTAAATAATTCTATTACCTTAATAGCACTCAATTAGCACATTATGATTTTAAAAAATGTACAATCAGTATACATGCATTTGTTTTAATAAGTGATAATTGGAATGGCTCAAAGAAAATATTCATTCATCTACATAGAATTGAAAGAAGGAAAAAGAAGTGATATTAATACCAGAAAATGCATGTTGTTTGCATTAGGATGCTTCTGTCTGCTTCCATCTGCTTATCTACACTGCAAAAACATGAGGGGTGTTTTGTCCTAATTTTAAAATCTGCATGGGGTGTTTTGTCCACGTTATACTTTTGGGCGTGGGGTGTTTTGTCAGCCTTCAAAACCAGAGGACCAATGGTCCTGTAAACGCTCACCTGAGATCTGCTGCATATACCAATAAACATGTTTGAATATTATGGTATTTAACTCCAGTGCAGGGGCAGATGAAGCCCTTGGGCCATTTTCTTTTTTCAGAATCTTCAATATTCTGTCCATTTGCCAATTTCCTGCTGGCATTTCCCTTCAAATGACATTTTAACAGTTTTCCCAATTCAAATGCATAGGCAACCCATGTTGACCTTGCCATAAACTTGGTCAAGGTCATCACAGGGTCATGATTTATATATACATTGGAGTACTTTAGCCATCGATGCTTCATGCCAAGTTTCCTTGAAATCAGTCTATTGGTTTCAGAGAAGAAGATTTTTTATGGGTTTTTACCATATATGGGCATGGCGGCCATCTTTGTCATGTGACCTAGATTATTTATGTATACACATTGATTCCTCAATTCTATAGATGCTTCACATAAAATTTGGCTTTAATTGGCCAAGCGATTTCAGAGGAGAAGAGGTTTGAATATTATGGAAATATACATGTATATTGCCCTGGGGTGGGGGCACATGAGCCCCTGGGGTCCAATTTTTTTCAGAATCATTAATTTTCAGTCCTACTTCCCATTTCCTGCAAGACTTTCACTTTAAATGACATTTTAAAAGTTTTCCCCATTCAAATGCATTGGCGACCTATGTTGACCTTGCCGTAAAATAGGTCAAGGTCATCAAAAGGTCATAAATTATACATACATCGTAGTGCTTGAGCCATCGATGCTTCATGCCAAGTTTTGTTGGAATCAGTCCACCGGTTCTGGAGAAGAAGATTTTTGAAGGGTTTTTACCATATATGGGCATGGCGGCCATCTTGGTCATGTGACCTGGATTTTTTATATATACATTGGTTCCCCCTTCCCATAGATGCTTCATGTAAAATTTGGCTTTGATTGGCCAAGCGGTTTCAGAGAAGAAGATGTTTGAATATTATGATAATATACATGTATATTGCCCCGGGGTGGGGGCGGATGAGCCCCTGGTGCCCAATTTTTTTCAGAATCATTAATATTCAGTCCTACTGCTCATTTTCTGCAAGATTTTTCCTTTAAATGACAATTTAACAATTTTTCCCATTCAAATGCAAAGGCGACCTATGTTGACCTTGCCGTAAAATAGGTCAAGGTCACCGCAAGGTCATGATTTATATATACATTGTAGTACTTGAGTCATCGATGCTTCATGCCATGTTTGGTTGAAATCGGTCCAGTGGTTCCGGAGAAGAAGATTTTTGAAGGGTTTTTACCATATATGGGCATGGCGGCCATCTTGGTCATGTGACCTGGATTATTTATATACACATTGGTTCCCCCTTCCCATAGATGCTTCATGTAAAATTTGGCTTTGATTGGCCAAGCTGTTTCAGAGGAGAAGATCTTTGAAAATGGTGGACGACGGACGGACGACGGACGACGGACGGACGGACGACGGAGCATGGGTATACTATAAGCTCACCTTGTGAGCCTGACGGCTCAGGTGAGCTAAAAACATGTGGTGGTTTTCGTCAACCTATAACACAAGAACTCCGCGGAGGTCGATATCGCACCTGCATCGGGCAAAGTCAATAGACCGTGAAATATAGTTCAAGGGCACCGGGTCAAGGTGCGTGCTTGAAGGGCATGTCAAGGACAATTACTATGCAAGGTTTCAGACTCGCAGCTATCTCTGATGTCGAGAAAACCAAACTTCGACGTAAAAATTTTCGAAGTCAGTGGACCATGAAATATAGGTCAAGGGCACCGGGTCAAGGAGCGTGCTTGAAGGGTATGTCAAAGACAATTACTATGCAAGGTTTCAGACTTGCAGCTATCTCTGATGGCGAGAAAACCAAACTTCGACGTAAAAATTTTCAAAGTCAGTGGACCGTGAAATATAGGTCAAGGGCACCGGGTCAAGGTGCGTGCTTGAAGGGCATGTCAAGGACAATTACTATGCAAGGTTTCAGACTCGCAGCTATCTCTGATGGCGAGAAAACCAAACTTCGACGTAAAAATTTTCAAAGTCAGTGGACCGTGAAATATAGGTCAAGGGCACTGGGTTAAGGTGCGTGCTTGAAGGGTATGTCAAGGACAATTACTATGCAAGGTTTCAGACTCGCAGCTATCTCTGATGGCGAGAAAACCAAACTTCGACGTAAATGTTGACAAAACTTCGACGTAAAAATTTTCAAAGTCAGTGGACCGTGAAATATAGGTCAAGGGCACCGGGTCAAGGTGCGTGCTTGAAGGGTATGTCAGGGACAATTACTATGCAAGGTTTCAGACTCGCAGCTATCTCTGATGTCGAGAAAACTAAACTTCGACGTAAATGTTGACGGACGAACGGAAGAACGAACGCACGGACGAACGAACGCACGGACGAACGAACGAACGTACGGACGGACGGAAATTTGAACTCCTATATCGCACCCTGCTATAAGCAGGTGCGATAAAAATGGACGTGGGGTGTTTTGTCCGTGGGGTCCTACACTCCTTAAAAACATCTTTTACTGCATTTTTGCCGAATTTCGGCAATATTTCGGCGAAGTGTCGCATTCGGCAAAGTGTCGTTTCGGCGAAGTGTCTTTTCGGCAAAGTGGTTTTCGGGGAAGTGTCATGGACCCTATTTATATTTATATAAACATTGGTTCCCCCTTCCTATAGATGCTTCATATATAATTCGGCTTTGATTGGCCAAGCGGTTCTAGAGAAGTAGACAGTGATCGAAATTAGCACTAGCCCGATAGCCCGACACTAGTCAAAGGGTTGTCGGGCTAGTAGTTTTGCTCCGTTTAACCCTAAATAGGTTGGGCTATTGGAAAATTTTGGCAAATGATTAAAGATATTATAAGGGTTTGGGCTAGTGAGGAAAAATTCTAATTTTGACCACTGAGAAGATCTTTGACAAGAGGACCAATGGTCCTGTAAACGCTCACCTGAGATCTGCTGTATATACGAATGATATAGAAAATACTCCCAGTATAGGGGCAAATGAAGCCCTTGGGCCATTTTTTTTTCAGAATAATCAATCTACACTGTCCATACAAGTTTTTCCCTTCAAATGACATTTTAACAGTTTACCCATTCAAATACATAGGCAACCCATGTTGACCTTGCCTTAAAATAGGTCAAGGTCATCACAGAGGCATGATTTTTACATACATTGTAGTACTTGAGTCATCAATGCTGCATGCCAAGTTTCTTCGAAATCGGTCCACCGGTTCCGGAGAAGATTTTTGAAGGGTTTATACCATATATGGGCATAGCAGCCATCTTGGTCATGTGACCTGGATTATTTATATACACATTGATTCCCCAATTCTATAGATGCTTCATATGAAATTTGGCTTTGATTGGCCAGAGGTTTCAGAGGAAAGGATGTTTGAATATTATGGTAATATACATGTATAATGCCCCGGGGCTGGGGCAAATGAGTCCCTGGGGTCCAATTTTTTTCAGAATCATTAAAATTCAGTCCTACCGCCCATTTCCTGCAAGACTTTCACTTAAAATGACATTTTAAAAGTTTTCCCCATTCAAATGCATTGGCGACCTATGTTGACCTTGCTGTAAAATAATTTATAGGCGGGACGCTGAGTAGGGAAATTTACAAATTTAATACCTTCATTTTCCGGAAGGGTAAATTTGTATACTGTTATAGTCCAGATGTTTTTGGCCCAAAAATTCTGTATAATCGGTTAAAAGGGAGATAATTCTGTACCCTTCTGTATATATACTAAGAGGAAAACGTTTAGTCAGTAACTTGTACAAACTCGATTACTATCATATCCTGCTGCTTGCCTTATATGTTCCCTATTATTAAATTTGCAAAGGCAGCTTCTGTCTTATTTTGATATGAAACTCCACCAGTTGTCCATTTCGACAGAGTTATTGACTTTTTTTTGTTATACATCAGTTTTGTAGTTATCCAATGAATATTAAAATCGGCACTTTCATTAATAGCGCTTTCTGATAGAGGTTGTCATTAGTGACAAAAATTCGTTAAAATCTTTTCAAAATTCAACCAAAGTCCCGAGGAATAACATGTGAATTATTCGTTATTTTTAGATTACCTCCCTTTCAATTGAAATAAGAACAAAAATCGGTGTATGCACTCTGGCAAGACCACATGCTATATTTCAATTGAATTTGTTGGAATTGTTAGGTTTTATTCACAGCTTTACGACCTATAGTAATTTTAATTCCAAACTGTACAGCGGTTTTTTAAACAGGCCCAACGGGGTTTCACATGTACTCTCACTGACAAAACGTTTGCTGGTGAGCATAATTGAAGAAGTGCATGAGCTTGAAATTAAGATATTGGTCAAAATCCTGAAACATGAAACCAAAACCAAGATTAGTTTTTCCTTTAGATGGTTCATACATGTATTGATATGTAAACCAGTAAATATGATGCGCTGTGTCGTTGAAATATTTTACAAAGGGGCACAGATAAGGGAGAAAACTCAAATTTTAAAAATAAAGCCTCAACACATCACGGCCTCTGTAATATTGGTCAAAAAGCTATGCTCCGACATTAGGCATCATTTGGTTAGCAGGTTTTGTCCTTTTAATTCACAAGTTTGATATCTATATATGTTTCACTTCAATATGAGAGCAACCTCTGATCGTTAGCTTGAGGACTGAAAATCATCAGTATTCATGGTTACCTAGCACAGAAGTATTAGTGTTTGAAATCATTAATTTGCAAGAAGAAAACTCATTTTATTTTGCGTATTAGATAGTAAAATTGGTCTTGTATATAGTCAATTTATGATTTTACGTGATTGATATGAATTTACAATCCAATAACCATATAAAACAATAAACAAGCTAATAAATAATGGAATTACCCCACCCACCAATGCACATTATACTAAAGTCATATTTGTGAATAACTATCATGTAAGTATATTAAATGCAATGCACATGTATCTCACCACTTAAGTATTATTTCAACACAATTTAGGACTGATGAATATTAATTTTGCATACCACTGAAGTATTAATGTAAACGGGAGAAATTTGGATACGAAAAAGTTGTAACAATGATAGGGATATACAGGGTGCCCCAAAAACGCAACCGCTACTAAATAGTGCATATTTTTTAATAATTCATATACAAGTAAGATATTTAACACAGTAGTAGTTAAACTGTTCGTTACACTATTTTATTTCCCAGTTGCCAAATATGGATTTGGTCTGTGGCCTGGAAATGTGTGCCGCATAAAATGTCTTTATGGATTTCACTTCTTAATACCTTTCAGATGAAAAATCCCAGTGATGCCACCTTGGCATCATTGAGCATTTTGAAATATTCAAAATGGCCGACAAATGGCGGAAAATATTGCAAAAATCAACATAATATGTACATGTAAAGGAAGCAAAAAGCTCACTTCTCTTGTTGTTCTTACTGTCTTCTTCTGGTTTATCAGATCGTGCCAATTCAAAATCTGTTCCATGAATTGCTTGAAAAATCAAACTTCAATATGGCGTCCAAGCTGGTTGATATAAACAAGAAAGCAGCATCCCAGAGTTGCATATACACAATGTTTTGTGTTTAAAAATAATCATTGTATGTTCTTATTAATGTAAACACCATAATTTAGTTTTGTTTACGTTTTGACGCTCAAATCATAACAAAAAGGCAAGACGGTGACCAAGATGGCCGCCGAAATAATAATAAAGAGAACTTAACTTCTGATAAATACTACATTCGTGTGCTGCGTATAACTGTCTTCTTACTTGGTCACTTTATTTTGTTAACAGTTCAAGTTAGAGTTTAGTTCTGACCGAACATCATGACAATGATGCGAGATGGTGGTCAAAATTGCCACTTTAACCTTAATATAAGGGAAACTGTCCTTTGATTCAAAAAGCTCATCTAAATGTTTATTTGTTAGCAGAACAAACAGAGGGATGCAAATCAACATCATATAATATTTACATTTTTATTGCAATCGCCCTAGATGAAAGTATCTTTCTTGATGTTCTTCATTTCCCAATGAAAAACATTAAGTCACGTGATCTAGAGGCCACGCCTATGGGCGCGGCGACGTCAAAACCCATCCAGTGACGTTGTTCGTTTACTCTTGTGGTCGTGACGTTGGTCGCTTATCGCCATGACGTTAGGCGCGAAAATTTGACGTTTTGGCTGTTCCAAAAGTACGTTAAGTCGGATTTAATGTCAAATAACATGAAAATGAACGGTGATATGCGCAATTAAAAATCTGATACTTGATTGATAATATAAAATGTAAATATAAGTATTGAAATTCAGATTTTAGCTTTCACTGGATGATGAAAAACATTAGCTGTTTTAATGTCTCCGAGAAGCCCTTCGGGCTTCACAGACATTAAAACAGCCTAATGTTTTTCATCATCCAGTGAAAGCTAAAATCTGAATTTCAATCCTTAAATGAAAGATAGAATAGGCATTTTATTTTAAAACCGAGATTAGGTATTTTCATCTGTGTCATTACCATTGTAATAATTAGCATAGCCATCAGTTATATTGTTCAATTATTGAAAAAAAATGTTTCTTCAATGGCATTTGCATAACCAAAACACTGTACAGATTAATTTATTTATGATGCGCCTATATTTTGATGATGAGTATGGTTTTTCAGAAGCATACCCACAGCAAATCAGTCTACTTGAAGTATGCTATCTGTTGTTGGAGCCACACTGCCGGCTGTTGTAATTGGCGCAAGCACTCAGAACCCTTCAACATTATTTCAACCACCTGACTTAAGTTGGATATAAGACCACTCACTCTTGACCAAGCGAGGATTGTCAAATGGGTGTCTGGACATGTGCTGGTTTCACAATGTTTTGGTAAACGACAGTGTATATGGTGATTATATGCATTAAGCTTGTGTTTATTAGCCTTTGTTTACCAGTTTTACATTAAACCATATATCTTTAGTTACAGAAATACATGTAGTTCAACGTTGCTGCCATAGCATCCTCCAAATACAACAACTCCCCTGATATTATCTGGTAACGGCTTACTCAGTTCAATCTTTTGAGGTATGGAACCCTTTGACATCGATTTCAGACTAGGCTGGTTTCACAATGTTTTGGTAAACGACAGTGTATATGGTGATTATATGCATAAGCTTGTGGTTATTTATAGCCTTTGTTTACCAGTTTTACATTAAACCATATATCTTTAGTTACAGAAATAGTTCAACGTTGCTGCTAGAAATTTTGGTAATGCTTTTAATGCTACAGTTAAACAATGGGTCGTCCACAGAATAGCAAAACCCATCGATGACGACTGTATCAGGCCAGCGCAGTGTTTGTGGATTTTTCAACTACATGTAGTACATTTTGCTTCCAAACATATTGTATGTTCATTATCCTCTTGTCCCCGCTGTCCTTCGACATTGAAGAATGCTGGGAGCTAACTCCTGAGGGTATACCATGGCAAGGTAAATCTACCTGGATGAGTTTTCAATAAATAATCTTTGGTTCAAATGCGTGTGTGGATTTCACTTAAATGACTTTTGCTTACCGCCATACAGTCTTCTTTTCTTCTTTCTTATATTTAAACAGTACATGTTACGAGTTTCATTTAGTAGTATTGATTGATTTGCCCCCCCCCCCCCCACCCTCATTTATTCTGCTAAATCAATTTGTAACACTTACATTAAAATGTTTTGATCATAGAAGTTCTCTGCATATTATAATTTCGTAAGACACATATGCCCCAGTATTACTTTGCGGTGTCAAAATAAAACATAAACATTAAAATGCGATGTTAACAACATAAATCGATCATTTCAAACACGAGTCATTCAGTATTTGTAGCACTGAAATGCTGCTGTAGCCAGAGAACATTAAAGTATGAGTATGGTGCCCGGTGGTCATCTTGGTCATCGTCTTGTTTTATTGTTATAATGTTGGGTCAAATATGATACAAAAACACTTCATTTGTCAACATAATTTGAACATTTGAATTAAAAACATTGAGCAAATGCAACACTGGAATGCTGATTCAATCAGAAATTATGTACTCATATATTATGATTATGACGGCCTTCTTGGCCACCATCTTGGCTCATTTTTATAATGTGGAAATAAAGAATAATTCATGCTGCTCTCAATATTATATGAGCATTTCTAACGCATTACATTTGGTATATGCAGCACAGGAATGGTGTTTTAATCACAGAACACAATCTTTTAAAATATAATTATGTAGGCCACTTTGGTTGCCATCTTTTTCGTTGTTATGTGGGGTCATAATTGAAAACCAAACACTTCAGTATTATGTGTACAACAAAAATGGACTTTCAAGCACAACACACTGTTTTAATGCACCTCTTGCATGCCGTTAATTTTATTATGAAAATATTTCTTTAAGTACGATTGTGGCAGCCATCTTGTCCGCAATCTTTCCTCATAATAATTACATTGGTGTCAAAACTTAAAATTATCTTGTTAATATTGTTTACAGCATAAAATGAGCATTTTAAACTCAGAGAAATGAGTATATTAAACCCTGGGGTGTTGTTGCCTTGTTTGTTGTGACCATCTTGGGCGCCATCTTGATTTTTTCCAAAACGCTCAATGATGCCAGGGTGGCATCATGCAGTTTCTGAACAAGTATGGCCTAGCGAACTGGAAACCACAATAAAAGTTCATGCGGCACCATCTTCAAGGCTATACTGATGGCTACTGGGCTATTAATCTGACACCCGTTTTGCTAGGCGGTTCTTCAACAGGAAGTGACGTCATAAAATCTGTCTTGTCACTTCCTGTCATGCAAAGCAGTTAACAAAATACAATTTCAAACCATTCTCAAGCCTGAAACAGGAATTACATTCATGATATTTAATTCATGACATTAAATCTGCCTTTCAGAAAAGGTTCCAGATGTAATAATCTTCGTTTTTGAACAATGCGTGCATGCATTTATCTAAAATGGGTACTGAATTATCTCCCTTTATTTGCCGTTTTGGACTTATTGTGTTTTCTTGAAGCATCATTATTTCGGAAGGGCTAAGATTGAATATTCATAATATGCCTTTATTAGACTTCCGAAGCCTATATCTGAATAAAATATTCAGTTTCAAATTACATTTGTGTTCTAGGAATCGGCAATTTAAAAGCATACATTCTCAGATTTGACTTATATTAATGAAAAGGGAAGTAATTGTATCTATATTAAAAATCTTGAACTAAGTTTACTTTTATCTCTTTTGCTAGGGTTTGAAAAAACAAGAAAACATAACTTCTAAAAATACTAACCACTTTTTGGTCTACTTTTAGGACATCTTTGATATAGATCTTCATTACGAACTCCAAACGTTTTGCGAATATACGAAATGGGTACTAAGTTGTCTCCCTTGGATTTGACCCGTAGGCCCCGGTCTAGAACCCCACAACACCCGGATTAAGAAAGTACATGTAATAACCTTTAAACTGATACCACATATGACCTTCCGGAAAGTGAAGGTATTAATCTCGAAAACTAAGCGAGATACAAATTTCAGCGTCCAGCCTAGTAAGGTCATCCAAAGGTCATAATTTATAAACACATTGTAGTACTCTAGTCCCCGATGCTTCAGGCCAAGTTTTGTTGAAATCGGTCCAGTGGTTCCGGAGAAGAAGAATTTTGAAGGGTTTTTACCATGTAAGGGCATGGTGGCCATCTTGGTCATGTGACCTGGATTATTAAGAAAGAAATTGGTTCCCCCTTCCTATAGATACTTCATGTAAAATTTGGCTTTGATTGGCCAAGTGGTTTCAGAGAAGAAGATCTTTGAATATTTTTGTAATATACATGTATATTGCCCCAGGGTGGGGGCAGACCAACCCCTAGGGTCCAATTTATTTCAGAATTACCTACCTTCAGTCCATTTGCCCATTTCCTGCAAGATTTGCCTTTCAAATGACATTTTAACAATTTTTCCCATTCAAATGCATGGGCGACCTATGTTGACCTTGCCGTAAAATAGGTCAAGGTCATCCAAAGGTCATAATTTATAAACACATTGTAGTACTCTAGTCCCCGATGCTTCATGCCAAGTTTCCTTGAAATCAGTCCACCGGTTCCAGAGGAGAAGATTTTTGAAGGGTATTTACCATATATGGGCATGGCGGCCATCTTGGTCATGTGACCTGGATTATTTATAAACACATTGGTTCCCCCTTCCCATAGATGCTTCATATAAAATTTGGCTTTAATTGGCCAAGCGGTTTCAGAGAAGAAGATCTTTGACAAGAGGACCGATGGTCCTGTAAACGCTCACCTGAGATCTGCTGCATATACCAATAAACATGTTTGAATATTATGGTATTTAACCCCAGTGTAGGGGCAGATGAAGACCTTGGGCCATTTTCTTCTTTATTTTCAGAATAATCAATATTCTGTCCATTTGCCAATTTCCTGCTGGCTTTTCCCTTCAAATGACATTTTAACAGTTTTCCCCATTTAAATACAAGGTCATCCAAAGGTCATAATTTTTAAACACATTGTAGTACTTCAGTCCCTGATGCTTCATGCCAAGTTTCATTGAAATCGGTCCATTGGTTCAGGAGAAGATTTTTGAAGGGTTTTTACCATATATGGGCATGGCAGCCATCTTGATCATGTGACCTGGATTATTTATAAAAACATTCACTCCCCCTTCCCATAGATGCTTGCTATAAAATTTGGCTTTGATTGGCCAAGTGGTTTCAGAGAAGAAGATCTTTGAATATTATTGTAATATACAAGTATATTGCCCCGGGGTGGGGGCAGACCAACCCCTGGGGTCCAAGTTTTTTTCAGAATTACCTACCTTCAGTCCATTTGCCCATTTCCTGCAAGTTTTACCTTTCAAATGACATTTTAACAATTTTCCCCATTCAAATGCATGGGCCACCTATGTTGACCTTGTCGTAAAATAGGTCAAGGTCATCCAACGGTCATAATTTATAAACACATTGTAGTACTCTAGTCCCAAATGCTTCATGCCAAGTTTCGTTGAAATCGGTCCAGTGGTTCCAGAGAAGAAGAATTTTGAAGGGTTTTTACCATATATGGGCATGGCAGCCATCTTGGTCATGTGACCTGGATTATTTATAAACACATTGGTTCCCCCTTCCCATAGATGCTTCATATAAAATTTGGCTTTAATTGGCCAAGTGGTTTCAGAGAAGAAGATCTTTGAAAATGGTGGACGACGACGACGACGGACGCCGGATCATGGCCATCCTATAAGCTCACCTTGTGAGCCTAACGGCTCAGCTGAGCTAAAAATGGTGGACGACGATGGACGCCGGATCATGGCCATCCTATAAGCTCACCTTGTGAGCCT